>VZQC01010953.1:727563-846968 GCA_009823505.1 Rhizomys pruinosus | reverse complement strand
TTTGGTCTTTTCGAGACAGGTTCTCCCTGTAGCCCCAGCTGTCCTGGAACTCACTCTGTAGACCAGGCTGGCCTTGAACTCACAAAGATCCGCCTGCCTCTGCCTCCCAAGTGCTAGGATTAAAGGCGTACACCACCATGCCTGGCTACTCCATCTTTTGAGTAGGTCATTTGTTTTCTTACTTGTTTTTTGAGTAGTTTATATATTCTGGATGTTAATGTTCTGTCAGATGTATCACTGGTGAAGGTTTCCTCCCACTCTGTGGGTTTTCTCTTCACTTCCTTGATTGTTTCTTTCATTGTACAGAAGCTTTTGAGTTTGATGAAGTCCCATTTGTTAACTGTTGAACTTATTTCCTGGGCAGCTGCTGTCTGACTTAGAAAGTCTTTTCCTACATCTGTGTCTTGTAAGTTGTTGCCAACTTTTTCTTCTATCACCTTCAGGGTTTCAGGCTTCACATTGAGATCTTTGATCCACTTGGAGTTGATTTTTTGTACGGGGTGAGAGGTAGGGGTTTAATTTCGTTCTTCTACAAATGGTGATCCAGTTTTGCCAGCACCATTTGCTGAAGATGTTATCCTTCCTCCATTGATTTTTTTTGCCCCTTTGTCAAATATGAGGTGGCTGAAATTGTATGAGCTCAAGTTTGGATCTTCAATTTTGTTCCATTGATCAATGGGTCTGTTTTTGTGTCAGTACCAGGCTGTCTTTATGACTATATCCCTGTAAAGTATGATTTGTCTTTTACCGAAATTTTTCATTCAACCATTTTAGACTGAAGGTTTACTTTCAGAGCCGCGTGTCTGTGACAGGGTAAGGAAGCAGTTCTATGCAAGTCCAAATTTAGATCAAATGTGAGTTTCACCAAAAATCTGCTAAAGAATCGTCTCCAACTTAGCTGTAGTGAGTCCTCCACTAGACTGGCATTTCCTCAAGATGGAAGTCAACTTCTCTCAACTTCTTTATTTTTGTTGGTTATTGTGTCACAGTTCCACCCCCTGGAGTCCTCCTTGTTAGGTGTTAGGTGATGAAGCATTTCAAAATATTTTTTAGATCTATCCAACTTCTCCATCCCTTCTACCTGACACCAAACCAGGAGTGCAAATGGCCTAACCCTTTTGTATCTTCCTCTTTCAAATCAACCCTACACAACGTTGTCACTTGAGTCTGTAGAATCACTGTTATGGCCACACTACTTCTTTATGTTAGGTTCTAGGATAACCACTAGCATGAAACGCCTTAATTAAGCTTGGCTCTTCTCTAAACCTTTAGCCAAGTCACTTGAATTCTGACCCCCAATTTTTTTTTTTATTTTTTGCTTATGCTGATATTTGGATATCTAACTAAATGTACCCTATCATTACACAATTGTTCTCTGTATGCTTGTTTATATTTCTCAACTGAAATGAAGGCTCTATCATTAACTGATCACATATGAACATTTTTTTTTATTACCCTTAGAGCCTTATCGGAGTTCCTCTGTCTACTTGATAGAAATTCTATGTCTGCACTACATCTCTCCTTTACATTCTTTCTTGTAAATGCATAAGGTTTAAAGCTCAAGATAGGAATTCACTGAGAATATTTTCTTTTAGGAATCCTTTAAAAGAAGCCTATGCAGAGGGCTTAGCAGTTAAGAAAACTGGCTGTTCCTGAAGAAGACCTGGGTTCGAATATGAGCATAGACCTGGAGGCTAACAACTGCTTGTAACTTCAGTTCCAGGGGATCTGATGCCCTCTTCTATCCTCCAAAGGCACTGCATGACATGGGTGCACATACACACATGCAGGCATAACACTCATACACATAAAACAAAAATAAAAAGAGGCCTATCTAGAAAGGAGAAGCAAGTCGGAATGGCCATTGGCTTCAAAGCTTTCCTGCTGTAGACTGATGGGTCTCAAAAGGGTGATACAGGAAGAAGGTGGTCTATTTCTGGAGCAAGAAATGTAGGCATTTAACTTGCCACCCCACCCAGCCATACCACTCCTAGGCATGTACCCTCAAGACTCACCCCACCGCAGAGATACATGTATGGCCATGTTTATTTCAGCTCTCTTCACAATAGCAAGGAGCTGGAACCAACCCAAATGCCCCTCAACTGATGAGTGGATAGAGAAAATGTGGTACATCTACACAATGGAGTTCTATGCAGCAGTAAAGAAAGATGACATCANACACGGGTCTAGATTTGATAAAAAATATATAAATAAATAAATTAAAAAAAAGAAATGTAGGCATTCTAAACTGCTGAAAGAGTATTAGTCAGGAAGAAAACCAAGTAGAGTCATGTTCATAAATATGTTCCTTGAAGAATTTGGGGCCAAGTATTTTAATTGTTTTATGTGTATGATATATTGTCTGCATGTCTGCAAATGACTGGGAAGGTCAGAAGAGGGGATTGGGTCACCTGGAACTGGAGTTTCAGATGGTTGTTAGCTGACACATGTGTGCTAGGAACTGAACTCAGGTCCTTTGCAAGAGCAGCCACACTTTTAACCGTTGGGGTCATCTCTCCAGCTCATTAGTGCCAATTCTTTTTTTTTTAATTTTTTAAAAATTTGTTATTTATTTATTTATTTATTTATTTATTTATTTATTTTCTTTCTTTCTTTTTTAATATATATTTTGTACAAGATTATCAAATCTAGACACATGTCCCCCACCCTATGCCCCCACCCCACAAGGGCTCATGTATTCTTCCAAACATGCTTTTCATCTCTTTCTCAGTCTTTCTCCATATTCTCCATGTGGAAGTTGACTGTTTTGAGCAGAAGTTCACTGTGTCAGTCAGTTCTTTGATGCAGTCCTTTCTGTTGTTATTATTATTATTGTTGTTGTTGTTGTTTCCAGTATGCATCACTCCCAACTTCTTGGACAAAAGCTCAAGGGGCACAAGAAATACTTACAACTAGATAATTGGCACTAGCATCCACAGATGAGGGATACCATTCGTTGTTTCTTTCTGGCACTGAGAAACACCTTAAGAAATGTTCAACATCACTAATCATTAAGGAAATGCAAATCAAAACCACTTTAAGATATTGTCTTACTCCAATAAGACTGGCTAGGATCAAGAAAACAAATGATACCAAGTGCTGGAGAGGTTGTGGGGAAAGGGGAACACTCATCCACTGCTGGTGGGAATGTAAACTTGTACAGCCACTATGGACATCAGTGTGGAGAACCCTTGGAAGACTTGGAATGAACTTGCCACCCAACCCAGCCATACCACACCTAGGCACGTACCCTCAAGACTCACCCCACTGCAGAGATACAGGCATAGCCATGTTTATTTCAGCTCTCTTCACAATAGCAAGGAGCTGGAACCAACCCAAATGCCCCTCAGCTGATGAGTGGATAGAGAAAATGTGGTACATCTACACAATGGAGTTCTATGCAGCAGTAAAGAAAGATGACATCATGAGCTTTGCAAGAAAATGGCTGGAGCTCGAAGACATCATGCTGTGTGAAGTAACACAGTCCCAGAAAAACAAACGATGAATGGTGTTTATTTATTTTCTATGTGTATGAATGTACTTTCTGCATGTAGGTTTGTGCACCTGTGTCGTACAATGCTGCAGAGGTCAGAAGAGGGTGTTGGATTCCCCTGGAACTGGAGGTCTCCTGGAATTGGAGTTACAGACAGTTCTCAACCGCCATGTGGGTGCTGGGGATCGAACCCGGGTCCTCTGCAAGAGCAGTCGGTGCTCTTAACCACTAGGCTATCTCTCCAGCCCCTAGTGCCAATTCTTTATTGAATTGAAGATCAAAATGAGAATAGAGGTGTAAGAGTTTGAGTTTGAGATTGTAGTGTAGACTCACATCAGCAGAATGAGTAATCTTTGAAGTCTGCTCAGACCAGACGTTAAGACTTTAGAATTAAATTGGCTAAAACATTTAATGAATGTAGGTTTCCTTTCCAGATTTGGATTAAGGAATACAGTCAGATTACATCCTTTGAAATACACAGAAGGGAAAAAAGAAATAAGTACTTTTTAAAATTATATTTTATTGAATTTTTGTGCATTTAATACAATACGTCTTAATCATATTTAGATCCCCTCCCCATTAACATATTAAACTCTGACAGCATTCAATTTTCATTTTTGAGTAAATAGGAATGTGCTTGAAAATTCTGCAGCATAATTTTGAACATATTGATAACTCTCTGATTGATTTTTTTTTTTTTTTTTGGTGTAATGCCCACATGTTCGTGTAATACCCATATGTTGTTATTTGGCAACTGTTTACTGATGAAGTTTGTTAAATGGCGATGGCTAGTTCCTGCTCTGATATCTGGGCTTGTAAGTTAGCTGAATCATCCCTCCTTCTTATTTATATAAAATACTACTACTACTACTACTAATAATGATCCATCCTGGAGCCAGGTCCTTTACTCTCCAGCCATCCTGAAACTGGGTCCTTTACTCTCTAAATATAAGTACTTTTAATGTTAAGAATATTCTTACCTAGTGCTCCAGGGCCTTTTTGAAATAAATTCTAAATATAGGATTTTTTTAGTTAAATATATCTTTATATATAAATGTAAAGCAAATGTTTTAGAATAAATATTTTAGTAAAATATAAAAAATAAAGAAATGTCTCACATTAGCCTTTTCTCTTGCTTTTGGATCAAGTGATGTCATTAACTTCTAGATATAACCTCTAAAATGAAGTGATAAGTTAAGAAGGCACGAATGGGAATTAGCATTGCCTCTGGCCCTTGCAAGCATAGCCAGAGACCTCTGCAGAGCCAAAGGGGGAACTGTGTCCTACACAGCCTTTTCCCTGGCAGAGGAGTGGCCATGCTCCTGGGTAGACTGTCTTATATGATCCAGAGTTATAGGGTAAAAGCCTCCTTTGAGAGGCAAATGTGACATTTTCTTCTCTCATTTTCCCCCAAGGCTCAAAGAATCTGTTCTTTCTTCACCATCCTGTAGTATTTCTTGAACCACTGTTTAATGTTTAAAATGTTTTTGCCCTTACATTATAATTGAAAATAATTTTCTCTTTTGCCTGCAGATCCAGGGAGCTCATATGAAGAAATAATGGAACATATTCCTTTCATTTTGCAAATGAAAAAAGTCAAGTTAAGGAGCTGGGGATGTAGCTTAGTAGTAAAACGTACAGACTGTTTGAGGCCCAGGATTTGATCCTCAGGACTAGAAAAACATCAGGTTGTAGAACCAAGAAGACTACATGGGATATACATAAGAAAGCACGTTTATATACTTGAGGATCAAATTTCTGAAAGGTAGATTAATATCTTGAAAACAGCTGTATAAAATGAACACACTACACTTAGGAAAGCAATATTTTGACTGTCTTGATATCAAAAGTAGTCAAGGAACACAATAAAATCATGGCTTTAAAGTTATCAAGAGAAGCAAACAAAACATGTTAACTTGTAATTTTACAAATCAACCTTTAAAACTGAGGAATTAATAAAGATTTCTACATATACAAAAAGAGAGCTTTGGTAGTCACTAGATTTGTATTAAAAATATTAAAGTAGGGCTGGAGAGATGGCCTAGCGGTTAAGAGCGCCGACCGCTCTTACAAAGGACCTGGGTTCGATCCCCAGCACCCACATGGCAGCCGAGAACCGTCTGAAACTCCAATTCCAGGAGAACTCCAAATCCAGGGGAATCCTCTTCTGACCTCCGCGGCATTGCACGACATGGGTGCACAAACTTGCATGCAGACAGTACATTCATACACATACAGAAATAAAAATAAAAATTAAAAAAATTATTAAAGTAAAATATTTCTCCTGGCAAGAGGAATATGACACAAAATAAAACCTTTCATTTTCAGGAAGAACTGAGGCATACCAGAACTGCTTAGTTATGAGGACAAATGTAAGAAATCTTATTTTCGTTTATCACCTTATTTTCCTTGAAAAACAATTGACAGTTAAAGGCAAAAATCATATGTGGAATTAAAAAAATTGAATTCTACACAATGGAGTTCTATGCAGCAGTAAAGAAAGATGACATCATGAACTTTGCAGGAAAATGGCTGGAGCTAGAAGACATCATGCTGAGTGAAGTAACACAGTCCCAGAAAAGCAAACGACAAATGGTATCCCTCATCTGTGGATGCTAGTGCCAGTTACCTAGTTGTAAGTATTTCTTGTGCAGGGCCCGTTGAGCTTTTGTCCAAGAAGTTGGGAGTGATGCATACTGGAAACAACAACAACAACAACAACAACAACAACAGAAAGGACTGCATCAAAGAACTGACTGAAACAATGAACTTCTGCTCAAAACAGTCAACTTCCACATGGAGAATATGGAGAAAGACTGAGAAAGAGATGAAAAGCATGTTTGGCAGAATACAAGAGCTCTGGTGGGGTGGGGTGGGGGACACGGGTCTAGATTTGATAATCTTGTACAAAATATAGATTAAAAAAGATTTAATAAAATAAAATAAAAACAATAAAATAAAAAATTGAATTCATCATAGTAGAGAGTAGATTGATTGTTTGCCCAGGACCAGGGGTGAGCCGAAGATGAGAGATGTTTGTGAAGATAGCAAAACTTCAGTTAAATAAAAAAACCCAAGAGACCCAATGTATTACACAGTGAATATATATAGGGGTTTTATAAGAATATGTAGCAGTTGAGTTAAGGACCTAGGTAAAAAGGATTTTTCCTTAATTTAGGAAAGCTATAAGATAGATAGAAAATGTAAAAAAAGTATTTTTATATGCAACAGCAAATACATGAGTAGAAATTTTTAAAATTACACCAATAATAAATAAAACATGGAATATTTAGAGATAATTTCCCCAAAACTTTCTTTTAAACTTAAAATATTGGGGGAAATTAAAGATTTAATTACACAAAGGCATCCATATTTATGTTCAGTTAGACTATTTTTTATTAGGTGAAATTTTTTGGAAATTTTATTTATGGTAAGTGGACAATAGAAATAATTCTACTGTTTATCAACTAGAGAATGGACATCTGATTTAATTTATGAAATACAACAACTGAAAAATCATAAAACATGAAGACAGTCTATAAAAATCAATACATCTCAGAAGCAGTATGCTAGTGAATCAGAAACAAAGGACTTACGAACTTTCTGATTAGAGTGTGTGATGACTAGTCCACTTCTCTCCACCATATTCTTCTATGCACATATCTATGGGACTTTTTCTTGATTGCTTATTGATGGAAGAGAGCTCAGCCCACTATGAGCAGTGACATCCCAAGGAGGTGGTCCTGGCCTGTATAAGAAAGGTTGCTGAGCATGAGCTGGGAGCAAGTCAGCAAGCAGCATTCCTGTGTTCTGTGTTGACATTCTGATCCTGTACAAAAGCACCTGGAATTCCACAGGAATGTGTGTGTGTGTGTGTGTGTGTGTGTGTGTGTGTGTGTGAATACAAATTGTTCCAAATATCATTGTCAGGTTAGCAAACACAGTCTTAGAAAAGTAAATGAAAGACTCATAATATCTTATGATTAAGAAAGTGAAATATTGATTAAAGCCTAGTTAAAGAGGTCGAGCATAGTACAGACACCAGCAGCAGATCAGCATGCATATAGGCATTTGATTGTCACCCAGGATATCAAGTTAATCAATGGAGAATGTATTTGTATTTGATAAGTGATATTGAGCTACATGGATAGATGTACAAAAATTTTTCACATTTCAGTAAATTATAATAGTACACATATTTTAAAATTAAAGGTGAATTACCATTCCAAACATAAGAAAACCTATTAGAATTTTATAGAAGATCATAGGAGTTATTTATTTATTTATTTTGAATTTTAGAGGCAAGTAGATGTCTTAGGGGAAATGCAAAATGTACAAAATATTAACAAAAATGACAAATAGAATTTTAAGATTCAGAATTTCTACTCATCAATGTTTATATTGAATTTTTTATGTGTTTCATTCACACATAATTTTTCAGTCAGTCTTAATTGCCATTATACCCTGTCTCCCTTGGCACCCTCCTTTGCCCCCCCACCTGCCTGAGTTCACACCCGTCATGTCATTTCTGCTAGAGTCCACCATGCCAAATTACTCTCTTTGCTCACTCCTCAGTGCCAGCTCCTCCCCTTAGCTCTAGTTAGCCTATCTGGAGTCTCTTTTCTAAAGAAGAGCAGGTCTTCTTCACCAGATCACCATCTGCTGCCAATATTTCCTCAGCCAAGGTTGGGCTCTGCTCCCCATTTCTACAGTTATGTGTTGGGGTTTTGTCCAGCTGAGCTTGCATGGGTCTTGTGCATGCTGATACCAATGCCATAGGTTCATATGAACAGGGTCCCGGGAGCTTGTAGGATTCATTTCCATTTGGTCTTGCATCACTTCCCTGGCTCTTACAATCTTTCCACCCCATCTTCTGCAATGTTCTCTGAGCCTTGAGTAGGTGAAGCTGAATATAGGTTTCCATGAAACCACATTTAGTTGACTTCTAATTTTTACAGTTTGGCCACCTAGGCCCTTTCGGGCTCCTGGTCTCCTGTTGCATGGAGGAGCTTCTTTAACAAGAGTTAAAAGGTACTTTATGTCTTTTTATTTATTTATTTATTTATTTATTTATTTATTTATTTATTTTTAGGGATTAGATCATTCTTTTTTTTTTTTACATTTACTTTCATTTATTTCTTTTTTAAAACAATAAGTAATAAGTTTTGAGTATAAGCATCCTTCATGTAAAACCAGTTTGCAAGCAGTTGTGCCCAAACCCACACAGCCCAAGGCTCCAACCATCCAGCTGGAGGGGCTTGTATGTACAATCAAGTTGATCAAATAAGTGTCCAGTCTATATTGCTGTAGTTTCACCATTCACCCCAATATCAGTCCTTACATTCTACCACACACCCTCTTCTGCAGATTGTTCCCTAGGCTTAGAAAAGGGGCACAGGTGGACGAGAGGCAAAACAGTCTACTTTCTCTGGAGATGTCGTATTTGGACTCTGACCAATTCTGGCTGTTTCTTTTCATGGGCTGACAGTTTCTTTAGGAATAACCTTTCAATCCTACGAATTAAGCACAGACAATTAGATATATAGATATTTAAACAGTACTAATTATTATGGTAAGTTACTTTGGTATAGACACAAATGTTTGGATGGTATACTGTGATGGTTAATCCTGGGTGTCAACTTGACTGGACTAAGGATGAACAAATAAGAGAAAAAGGATCTTTGGATTGGACTAACTCAACCCGGATGGCCCACCCCAAATGTGGGCATTACCTTCTGCTGGCAGGCAGTTATAAAAGGTCATGGCAGAGGGAGCTGGTCCCCCCCTTTTTATTTTTTCCTGCACCTTGCCTCTCTCTCACTGGTGAGTTTGTCTTGCCGCTGTGATCAACCCTTTGGATCCCAGCGTGTACTGAGACTGGCAGATCTCCTGGAATCCATCGGGCCTTCAGCACCAGATTGGGACTACTGAGACATCTAGCCTTGTGGACTGAGCAGTTCCCTGGATTCTCAGTCTCTCCAGTGTGGCTGGGCTACTGTTGGGGACTACTTGAGCTCTGTCACGTGAGCAAATGAACAAATTGTATATAGCTATATATTCGTCCTGTTGCTTCTGTTTCTTTAGAGAACCCTGACTATTACAGATTTTGGTACCAGGAGTGGTTCTAGAGAAACAGAATTGAAAGGATGAATTTCTTTAGTGGGCTTGGTAGTCTCTGGAGCCAGCTCTCCAACCCAATGAAGCCTAGAGTTACTGAAGTCTCTCCTGGTGGCATGAAGAGGAATGATAATCCTTGGTGCAGACTATTTGATCTAATTATGAAGATAGATCCATTTGACTCACCTAACTCACCTCTTGTGAGAAGCAAGGAATTTAGCGACTCTATATATAAAACGTTCGAGAAATGGCGGAAAAATAAGGAAAATAATGATGTTGCTGGTGCTCCTAGCATCTCTGGATAAAATGATAGAGGAAAGATAAGGAGCTAGTGATAAAATTGACCAGCTCCAGATTTGGAAACAACAGTTTAAAAAGTTTCCAAGTGTGCTCTTGGACAGAGAATCCTCTCTCTCCACCAGCCAAAGAGCTAAAGCAGCCAGAAATCAAGTGGCGCCCTTATTATACATTTGGCTGATTTACAATGCAAATTTAATTCCCAGCCAGAAGAGTGTCAGCAGACTTAAAGTGAGAGCACTGGTGGGGAAGTGGCCTCTGAAACTTGGGTGGAGATGTGTTGGGAGAACCATGTGATGAGGATTTGAACCCTCGGATTCTGAGAGGATTTTCTTTATCTGAGGAAATTAATCTCCCCACTCCTCAGCAGGAGAATCCAGACCCTCAGATCCCCCCTCCCCACCCTTGTGCCTGAGTGACACTAATCTCCCCCTCCCAGTGGGAGCTGATGTCCCTCAGGGCCACAACAATTGTTGCTTCTAGACCTATCAACCAAATGAAGGCTAAGCAAGACTCCTAAAGGTGAGATAGAAAATGTGGATCAGCGAGGAAGGTGCATACACCACTAAAGAAATTAATGATTTTGCCAGATTCCATTCCAGCAGAAGCCTAAGGAAAATGTGTGGGAATGGATTTTAAGGGTGGGGATAATGTGGTAGGAATATAAAATTGGATCAGACTTGTTTATCGATATGAGCCCACTAGTAGAGATTCTAGGTTTTAAACTGGAAGCCTTGAGCAGTTAAAAAGGTGTAAACGTTTATTTGAATGGTTAGCTGACGTATTTATTAAAACAGCTACTAACCCGAGTTAGAGATGCCTGATATTCCCTTGGCTAGTATTGATGAAGGGATTGTGAGGGTCAACAGATGGGCATGCTCGAGTGATTCGAAGTGTAAAACCACATTCTCCATAAGTGTGAGGACCTCAGAGGACATGCCTTTCACTGAGTTTATAAGATGGAAAGTACTGAGAGGACACCAGAACATTTGAAGAGCTTTGTTTTTTGCTCTATTTTTATGCCAGATCTTACAGTTAGAGAAGTTGTTAGCTCTCATGCATAAATTAAAATTGCGTAAGTAATAGTTAACAGGACCTCAGGGTAGGGTCAAGGTGGCGCACATGAATCGCAGAAGGCCAGATGAGCTTAGTATATAGTTATTCATAATGGGAGGCAAAGGCAAAACAATGCCTTAATGGCATGACCCGAAATGATCTTTGAACTGGCTAATTAATCATTGGCATTCCAGGAACCAAATACATAAGAGCCAACTAAGTTTTTATTTGATCTGGCATAAGCAGAAAACCTCTAGAACAAATACAGAAAGTCAACATTGGATTCAGCAGTAGCAAATCCCGATCATATAACCATTTTCCAGACTTGAGACAGTTAACAGAGCCCAGAACCCCTTGAATGAAGGGTGGCTGGGTTCCATTATGAGGAAAGACCTTGTCACAATACCAAGAGTTATGCTGTTTGCCCTTCCTCCTGTCTTCCCCAGAGGGACCGGAGCACCTTTTACTAGGGTAACTGTACTACTGGGAAAGGAAATAATCAGGGACTTTTCAAGGCCTATGGATACTGGTGTCTGAGTTGCACACTGATCCCAGAAAGAGACCACTAAAAAGCATTGTGGCTCTCCGTTAAAGTAGAGGGCCTGTGGAGGTCAGGTGATAACGTGGAGTTTTGACCTGAAGTCGGACTCACGGATTGGGCCACAGTGTGTCCCAGAACTCATCCTGTGGTTATTTCCCCAGTCCCAGGATGTATAATTGGGTAAGATATAATTAGAAATTGGCAGAATCCCCACATTAGGTTCCCTGACCTGTGGAGTAGGGGCTATTATGGTTGGAAAGGCCAAAATGGAAACCATTGGTGTTGCCTTCTACAAGGGAAAATAGTGAACCCAAAACAGTATCGTATCCCTGGACAGAGATTGCAGAGAATTAATGCCACTGATCAAGGATTTGAAAGATGCAGGGGTGGTGTGAAAAAACCTACACATCTACATTTAACTCTCCAATTTGGCCTGTGCAAAAGACAGATGGATCATGGAGATATGACAGTGACTATCAAAAACTCAACCACGTAGTGGACACCAATTGCAGCCCTGTACCAGATGTGTGTCCTTACTTGAGCAGATTAATGTGTCTCCTGGTACCCCCCCCCCTAACCTGTATGAGCTATTGATCTGGCCATGCTTCTTCTCAATACCGTTCAAAAGAACCACCAGAAGCTATTTGCTTTCAGCTGGCAAGCACAACAGTATGGAAACTTTACTGTCTTACCTCAGGGTTTGTTAACTCTCCCGCATTGTGACATAACTTTAGTAGAAGGGATCTTGATCTCCTGGACTTTCCTACAAAATATCACACTGCGTCCACTATATGATATGTTATGGGATGCTGATTGGACCAGTGAACGGAGGTAGCAGTAGTCTAGACTTGTTGGTAAGCATATGCGCATGAGCGGATGGAATAAATCCAACTAAAATTCAAGGGCCATCTACCTTGTGAATTTCTCTGGGTTCAGTTGGTGGAGCATGCGAGACTTCCTTCAAGGTAAAGACATAAGTTGTCACAGACCCTCCCTCCCTCCCCAGACAGAAGCCGTTGTGGGCCTTTTGGTATTCTGGAGGCAGACACATTCTCATCTGGGGTGTTACTATGACCTTATATCAGGTACTCGTAAGGCAGCAAATTTGATGGGGCTTGGACAAAGGAAAAGGCTCTTCACACAGGTCCAGCTGCAGTGCAGGCTGCTCTGCCCCTAGGGCCATATGATCCACCAGACCCAATGGTGCTTGAGAGTATCAGTGGAAGATAGAGATGCCTGTCTGGAGTCTGTGGCAGGCTCTCCATAGGGGAATCACAGGTGGAGGCCCATGGGATTTGGAGTAAGGCTCCTACCTTATCTGAAACAACTATTCTCCTTTTGAGAGACAGCTCTTACCTGCTATTGGGCCCGTTAGTGGAAAAAAAACTGCACATTTGACAATGGGCCACCAAGCACCGTGCGACCGAGCTGCCCATTCATGAGCTGGGTGTTATCTGACCCACCAGACCTTAAAGTAAGGATGTGCAGCAGACAGTCCATTTCAAATGGAAGTGGTACATACGTGACAGGGCTAGGCAGGCCCTGAGGGCACAAGGAAGCTACATGAAGAAGTTCCCAAATGCCTATGGTTGCCCTCCTGTTACAATGCCTCCTTGCTTAAGCTCTAAGCATGCACCTATGGCTTCATGGGGTTTGCCCTATGATCAGTTGACTGAGGAAAGAAGACTAGGCCTGTTTACTAATGGTTACTGGATGGTTGGGCCCTACAGGCTCTCCAAGAATGTGGCCTGTTGGAAATCTCTAAGCCTGAGCTTGAGTTTCACTGACTGTCCCCCACCTACCAAATAACTTCAACCGAAGAGTCATGTAAACCATTGAATACAATGGTCACTATGACCACGAACTGAATAGGGGCGGAGAAGAAAAAGGGGAGTTCTGATAGGCTCAGAGGTACTTCCTACTCAGTGGACAGCTCGAGATCATTACCTGTCTCCATTAAGTTTATGGATAATCATTACATACAGCCTGCATGCTACCTAGCCCTTTGAAACAATTGGATGCTCGCTTGGCACCATGGAAACAATCATTGTGGTTTTTGCCTTTAAAACTGCTGTGTTGTCCACAATAACTGAGACCTTGCCTGACTTGGCTCCCTGCTGTGTCTGAATTGTCTCCTGGGACAGGGAGGCTGTGGAGGGGCGAGCAGACCGCGAACCTGTCCTCCTCGGTACAACAGCCAGTGCCCTGCAGGTCCAGGGCTGCCTAAGACTCCCGGTGAGACACCCGCACTGGCATGCTAAGCAGGCACACCCAGAGGTGGACAGCTGCACATTACAGCCATATTTCTGAAGACAACCTCTAAGGACACTGGTGAAGGAAAGTCTTCACGAGTGTGCAGAACTTCGGGCAGTGCACATGGTGTGCGATTTCTGCCTGGAAGGATAAATGGCCAGAGGTTCGCTATTATGATAACTGATTCATGGGCCTGTTAAGCCAATGGTTTGGCTGGGATGGTCCAGGGAGCTTGAACTACTGGAAAATTGGTGAGAAAGAACATTTGGGAAGAAAGTTAATGTGATAGAGCTCTGTGAATGGTCAAAGGATGTGAAATACTTGTGTCTCATGTAAATGCTCATCAAAAGGTGATCTCAGCAGAGGGTGAGTTTAATAATCAAGTAGATCGGATGACTCGTTTCTGGGATAGTCAGCCTCTTTCTCCAGCTATTCCTGATGTTTTGCTCAATGGACCATGAAGAAAGTGGTCATGGTGGCAGAAGATTGAGGTTATGCATGGGCTAGACAGCATGGACTTCCACTCACAAGGCTGATCTGGCTACAGCTGCGTGCAAGTGTGCCAATTTGCCAACAGCAGAGACCAAACTGAACCCTTGATATGTGTTATTCCCTGGGTGACCAGCCCAGCAACCTGGGTGGCAGGTTGACTACCTTGGACCACTTCCATCATGGAGTAGGACAGCGTTTTGTCCTTACAAGAATAATTACGTATTCTGGTTATGGTATGCCTTTCTGACATTAATGCTTCGGCCAAACTACCATCCAGATTACAGAATCCTCATCCACCATCATGGTATTCCACACCATTACGCTTCTGACCAATGAACTCACTTACAGCCAAAGAAGTGTCGACAGTGGGCCCCCATGGTCAATGTATCCACTGGTCTTCCATATTCCCCACCACCAAGAAGCACCTGGCTTATAGAACGATGGAATGGGCCTCTTGAAGGGCACAGTTTACAGTGCCAATTATGGTAAAAATCCCTGGAGGCTGGGGCAGAGTTCTTCCAGCAGTTAGTATATGCTTTGAATCAGCCCCACTATATGGTACTGTTTCCCTATAGCCAGAATTCATGGATCCAGGAACCAGGGGTGGAAGTGAGGTGATTCCGACTTTCACTATCATCCTTGTGACCCATAGGAAAATTTTTGCTATTTCTGTACCCAGACCTTGCGTTACGCTGGTCTAGAATTTTGGGCCTCCAAGGGGGGAGTGCTTTTTGCCAGGAGATACAGCAAACTCTTCCATGAAACTGGAAGCTAAGACTTCCCCCTGGCCACTGCTTCTATGCCTAGACAACAGGCTAAGGAGGAATAACCAGTTAGGTTTTTTTTCTTGGGGGGGGGTGGGTTGGGGGGGGGGTGGGTGTGTAACCCAAAATTTTGTTTTTTTTTTTTTTTTTTTTTTTTTTTTTTTGGGGTTGGGGGGGGTGGGTTTGGTGGGGGGTTGGGGGTGTGGGGGGGGGGGTGGGTTTTTTTTTTTTTAATGATGCATCCCCCCCCCCCCCCCCCCCCCCCCCCCCCCCCCACCCCCCACCCCCCCCCCCCCCCCCCCCCCCCCCCCCCCCCCCCCCCCCCCCCCCCCCCCCCCCCCCCCCCCCCCCCCCCCCCCCCACCCCCCCCCCCCCCCCCACCCCCCCCCCCCCCCACCACCCCCCCCCCCCCCCCACCCCCCCCCCCCCTCCCCCCCCCCCACCCCCCCCCCCCCCCCCCCCCCCCCCCCCCCCCCCCCCCACCCCCCCCCCCCCCCCACACACAAACAACACAACAACAAAACAAAGTTGGTTTTGTGTTGGGGGGGGGGGTGGTTGTTTGTTTGGGTGGGTGGGGGGGTGTTGGTGGTGGGACCCAAACCACAACCCACCACATACCATGGGTAAATTGGACTTTTTCTCTACAATGGGGCAAGGAAGATTGTCTGGAAGGCAGGAGATGCTTTAGGGCGCCTTCTGGTGCTCCATGTCCTATGATTCAAGGTCAATGGGAAACTCCAACACCCAAACCAGGAACGGACAATAAATTGGCCCAGACCCTTCAGGGATGAAGTTATGGTTCGACTCCTCCAGGGAAAGAGCCAAACCTGCAGAGGTGCTTGCTGATTGGTGGGAGAAATACAGAGATGTTGTAGTTAAGAAGGTAGTCATAAATATCAGCTGAGGCCAGGAACAGTTGCAGAAACGGTGATTATAATATATATTAACTTTTGTCCTATTGGTTAAGAATGTGCATATAATATATAATATATATATATATATATATATATAATTTAAGCAGTACATTGTGTTGTTCCCTTTTGAATGTGCAACTGAGATAAGTATTAAGTGTTGTCATATTTAAGGTTATTAGATCTGAAGGACTAAGTGTTCCTCAAGGTGACATTTACCACCTACTCTAAGATATAATGCTTTGCAATTGCACATGAGACACTTATAACAGTGTTAGGTGGAATTATGACCTTGCCATTGTTCGCAATTGACATTTAAGCATAGCATAAAGAGAGTTATTTATTGGGTTTCAAGTTGACAAGGGTGACTTTGATGGTTAATCCTGGTGTCAACTTGACTGGACTAAGAGAACAAATAAGAGAAAAAGGATCTTTGGATTGGACTAACTCAACCCAGATGGCCCACCCCAAATATGGGAGTTACCTTCTGCTGGCAGGCAGTTATAAAAGGTCATGGCAGAGGGAGCTGGTCCCTTTTTTTTTCTTGCGGCTTGCCTCTCTCTCACTGGTGAGTTTGTCTTGCTGCTGTGATCAACCCTTTGGATCCCAGTGTGTACTGAGACCGGCAGATCTCCTGGAATCCATCGGGCCTTCAGCACCAGATTTGGACTACTGAGACATCCAGCCTTGCGGACTGAGCAGTTCCTGGATTCTCAGCCTCTCCAGTGTGGCTGGGCTACTGTTGGACTACTTGAGCTCTGTCACGTGAGCAAATGAACAAATTGTATATAGCTATATATTCATCCTGTTGCTTTTGTTTCTTTAGAGAACCCTGACTAATACATATACTAATCCCATGAATTACTTTTTTTCTGTAAAGAGTGCTTATAACACCTCTTAACCACTAGAGGATGTAAACTTGTGGCATCAGCCGTGATTATTCCTCCAAGGAGAGAGCTAAAGCCATTAGATTTGGATATACAGACATTTGGCTGCCACTCTGCTGCACAGTAAGTTCAGGCAGGTGAGGGTGTAGCTCATGCTGACAGAGGAGTACTTGCTTGACTCAAGGAGACCAAATATTTTGGTCTTTATTGGTTAGTGGCCTGTGTAGCACTCTCTGGTATAGCAGAGACCAACTGTACACTTCGCAGTTGCGGTCCTCAATACATCTTTCCCATGCTTACATCAGGTTTTGAACAGCAGGGCCTTATACCCGCCTCTCTTCTTGCAGGTATCCCAGTTTTACAGGGAAGAATGTCTTTACCTTTTGGGGGAGCTGGATCCCCTGGCTAACATCTCCTTGGTAGAATAATCCATTCTGATATCAGAGCTCTCCTGTATTAATATATTTTGCTTAAATGCACAGCCTAAAGAGCGTTTAGTATGATATTTGGTTCTGAATAGAGAATAATCCTTTTCACAGTTCCTATGTCTATTAGTCAATTAAAGAAAGCAGTTTTTACTGGTTTTATAAGAGATAACCTCTATAACAGTCAGCTTTAATTTACAGTTAGAGATTGACTTCATTACCATCATATTTTTCTTTGTTCTATGAAAAGGAGGTAAGAAAGTCTCTCATATTAAAACTTTGCGGCACCTAGAAGGTAAGGTTCATTAGGACTCTTTATAAACAGTCGTTACAAATAGGATCCACAGAAATGTTTGATGCCTGTAGCAGTCTGAAGTTTTTCTACCTTTTAATGCTTAGATGGGCCAACTTCTCTGCTGGTATTTCTTGTAACATCCTACAGAATGCAAGGCTGTATCTTTTCTTTCTCAGCCATTAAGTTGGTGACATTTTGACCTGTGGGAACACACAAATATTTTCCCTATAGTTAGTTTTAATATTAAATTGAAAAATTTTTGGCAAAAATGTTTAATATATAACTGTATCCCACCCTTTTTTTTTAATTCTAGGTCTTTATTTTTTGACCCATGAGTCTCAAAAAGGCAGTTGTAGTACACATACCTATAGGCAGGAATCAAGGTGTAAATTTCATTAAATTTATCCAAGCTGTTTTGGGTGACTGTATGTTGTTAATTTGGGAAGCATACTTAATTGCTTAAGTTAAATTGTCCTACAGGTAAAAGAGAATGTTACAAGATGATACTGTATAATACAAAGATTATAGAGAACATTTGTATATGTTAATCCCAAAGTAATTGTTATACAGATTTTAAGTAAAACAAATATGAACAACAAAAATTTGTATTTCCATTTAATTCAGATGTATCACCGTTTTTATCAAAACCTTTAAACCAATGTTGTTTAATATAGACATTTTTACTTTTGCTAAGTCCTAAAATACCATATAATTTGTAGATAGAGTTTGGGCAAAATTGGATACTTGTTGAACTCTCATCAATTAGATATACACTTGGGTTCTTGTTCTATGATGCTTGGGGATTATGTGTAGAGGTTGCATTGTAGATGTGTTGCCTAGGCATGAGCCATTCTGTGTGTGTTCAGTGTGGGACTCTGTACTATTCTCATCTGGAGCAAAAGAAGCTTCTTTTCTGAGTGGTGTACTGGATATTTGTCTGTAAATATAAGGATTCTTCTTTTGTAGCTAGTAAACTGTTACCTTAGCTTAAGGATGTGTCTACCTTGTGGAATTATCTAAGATCTATGATGACTCCTGAAGTGTGCATCTGGCTATGTTAACAATACCACACATGAGTTTTCTCCCACTGAGTGGGCTTTAGGTCCAATTGGTTGGCTATTGATTCCCTCAATATAGAAATGCTGCTATTGCACTGATGCCACATGCTGAGCTGGTTGTTGATGTGGATATTTGGTCTTGAGGCTGATGTTGGACCATCTATTGATGGTTTCCCTTAGTGGTTTACATAGAGCTCTCCAAAGCCATAAGAGCTAGCCTTCAGGGTGGTAGCTTCTAGGTAAGATCCAGCTCCATCACTCAAGATCCAGTATGTCCTGTCTTCAGCAATAGTGTCTTACCTTCAGGTTTGGGGAGCCAATCGAGGGCTGTGACAATAGCCTGTGTAATTTTGGGAGTCTCTTGGACTACCCTGGCCAACAACTCAAAGGAAGGTTTCTCCTGTCTGGTACTGTTTCTTGATATACAATCTTCATTTTTCCATATGGACTCATGTGGAGGTATTGTGTGTGTGTGTGTACTTTGTCAATAGATTGTTAGACTAATATGATTCTCTCAGGCATTATTTATCTTTATTCTTTCCCTTTACCTGTCCAGCCCTCCCTCCATGTCTTCTACATGCTTTCTCCATTTAAAGTATCCCCATTTCTCCCTTGATTCTGCCAGTCTCCTGCGGCCCCTCTTCTCTTGGGCTCCTTTTCCCCCTTTATCCCTCACCCTTTCCTTCCATAGCCTTTCCACTCCCCTCCTGCGTCGACACCCTGATTTTATCCACTCCTCCCTTAGTAGCACCTGTCACCTACTAGCTTCTGTCTCAGGTTCCCTCTTTCCCTTTCCCTTCCTGGTTCCTATTCATTTACACAAATGAGGGACAACATATGTCATTTGTTTTTCTGAGTCTGTGTTACTTCACTTAGCACAACAGCTTCTAGGTCCATCCATTTACTGGAAGAGCAGAACACATAGAACAGCTGCATCATGTGGGGTCTGCCAACAGGCTCTCCTCATCAATATATTATTAAGAAAGTGAAAAGATAACCCATAGTTTGGGTTAAAATAGTCACTATTAGAAAGAAAAATGGTGTCTAGAATATATATTCACACACATATACAATATTCAGTATGTGAATATTTTATACATGCATATATGGAATACAAATTAATAACAAAAAGAACTCTATAAAATTTTTAATTGTATGTATATGAGTTGTAAAACTACATATACATATACAGGCATACAAATCTTCAAAGGTGTTAAGGAATAAAAAGACAAGTCAGTTTAAAAATATGAGCAAATGGTTTATAATAGAAAATGTAGAGGCTGGTCAAGAAATCCATGAAAATGTGCTACATAGCAACTGTTAGCAGAGAAATGCAAAGTGGAACCATTTAACTTCCACTTCAATAGGCAACATTAAGAGTAGCAGTAGTAAGCTGCTGTTGGGAGACTGTGGAATGATTTCTCTATGCTGTGGTGGAAGCATAAAATGTTAGGCTCACTTTGGAAATCTCTAGTAGTTTATTGTGAAGTCGAGTGTGCCATCAATTTTTTAACACAGCAACTTCATTTCTACATAGTCACCTAACAGACATGAAAGTTGTGTCCTTGAAAAAGACAGTTTCAAGAATTTTTATGGGAATGTTATTCCTCATAGCCCCCAAATGTAAGCAATACAGCTTATCATTAGTGAGTAAATATGTTGGAATTCATATAATAAATATTATGAATGAATCACAAAAATATCTTAAAATACATTCATGGAAACCATCATATAACAAGATACTTTGCATCATATGTTTTTAGGGAAATAACATTGAAAAGAATAAGATGCCATGACACAGCATGAGAATGGCCCAGGTATAGAACACTGCCGATGCCAAACATCTGCGAAGATGGAACAGGAGGAACTCGTACTCACTGCTGATGGGAATCAAGCGAGCTTCTTTGAAAGGCACTTTGGAGGTTTCTTACAAAATTAAACATATAGCTGGACCTGGTGGTGCATGCCTTTAATCCCAGCACTTAGGAGGCAGGGGCTGGTGAATCTCTGTGAATTCAAGGCCAGCTTGGTCTACATAGTGAGTCACAGGCCAGCTGGGCCTCCAGGGAGACCCTGTGTCAAAAAGGCACAAAAAAATTAAACATATCCTTAACATGTGATCCAGCATTTGATCTCCTTGGAATTTTTGCAATAGAGTTAGAAACTCATGTCCACAGAAACATCTGTGTATAGATGTTTGTAAAAGCACCATTGCTGTCAAGCCTGGGAAGCAACAATGGTGTTCTTTAGGTTTAGGGGGCAAATGGATTAAAGTATGGTTCATCCAGCCAACAGTATATTACTTAATACAAAAATGAATGAGCTATCAAGCCAGGATAAGATACAGAGACACCTTAAATGTGTAATGCTGGGTGACAGACCTTAATCTCGAAGGGTTACATACTATATGAGTTCAACTATATATTTTTTGTGTGGCCTTAAACTATGCCAAAAGATAGTCCTTAAAAATTCATGAAGAGCAGTAAGATGTAAAGAAGACCCATCCAAAGGATATTCATACAAAAAGAGAAAGAAAAACAAGAAGAGCTAACCTTTATACCTTTGCTTCATGATAGTGTTCCTCCAAGAACTGTAGGGGAAATGAGATTACAAGATGATGATATAGCTGTCTGTGTGGGCCCACATCATACAGCTCAAAGAACAGTGGAATTAGCTGTACCTGGATCATCAGGGAGCTTTAAAAATATATTTGGGGGTTGGAGAGATGGCTCAACGATTAAGAGCACTGACTGCTCTTGCAGAGGACCTGGGTTCGATTCCCAGATCCCACATGGAGGCTAAGAACCATCTTTAAGTCTTAGCACTCAGGAGTCAGTGAGTTCAAGGCCAGCCTAGCTAGAGCTATAGGGAGACTCTCTCTCTGTCTCTCTCTCTCTCTGTCTCTCTCTCTCTGTCTCTCTCTCTCTCTCTCTCTCTCTCTCTCTCTCTCTCTATATATATATATATATATATATATTTGGATCATACCTCCAAATATTTGATTTCATTGGCCTGGAACATAGCAATGATATTTTTCTATAAGCTTATTAAGTAACTATATTTGTAACCAAGAGTGAAAGTCATTGCTTTTGAAGAAAACTTACAATACTTTTGTGTCCACCAAGGAAAAGAAGTCAGACAAAGTTAAAAGTTTTGTAGTCATCAGACTAAAGGAAAGGTTTATTTGCTTGGGAAGAAATGGAGCTATCAAGAACAAGTAAGTGCCTGCTAAGAGAAAGCAGTTCTTTGGCTGAGTCCACACCCCAAGTCAGAGCCTTGGTGGATGCCCTGCTGACTTGGATGCCTTTGAAAGGACTTAAATGACTGATACATAATTTTTTCTCCTGAGTCTTTTAGGATCTGATTTTCAGAAGCACTTCCTGGTTAGGTTCTTATGCAGAGAGCTGAGTCTCCACAATGCTGGCTTGCAGCTAAGCTTTCCTGGTAGATCGCTCACATATATAGACCAGGGTTTGGCAACAAAGCACTCTTTTTATAGGGAAGCTTAGCAGAGTCAGGAGGTTCACTTGAGGTTCTGATATCCAGGACAGCTACAGAGAATTCTCTGCTATTTCTTCCCTCACTGTATAACAGGTAGAAGTACATTATGGATTCATTGTCTTTTCAGATGGAAATCACCCCTATGCATTGCTCCCGTTGGGGCTTTAAATGTAGTGTCCTTTCAAGCTGAAGTTACGACATAATTGTTTCTTCACGTTTTTCTTTCTCATACTTCATATTTCCATGAAAACTGTGGAGTTTCAAGAGCACTGCATGATTGCCACAGTAGTGACTATTTTCATAAGCAAGCAATATTATCTTGAAGTTAGTCATTCTTCCAGAAGAGGTGGCTTCTTATGGCTTAGCTCATAGTAATTAATAGTAAGCTATGATGCAGAAAGGACTTATGTTCAATACCTTACCTTTTTATTTTGCTCACTTTACCAAGCCAATCTAAGGAGCCAGCACTAGGTTATACTTGGCTTAGGCCTCGTAGCAATTCAGCTGTTTTATTCTACCATTAGTGAGTCTATAGATGTTAAGCAGTTGTTTTACAGAAGGAACTGGAAGTCTTCCTGAAGAATCAGAGGTGTATTTGTGAGGAGCCCCTTTCATGTCTTCTCAGTGTCCTGGGAGCTGTCTTGTGGACTCTTCTTACCTTTTGGCCACTTTGAACCCATAGTAACATAATCTTGATTGCCCTCCTCAGCTTGGCATTGCCTGATATCAGGATGGCTGCATGTCCAGAAGGGCAGGCTGCCATGATCCCTATACAAACCATCACTCCTCCCTTATTTTGCCAAAGCGCCAGCAAGGGCACTGAGATTAAGGCAGCACAGAAAGATACCACATAGAAAGAGAGAAAGGAAAGCAGAAATACAATGGCTCTGATGTGGGCCTCCAGGCTGGGGTCATGCGAATCTCTGGTTTGGGACTTCATATTCCTCATGTGACTTCCTAGGGAGATAATTAACACTCCAGAAGAAACCAGAAAAGATAGAAAAGGGGGAATAGACCCCATATTGCAGACGATAAATGAATAAAATAAATCAAGTTTAGAAATGTGCAAATCGAGCTCTGTGTTATTCTTCATGGGTAACAAAGCTGTGACTGTGAAGTGAGATCTGCTAGAAAAATCCCACAAACAGAGGACAGTACAGATGATGGAGAAAAGGATGGCGACCAGAAGCACCTGGGAAATCCTCCTGGAGATGGAGTTTGCCAAGCAGAGCAGGAAGGCGTGAGAGAAACGGACAATCTTGGAGCAGTAGAGGAGACTAAGGCAGGCGGCAAGCCAGAGGCTCACTTGGTTTGCGATCATCCAGAGAATGAGGATGGCTTGGTAGCTGTGGCTCAGTGGGTCTTTCATCTGCTGGAAGCAGGCGAGATGGATAGCGTCCAAAAGCAGCAGCCCCTGCAGGAAAAGCCGAGTGACGCTCAGACACAGCAGCACAATATCACAATTCTTTAATGGCTGTCTCTTTACCACATCCCAAACATTCACCAAGATAATGAAGGCATTGACCAGGATCCCCACTGTGAATTCCAGGACTGAAAAGAACAGAAATGCGATCTTGGCTTCATAGGACACAGTTAAGACAGGAGTCAGAGCCATGATGCCCCTTTTCTGATTAACTAATCGAAGACTCAGCTTTCACCCAGCAGAAGAGGGAAAAATAACTCTTGAACCCAGATTTCTCCTTTACAAAGAATCTAAATATTGCCCAGTTTTTTGTAGGTATATAATAAGCTCTGACAGGAAACTTGGAAGGAGGGTGTTGCTTTGAGGTGTCCCTTGGGATCACATAAAAGCTCACGATAAGGGTGGAAGAATGGTGATTCCAACCTCTTGGCTGGTGAAAAAGAGTGAATAAGCCCAGATGTTCCTATACGACAGCCTCCCCTGGGCCACGGTGTAGCACCAGGAAAAGCAAGCCAGGTAGAGTTTCAGTTCTCCAACCAGAGAGGGTCTGGTTTTGCATGCCCATCTGGACCTTCGAGCATGGAAAAGAGCAGGATTTGTTTATCAGCCTCAAGAAAACCGACAGCAGGCAAAGCAGACACTCGGGGTGAACTACAGTTTGAAATGGCGCCTCTTTCCATTTGCATTTCTCTTCCACACCTGAGGTACGACTTACCATAGAGATGTTTTAATATGACCAAGTGAAAAGCCCTGAGCTGAGACTTCTTTATCCTCTGTTGCTGTGTAAGCTGATTCATCCCATCTAGACTTAAAGCAAAAGAGTAGAGATGAAGAGGGCAACAAAGCACCAGTAAAGCCCAGAGAAAACACTGTAAGGGGATGGCTGTTGATATACAACTCGAACATACCTCATGTAACAACTGGCCAAAATGTAGAGAGTAAGAGACTGCTCTGCGTGACCCTGGATAGGACTCCTATGTTAAACGTCAGCCACCCCAGGGATCATGGACCATTACAAGAAGAGGGAGCAAAAAGATGCTAAGAGCCAGGGGGGAGTGGATGACCACAAGGAAGCAGAGTTTTCCAGGCTTCTGGGAACTTGTGCATATGAATTTACAGCAGTGGTGATGGAATGCACAAGACCCATGTAAACTCAAACCAGCTAAGAACCCAGCACAGAAGTGGGGGGTGGGGAGGGGTGAAGTCCTAACCTTAGCTGAGGAACTGTTGGCAGCTGATCGCTACTGGATGAAGGAGAGTTGGTCTCCTTTAAGGGACTGATGCTAGATAGGCTGTGGTGCATGAACTCACACTGAGAGACACTTGGGCACACAAAATTCACTTGATAGACCTTAACATAGTTGATAGAATGCATGAAACCTGATGTATGGGCGATGAGGGCTGCAATTGAAGAAGGTTGGAATATGGCTTAGATGTATTATAAAGTGCACAGAATTCAGTAAAAATATATATTAAAAAAAGAATAAGAATGAGTTCATGGGACTGGAGAAATGGTTCAGCAGTTAAGAGCACTGGCTGCTCTTGCAGAGGACCCAGGTTTGGTTCCCAGCACCCACAGAGTGGCAAACAACCATCTGTAACTACAGTTCCAGGAGCTCCAATGCCCTCTTCTGAGCTCCATGGGCATTATACAACATGAGTGTACTTATATACATATAAGCTATACACTCATTATACAACACAAGTGTACTTACCTACATATAAACTATACATTCATTATACAACACGAGTGTACCTATATACATATAAGCTATACACTCATACACATAAAATAAAAATAATAAGTAGAATTTTAAAAAAGAGAATGGGCTCAGAAGAAAACCCAATGACATTTTTTAAAGTTTAAAAGCAAAACCCCAGAGCAGGCAGGCTGTACATCTTGGCTGTCCCTCTGAAGAGGAAAAGGGAAAAGAAGAAGAGAAAAAGCCCGGCTTTTTGTAAACAGCCACATTGTGGAAAGTTTGTATGTGTGGATATCAGGGGGAGTGACGGGGGGGGCGCTGAGTGGCTTTAGAAAAAAGAGTGGGAACACCCAGCGAGGTCAGACTATGGCCAGAGTACCAAAGAAACAGAGAAAGAAGAAAAAGGAAAAGTTCCCTTTTTTTTTTTTGGTCTTTTTAGTTAGAAAAACAGCTAAAGCCCCTCATGGCTGTGGCTCCAGAAGCTACTGCACCCTGGGCATAAGGAAAAGAACCTTATGTCATTAAAGACACAATCCTCCCATCTGTTTAGCATGGCTTAAGGTGAAACAGCCTTCTGGAGGTGTGGTCTCTTGTTAGGTAAATGACAGACCCAGTGGGATTAACTCGTTTTTTTTTTTTTTTTTGTCTTTTCCTGAAACTCACTCTGTAGACCAGGCTGGCCTTGAACTCACAAAGATCTGCCTGCCTTTGCCTCCCCAGTGCTAGGATTAAAGGCGTTAACCACCATGCCCCACTGGATTAACTCTTATGTGTTAGGTAGCTTGGTATGTTAGGTTTCCACCAAAGGCCAGAGGTAAATTCCATTCTTTTGACCAAGAGGAAATAGCTTTCCCTTAATGGGCCTTAACAGGGCCCTGATCAATGCTACCACAACCCCCCTGCCTCATAACCCTAACATCATTCGGGAGGTGGGATAAAATTGGGTAAATAGAAGACTCTTTTCCACTAGGAAATCTAGAGCTCTAGTTCAAAAAATGTTGACCAGAACCGATTAGTGTCTGGACTGCAGTCTCTGTCACACCCTTGTGTATAGCTCGAAACAGAACTGTTTACTTTCTGGTTCCCTTATCCTAAATTGCCTAGCCAACTTCTATCCTCTATCCTTATAATTTCTCCAGATAATCAGGCAAAGAAAAGGGCCCCCAAACTGGAAGAGTCCTTAATTGCTTTCATTATTTAATGACTCCCACTAGGTGGCGCCAGACTACTGTGACTTCCAGAATCTCTGGCTTGCCCGCACGCTTGCTCCCTTTAAATCCAGAATAATTTGGTTGTGTATTTTATATAATTGAAAATTTTGACTCCATTTCATATGTATGATAAATCAAATTTCCAAAAATCTTACAGTTTCCCTGTAAAAAATGTAACAATACTTCTAATTTACTGATGAGACATTAAGAGTTTCAGGAAGGTCAAATAGTTTGACCAAAGTCACCAGACCAAAAAGCGAGGAGCTAGGATTTTATGTTTTATGCTCTTTATTGTAAGCGTATAAACCTGCGTGTTAGTGGAAGACAAGATGCTTGGTAGTGTTTTCAATGTCAGCCCAACTTCAACATGGCCTTTTTTTTTTTTTTTTTGAGGAAGGGGTGGAGGAAGGAGAGTGTTAACTCATCCATCCCTACTCTCAAGATAGTTGGAAAAATTGAGACAGGGTAGGCTTGTGGCTCTTCAAGAGACTGTTTTTCTGGCTAAGGAAAGGAGGAAGAAAAGTCTCACTAGACTTGTTGAAATAAATGTATGTCTACTTACTAAGTTAACACAGGTACTACTAGAGTAAGACCTTGATCTTTGGGACTTGAGAGATGGCTGGGGGTTAAATAGCTCTTACAGAGGACCCAGTTTTGGTTCCCACTGTCCATGTTTGGGTCTGAAACTCCAGCTCCAAGGGGATCCAACACCCCTGGCCTCTGAGGGCACCTGTGGTCACCCGCACCCACCCATCCCCCCACATAACTAAAAATGAAAGTAACGCCAGGCTCTGTTTTCAAGTTTCATTTGGTCCACAACTACGAACTAAAGGAGAGGAAGTTTTAAGAAAGCCAACAGAGTAAGAACACCTTGGGTGGTTGTCAACCCTGTTCTGTTCTCTCTAACAGGCTGCACTGCATGCATTCTTTGAGAGCTCATTGTCCAGTTGACATGGGAGTTCAAGAAAGGCCCAGATGGGGACCGTGTGTTGATTTCGGATCCCAGAGAGCCCTGTGGGAGACAGAAGCTCACGGGAGGAAGATACTGTGCCAGCGAAGAGGACAAAACAGTAGAGCCACCCATAACTGTTAGACACTACCTGCCACCTTGATTTGACTAGAAGCCCATCCCAGGTGAAACTGGAGAGATGGCTCATTGGTTAAGAGCACTGGCTGTTCTTGCTGAAGACCTGAGTTCAAATCCCAGCACCCACAACTGTCCATAATTCCAGATCCACGGGATCTGACGCCTTCCTCTGTCCTCTTTTGGCACTGAACCTCATGGGTGCACTTACATACATGCAGGCATAACACTCATACACATAAAATAAAAATAAATACCCCTCAAAAAAAATTACTCATTTTTCTTCAATGAACTTGGTCTAAAATAGAATTTCTAAGAGAGAGTAATGCGAACTTCTTATTTTGCCACACATACCTGTTAGGATACATGCCTCTTACACACACACACACACACACACACACACACACACACATATTCTATGGGGATGCCAAACAACTCAGAGGGTCTTTGTGGGGATTTGAAGGTCCTAGACTTGTGGATGATTATAAAAGCCAGCAAAACACAGGTAACAGGAGAATGGTATGTGTCTTCTGGGATAAATGGGATTGATTATCACATTTCAGTGGTGGTATTTCTTTATACTTAGTAAAAGAAAATGAAAGCTTTTTGTAAGAAGACTGCCAGGGACCATTTCATTACATGGCCCAGAAACCTGCAGAAATAGCAACAGAAATGGACCTAAGTGGGTGAGTGCTGATGAAGATGATGGTAACAACAGTAACAGTAGTGTTTAGATGAAGAAACAGAAGTATCATATGAAAGTAAGTGCATATCAGACTTCACAGAAATTAGAAAAAAGAAAAAAGTTAGTCTCTCTGCTTTTCTTGTTTGGGTTTTGTGCTGCTAGTCTGTTTTCAGTTGATAAGATAAAATACCTGAGGCAAGTCAGTATTATAAGAAAAGAGGTCTATTATCTCACAGTGTTAGAGGCTGAGAGTCCAAATGGCATGAGGCTGGCTCTGAGCAGGGGTGGGGGATGGGCTGGCTGTATAGCCAGCTGCATGGCAGATGTCAGGGCCATGTGCAAGAAAGTGAAACAGAAAGCAAAGGAGAGGCCACCTTGAATTCTTATGACAACCCTCTCACCGGAACTAACCAGGACCTCATAAGATGTGCATTAATTATTATTATTATTATTATTTTTGTCTTTTCAAGACGGGGTCTCCCTGTAGCTCCAGCTGTCCTGGAACTCACTCTGTAGACCAGGCAGGCCTTGAACTCACAAAGATCCGCCTGCCTCTGCCTCCCAAGTGCTAAGATTAAAGACGCGCGCCACCACGCCGGGCGCATTATTTTTAAAATATTATATTTATTAATTTTATGTGAATGAGTATTTTGCCTGCATGTATGTAAGTGCACCACATGTGTGCAATGCCCTGCGGAGGTCAGAAGAGGGTGGTGGATCTCCTTATACTGAAATTATGGACAGTTGTTAGCTGCCATGTGGGTCAATTGGAAATTGAACCCAGGTCCTCTGGAAGAACAGCAAGTTTTCTTAACTGCTGACCCATTTCTCTAGTCTAAATGCATTATTTTCATAGGCAATATCTCCAGAGATCTACTTTCCAGAAGCCGTACCTCTTACACATCCCGTGGCTTCCACTAGCATATGTTAGGAGCCAGAGCATCAATACATGAACCATTGGTAGAAAAACTGCATCCAAATCACAGAAGGTTTGAATGGTTGCTTATTCTTGTAATTCTCTGTGTATCTATTTCATTTTATTTTGGGAAAACATATACTTATTAAACTCTTTAATTTCTGCCTTTCCATAAATAACATGACATGATTGCACAGACCAGGTTCCTCAGTGTGAGACAATTCAAATTTCTTATCTCAAATCTCAATTTCTGGGAAGGAGAATTCAATGAGCAAATTTGAATTACCTGCCCAGTGCTGGTTGTACCTGGTATCATTGTAAAGTTGGAGTTATGTTGAGCTCTCTTTGCAGCAGTGGAATGGTTAGGGGGTCTTTTCAGCAGGGCAAACACAGCCACAAAGAAAGTGATGGGAGTTTCATGTAAGATCTACCTTGGAAGGGAAGGAGTTGAATACTAATGGTAGAATTTCATAACTGTTAGGATTCAAGGGTTTCTATTTTGGAGACTTGGTAGAGAATGAACTTTGCATTTGTTGACTGAAAGAACAAACTTTTAATCTGAAGAGGACTTTTCTAGATTTCCTGACCTCAGACGCTGTGAACCTTGGATACTAGATTGGAATTCAGTGTGAGCTCAAGTGACCTTTAGCAGAGGTTAATTTTTCTTAACTTGTTTCCTCATTTATTGTACTTGTCTTGACTTGCAGTATTATTGTTATCAATGAGATGATGCAGCATCCGGAAATCTTCAAAGTATCATAGAGATAGAAAGTTTTATTACGAACACGTGAGCATTAGTCAATGTATCATGGCCAGTGACGCTCTCCTTGACACCTGTGTGTGCATGTGGTCCTATTGGTGAATAGAGGTGGGGAGAAAGGCAGGCAGTATAAAATGGCTGAACAGTAGAGATTTCACCAGAGAAGGAAATGCTGCAATTCTTTCTGTGGCATTTCTCATTTCTCATCTCACCTTCCTCTAAACATTTCTAGGTAGAGAAATTGCTCTTACTCCAGCTCCCTCTTCTCCCCTTCCAGGTGGTGTTTGATGTGAACGTCGTACATGTGGGACAGAAGAAGGACAGTGACTCGGCTGTGATAAAGAGGTACAATTTTTGTTGTTGCTTTTTTTTTTTTTTTTGAGACAGGGTCTCCCTCTAGCCTCAACTGGCCTGGAACTTGCTATGTGGACCAGACTGGCCTTGAACTCAGAGAGATCCACCTGCTTCTGCCTCCACAGTGTTAGGACTAAAGGTATGTGCCACCATGCCAGACAAAGAGGTACAATTTAAAGTTTGTAGCCTTCAGGGTGTGAGAGATAATTTTGAAGGGTAGATAGCAAAGATGGATGTGAGAGAGAGAGAGAAAAAAAAGAGGGAGGGAAGAGAGAGAAGAGAGATTGGGGTTCTGATTTTCTTCTACTGGCTTGTAGAAACAGTTTGGTGTGGGATATACTGACTTTCCTCCATTCCTCTATCTCGATTGTTTAGTGCTCAGTTTATTAGGGTTATTTAGGGGTTGGTAACTGGAGAAAGAGTTCTGTTTTGAGATGCTGGGGTTTGAGCATGTTATGCAAGCACTCTACCATGGAGCTACATCCTAGCCTTTGGTTTCTTGAGGTCTCACTCTCTACCCTAGGCTGGCCACAAACTCCTAATCTCCCTCCCTTTTCCTCTGAGTGCTGGGATTACAGGCAGGTACCACTATAGAATGCAAGAAAAACAGTTCTTAAGAGAATTTATGCTAATGATATGCTTATTGATACTATTTTATATTCAGGAAAACATAAGTAAGGCTGGGAAACTGACATTGGAGATCAGGTGTTTATTATCTCCAATTAGGGCCAAAATAACATTATGAAATTTATATTAGCACCCTTAATTTACAGATAAGACAATTTAGCTTCAGAAAATTTAAATGACTGTGTAAGGTATTCAGCAAGTGGAGACTTCAATATGTAAGCACAGGCTCATTTCAATATGTAAGCACAGACTCATTTCAATATGTAAGCACAGGCTCATTTCAATATTAATTGGCCTTAGTGTGAAAATAAAGTTTCAGGTCTGACTCGCCCCCCACTGCCTAGCACTCAAAACAGGCTTGAGCAGCTGGCTATTTAAAACTCAGGTTCCTTTGGGTTGTTAGACTCACCCATGGGCTCCCCTGCCTCTCAGAAAAATTAAAAAAAAAATTAAAAGGGTGAGATGTGGGAAAGCTTAGTTAGATGGGTTGAGTTCTAAGCCAATGGTACCTCCCTGGCCACACCTATGGGGTCGGGTGTAGTGACGAATTGAGTCATGATGGATATTTAAGCAGACATGTTGGAATAAAATCGCTCTCTGCATTTGAACCTCACCCTGCCTACACATGGTGTGCTTTCCTGTGAGGGCTTTCCTCATGGGTTGTCCTAGGATTAAGTGGGCCCCACCACAAATCTCGGCGGTGACACCCCACAAGCACAGGCTCATTTCAAATCCTGTGTTTTTCTGACACTGATTGGGGCTGAAGACCCCTAAATAGACATTTAAGGCTCTTACAGAATTACTCTTTTTTTTTAGTACCTTTTGTGTCTTTCACACATTATCTTTAAGTCCAATTTAGACACATTCCTCTCTCCCTGCCCCACCCCACCCCTGTTCATGCCTTCTGCCATACATGTCTTACATCTTTCTCTCAGTTTTTCCCTGCAGAGGCTTGTTGTTTTGGGCAGAGTTTAACTGTACCATTCAATTCTTTAACCTAGTTTTTATATCGTTGTTTTTCCCTCCCCTTTGTATTGCTCCAATATATGCCTATATAACCATCACATATGTATCAAAATTATGGCCTCTGAGAATAAACTGAATGTTAATTCCAAAATATGTTTAGGAATTCACATTTTTCCTCTTTAATTTTATATTACTCTAAAATATGAATACATACCTTCCACCCATATACAGTAATTACAGAGTCTGAAAATAAGTGTTGGGTTGATTTTAGAGCTCATTAAGAGATTTACATTATAACAACACAGTCGCTCTCAGACAAAAAGAAATATAACAATAATGTTGTTCAGCTTGCCTTTCAACTGGGGATTTGGTGTTAGCATTCACAAATGAGGGAAACCATTTGTCTTTTTTTTTTTTTTTTTTTCTGGGACTGTGTTACTTCACTTAGCATAATGGCTTCACTTAGCATAATGGAGTTCCATCCACTTATCTGCAAAGTTCATGATATCATCTTTCTTTACCACTGAGTAGTGCTCCATTGTGTAGATGTACCACATTTTTGTCATCCACTCATCAGTTGAGGGGCATTTGGGTTGGTTCCAGCTCTTCACTATTGTGAAGAATGCTGTAATAATCATAGATGTGCATGTATCTTTGTGGTAGGATGAGTCTTATGGGTATATACCCAGGAGTGGTATGACTGGATCAGGTGGTAGGCTCATTTTGAGTCTTTTAAGGGTTCTCCACACTGCTTTCCATAATGGTTGTACAAGTATACATTCTCACCAGCAATGGATGAGTGTTCCCCTTTCCCCACAACCTCTCTAGCATTTGGTGTCTTTTGTTTTCTTGATCTTAGCCAGTCATATCAGAGTGAGATGATATCTGAGGGTGGTTTTAATTTGCATTTCTTTTTTTATTAATGATGTTGAACACTTTTTAAGATGTTTCTAAGCCATCTTTACTTCCTCACTGGTGAAGTCTCTGTTCAGCTCTTTACTCCATCTTTTGAGTAGGTCATTTGTTTTCTTACTTCTTTGTTTTTTTGAGTAGTCTATATAATCTGGATGTTAATGCTTTGTCAGATGCATCACTGGTGAAGATTTCTTCCCACTCTGTGGGTTTTCTCTTCACTTCCTTGTTTCTTTTGCTATACAGAAGCTTCTGAGTTTGATGAGGTCCCATTGGTTAACTGTCGAGCTTATTTCCTGTGCAGCTGATTTAGAAAGTCTTTTCCTATGCCTATGTCTTGTAAGTTGTTGCCAACTTTTTCTTCTATCATCTTCAGGATTTCGGGTTTCACATTGAGATCTTTGATCCACTTGGAGTTGATTTTTGTACAGGGTGAGAGGTAGGGGTTTAATTTTGTTCTTCTACAAGTGGTGATCCAGTTTTGCCAGCACCATTTGCTGAAAATGCTATTCTCCCTCCATTGAGGTTTTTTTTGCCCCTTTGTCAAATATGAGGTGGCTGAAATTGCATGAGCTCAAGTTTGGATCTTCAGTTTTGTTCCATTGGTCAATGGGTCTGTTTTTTGTGCCAGTACCAGGCTGTCTTTATGACTATAGCCCTGTAAAATATGATTTTTCTTTATTGAAATTTTGCATTCAACCATTTCAGACTGAAGGTTTATTTTCAGGGAGATACAACTCACTCATAGCCCATGACTGGGAAACGTTCAGACAGGTGAGAAGGACTTTAACTAGCAAAGGATGAGCCTGTGACTAACTACAAGGAGTGCAGAGAATACAGACCTGGCTTCATTGGCACGCCAGGTCAGTAACGAGAATAGGGTTCTCTTATGGGTTTGCTTATGGTGGAGAGTTGGCACAAATTCAGATAGCAGAGACCTGATTGTTGTCTAGGACTTTGCTAAGCACTTAAGGGATTGCTCACCTAGAAAACAGAACACTTTATCTTTCAGTGTACTAATTGCTTCAGTAGTCCAGGAGAGGGGAGATAGCAGGAAAACAGTAACATTTGTGGAGTACTTACCAGGATCTATGCATTATGCTAAATGCTCACATGTATTCTTCACTTTCCCTTATAACCTTCTTTTTTTTTTTAATTTTTTTTTTTTTTATTATTATTTATTTTTTTTTTTTTGTATGTGTATGAATGTACTGTCTGCATGCAGGTCTGTGCACCCGTGTCGTGCAATGCCGCGGAGGTCAGAAGAGGGTCTCGGATTCCCCTGGAACTGGAGTTCTCCTGGAATTGGAGTTACAGACGGTTCTCAGCCGCCATGTGGGTGCTGGGGATCGAACCCGGGTCCTCTGCAAGAGCGTCAGTGCTCTTAACCGCTAGGCTATCTCTCCAGCCCCCTTATAACCTTCTTAACCTCACTCTAATGGACATGAGCTTTGTGTACCTTCTGGAGTCCTTTGTAGATATACATTTGGACTTAGGGGAAGTCTGGGGAAGGGGGAATCTTTTGGAGTAAACGCTAAAAGAGTGTATTGTTATGCAAGCTTGGGTAAGTCATTGTTGGTTCCTCAAGCTTTTCATCTTGAGGGATAACGGTAACTACTTCATGGTACAACATGAAAAGGAAGTGAATGCATGGGAATCATTTAGCGTAATAGTAAGCATTCAATGAATGTTGGTATTATTTCATGGTGTCTCATTTATAGGAGTTATCTAGAGAAGTGGTCATTTCTCTATTTTCTGTGAGGCAGGGAGCAGGTGAGAGGCTGATGCTTGGCCTAGAAACAGGATTCTGAGGGTGGTGGTCAAGAGAGGGGAGAGGCTCTGCCATGAAGTTATTGTGCCCTACACTTCAAAGATCTTCACAGCTCCTGATGGGTCACGTGTTCCTGCGATCCCTCAGGTCAGAGAAGATCCCGTCAGTAGGTAGCAAACCACTCTAGGCTGCCAGTGCTCACACCTCGGACTAGCCTGAATTGTCTTTTGTAATTTGACTTGGAGCTAAATTTTTATACTGCTATAATCAATAAACATCATGTGTATCAATAGTAGTGCAGGGCTTTGTACCTAACAGGTGTTCCTCTTTTGATGCTCCGAATTTATTCATTTATGACCTGCTGTGACCCTGGTTTATTGGAGAGGGAGAGGTTGACAGAGTTGCCCCAACCTGAGATCTGGCAGAACACCATTCTCATAATAACTATAATTGATAATTTTGGTCTTCTACCTGCATTGTTTATTTCACTCACTATCCAATGGGTTCCACTTTTATCTCCATTTTAGTTAAAGAAGCAGGCTTACTTGCCTGAGCTCCTGCTCTAGTATGCAGATCTGAGCTTTGAACTCTAGACCTTTTCTAAGCAGCAGTAACACAAACCTCACAATATTCCCAGCTCTCAGCTTCTTCATCTCTAAAATGAGGGAGTTATACTTCTGATCTTTGAAATTCCTCAGGGATAAGGTTACCAGGATCTGACCCTGGCTTTCCTTCCACTCCCCAGTCATAGCGTTCTCCATGGAGTGAATTCAAGTGAGGTGCCCTTAAGGGTCTAGAGCTGCAGTGGCTGCAGAGACCACTGTGGATACATATTTTTAAGGATCTAAGTTCTTTTTTTTGTTATTTTTTTAATTGAACTTTTGCGTATTCCATACAGAACATCTTGATCAGTCTTTTCTTTTCTTTCTTTTTCTTTTTTTTTTTTTTTTGGTCTTTTTGAGACAGGGTCTCCCTGTAGCCCCAGCTGTCCTGGAACTCACTCTGTAGACCAGGCTGGCCTTGAACTCACAAAGATCCGCCTGCCTCTGCCTCTGCCTCCTGAGTGCTAGGAATAAAGGTGTGTGCCACCCCTTGGCGCCCTCCCAGAGCCCTCCCTCTACTGGAATTCATACACTGTGTCATTTGTACCTATGCTATTGTGTCAAGTCAGCATTCCCAGATGTTTCTCAGTGCAGGTTCATCCACTGAGGACTAGTCAGCCCATCCAGTGTCCCTCACTTTAAGATCAGCTCTTCCTCACCCAGCAGTAATCAGCTGCCAATATTTCTTCTGCTAAGATTGGGAGCTGCCCAATCTGCCCATTTCCATGGTTCTATGCTGGCTTTTGTCTGCTCGACTTTGCGTGGATCTTGTGCACACTGATACCTCCACTATAGTAGGTTAATATGAGCAAGATCTCAGGAGCTTGTAGGATTCTATTTATCTACAATGCGACTTCTACACTTAAGGCTCACCCAACATAGAACAAGAGGTAAAAAGGACACTAATGTATCTTTCAACTCTCAGGAATGAAGCTCCATCATGCAACAGAGGGCCAGGAACACAGAAGGTCACAAATGGCCAAAGCATGGAGATTAGGAGTCTGCAGAGTGTGGGTCCTGGCACAGGACTCCTATAACAAGCTTCACTCACCCAGGGCTCAGGGACCATTGAGGAAGAGGGGTGGAAAGATTATAGAGAGACTTTTGTGTAGGGCACATTCTTCAAGGGTTAGGCTGGCTAGTGGTCAGAGACCATCCTCTGCACACTGGTGTTTAGGTAGCTTGTCTGCAGTTTTCTAAAGTGTCTGCTGGAACAGACAGATTGGAAACTATTGATCCTTTGGTCCTATGACGCCCAAAGCATCCAGTGTTCCTAGAGACTCCTCTGCAGGCTCTGCTGGTTCCTGGTAAGATGTTCATCATAATGGAAGAGGTGTAAGGATGAGGAGATGAACATTTCCCAAAGATAAGTGGATTCCATCGTGATTGTCTATGTCTGTTATGAAATGACCAGGATGAGAGGTGGCGACTTTAGCTTTAGAGTGCAGAGATCATAAATTCATATTTATTCATATTCTTTGCCCCAAATGTTTCCTGAATTTTTAGTGGTTCATAGGGGCAAGAGTACAGAAATAGCAATGATGACCTTTAAAATCATGTGTAGTGAAGGAAAATTAATTTTAACTTTTGTAATATGCTAGAGACTGAGACTTTTATCAAATTAAAAATAAACAAATAGAGACGTAAAATTAAAAACCAAGGTTAAACAAACATAAGATCTACTTTTAAATTATTAAAGTCAATAGACATTAACTACTTTAGCTACATTGTCACAAAAGCCTCCCTACATATCTTCAATTTTTGTTCATTCATCTTTGAATCAGGTTCATGAATCACATGTGACACAGTAGTTGGAAAAGACTCTACCCTACCTGGAGAAAATCTACTCAGTCATAACCCAGGGGTCTTCTCTTTGAGCTCCTAGATAGAAACCAGAGAACCCCATGAACTCGGAGGGGAAAATATTCACATAATCTTTCTTTACTAACCTCTAACTGAAGTTTAGCATTTTTGTTCAGTACAAAATTTGGCTGCAAGCCAGAGTTAATAATAGTACTTGTGACTTTGGTCCAAGAGTTCACTTTATCTTATATGGTTAAAATAATATTGAGAGACTTTATACTTATCACTGCTTTGAAATTCCAATAATTATTATGCCTATTGTTATATCATTAATCAAAATATCATTAGTTAAAATTATTACTGCAATTAAAAGTAATCTAGTTATTTGTTCTCTTTGTATACTCATTTATTTTCCCTCAGACATTTCAAAACAACTCAAAGAATATCCATAGGAGACAGGAGGTTGCCAAAGGATCTTCAGAGCACGAGCAGGTCAAGAATATATTGTAGTGGCAAGAAAAGGAAGTACTTAGGAAACATTTTCAAGACAAGTTTCTTCCATAATAAATCAGCAGATTGCACTACTGACAATAGGTTCCTGAAAGGTTGGGGACCTCTGAGAGACACAGCAGAGTTGCTCTAAGATTCTAGATATAATTTTCTTTTTGATCCTTGACATGTATAAATTGAGTCTACTCTGTGTCCTCTTAGCAGACACATAAAATATCCTATAGGCTGAATAAACCTGCAGTGACTGGAGGACAAAGAGGGGCTCGTGGGAGAGGACTTCTTGCTCTAAGGTCATAGCGATGTTCTCCCTGGAGGAAAACTCTGATTACTAATTAACTAACAATTCTCATCTTGGGAAGGAAAGCTGGGCTGTGAAACCCATTAACATTTTCTTGATAGGCTGGTAAACAGTTACCAGCCCTTGGATTGCTTTCTGTGCATTGTGTTCCTAGGCCTTTATTGCTGGGGCACCCTTTGGAGCCACAGGGAGCAACTACAGGTGGCAATGAGGTTTGTCTATGAACTGCATATTCATTTGTGGCTGGAGACTTATGTGTACGTGTGTATATGTATATGTGTGTGTGTGCGTTTGTGTGCAAGTGTGTGTGTGGGGAGCCATGTGTACAAGCTCCCAGTGTGCTCCTAGGGTAGGGAGTGGCTTTAGTGTGCTCTGGGGACCTCCTGATCTCTAGACTGTGGGTCTGCTTGTCACAGTGTGGGTTTTGCTGACATTGTCACAAGATACCCATGATTTGAACAGATATTTTCTCAGAAATGAAGCTTAATGAGTGAATAAATTACTTCACAAAACTGGTCCTAAACATGGAGTAGTAAGGAGTAGATGGACCTATAAAGGAGAAATTTCCAAGTAAAATAATTTCTGACAGACACTGTGGAAGGCTGTAGGAAGGTAAAGCCTTGTGTACTCGGGGCTGAGGATGCAGAAGGGTATCTCTGTCTTCAAATTATGATAGGGAAACTGAGACCCATAGATGTTAAGTGCTTTTTTTCCTCCAAGGTCATACATTTGGGTAGGGCCGGATTTTTTACTTTGGATATGATTAGACTTGCAAAATTAACAGCTTGCAACTTTCTCCTTTTCCTTTCTCAAATTAGCTGGAAGACCATGGACCAGTCTAGTAAACACTGCCCAGCATTTTGAGGAAGATTTGTGTTTTCTGGGTCCTTCTCGATGACTTATTTTTTCCTCTATAAAACTCTCTCTTTCCACTAGATTTCTCACCTTCTTCTTAATTGATTTTTTTTTTAAATAATGACTTGAATCAGACATTGGTATATTTCAGAGAAGTGGATAGTTACCTAGGTTTTCCAAATTACTTGACATAGCCACTTTAATACTTTGACCCCTTTACTTTGCCCAAATAATTATATTAATGACAATAAAATGAGCTTTGACATTATTTATTCAAGGAAACTTGCTGTTGGGGTTTGCATTATTTATGTCCAATAATAATTTTTACCTATTCAGTGAGATTTTTCCCTACCAACCATTTTTTTTTTTTTTTTGGTCTTTTTGAGACAGGGTCTCGCTGTAATCCCAGCTGTCCTGGAACTCACTCTGTAGACCAGGCTGGCCTTGAACTCACAAAGATCCACCTGCCTCTGCCTCCCAAGTGCTAGGATTAAAGGCGTGCACCATCACGCCCAGCTCCTACCATTTTTAGCTTTGCACCTTGACCCTATATATTCCACAGCTTTTTCTCCTGCTTCTCTTTTTTCCTTTCTTGTGTAGTGTAAAGGACAGTGTATTTGTCTATTTGGTTTGATGTTTCTCTTTTCTATTCACAAGAACATAAGTCCCACAAGGGCAGGGATTTTTACATTTTGTTCATTGCATCATACCCAGGCCCTGGAAGAAATCTTGAACATTGCAGGAGCTTAGTAAAAAAAGATACCTGATAAAATAACTGTAGGCACACTTTCCTTGCATCTAAAACCATAGCTTCCATAAACATTACAATGAATAACTATGAGAAACGAGCAGGCACTTCCACAGCCTGTTTCTCTTGGTCTCCGAGAAAATAGTGTGGGCCATAAATTCAAAGTAAATTGATATTTAAAGGTGTGTTCAGAAATCCCCTGTCTTCTATGGGAACAGAACTATGACAGAACTTTTGTTTCTGTTTGTAATCCTTTTGGTTGTCTTTGGACACAGGCTTACCTTGTGTAGGTTGCCTCTTTTAATTTAAAAACACTTATTATTCAAGGATACAAACATTCATTTGCCTTTATAGTGCACAATAAGATTTGGTATACACAGCCTTAGAAGTACTGGTCTAGGCTTCAGGTTACCTGGTAGATGCCTGTCTCTGTTATAGCTCTGGACTTTGAACTTCCCAGTTTCTATAAGGCTCCGGTAATTCATTTGTAAAATGGAGAAACTAATTCCTACTTGTCAATAGTTGTGAAAAAGAAAGAAAATTGTGCCTGGGACAAGTGCTCACTCAAGCACCATGTACGTTCCCCGTCCTTGACTAATGAGCTGAAGCTACATGAGAAAGCCGCAATCTCACCAAAAGCTTACACTGTTACACACTGGGCTACAGGCATGTCGGTGTGGAATTCAGAGCAGTGTCTGGTGTTTGGCTCTGGAGTCCAAAGGGCAGGCTGTTGGAATCATATCTTTATTCCTTTTCAACATATGGCAGATTATCTGACCCATTGAAACTTAATTTATTCATCCGAACATGGAGATACCAGCAATAATTCACTTGGGGTTGGTGTGAGGTGTATGTATGAAAAATTATGGAACCTTCTTAGCACATTTGCTCAATAATTGTTGGTTTAATTATCATTAGCACAAAATTTTCAATTATGTATGTTAAATAAAAAATATTCAAGGAGTGATTACAGATAGCCAAGTAGCAGTTGTTCAAATTATTTTTATTTTAAAAGTGCTAAACACTTTTTTTGGTCTTTTTGAGGCAAGGTCTCCCTGTAGCCCCAGCTGGCTGGGAACTCACTATGTAGACTAGGCTGGCCTTAACTCAGAGAGATCCACCTGCCTCTGCTTCCTGAATGCTGGGATTAAAGGTGTGTGCCACCACGCCCAGCTTAAATTGGTCTCTATTTTTCTTGATCATCATTCTCCCTCTTTTTACCTTACTGTCCCACCCCTTGAACTTCATGTCCTTTTTAATCATTTGTTTGTTTGTTTCCTTTAGAAATATAATCTGTGTTTCCTCGATACTTTTGGGTGTTGTGTATCCCTTGGAGTCCAGTCAGTTTGCCAGGTGACATACCAATCAGAGGAGAACTGACTCTCCTTTTCCCATCTGCTATCAATTGACAACAGACCCTCTGCTGGGGTCCGGACTCCCTGCTTATCTCCCCGATCCATGCTGGGCCCCTGTCTGTCTCGGGTATGCACAGGTCTGGCTGACTCCTTCAGTTAGAACCCACTTCATTTCATCCTCGGTCTTCTCTTTTTCTCTCCTCCCCTGTTTCCTCTACTTCAGGGTCTGCCTTCATTCTCAGAGTCGGAGGGCATTTTGGACACTTGGGGAGCAACTTCTGTACTATTACAGGTTTTAATTTGTATTTGTTTCTCTTTTGTGGCACCAAAGAGAGGCCAAGGAAGGTGCTTAGCTTTGCTTCCTGTGTCTGTAATCAGACTCCCAGGCTGCCTTTGCACCAGAATCTTCCCAGGATTGCCCAGACCACACTGAAGCTTTATCTATGCTTCAGGGGGCCCCAACAGAACTCATTTCTTGACATGGAAGCTGAGTTCTTCCTTGATCTTAGTATTTCTTTAATTGCCACACAAAATGAGTTAGTGGGTTTCCCCATAGCCTCATAAAATTCCCATAAGATTAATCAGGCAATGCTAAAGAGACACTTCTCCCTTAAAGGTTTAATGATTTTTCTTGCAATAACTAGAAATACATATTATAGTTCTATAGCACAGATAACTATATTTGAATATATGAAGCAAAAGAACATTTGTTAAGAAGCAAAAAGACTAAAAATGTCAATGATATTTTATTCAAAGGTCAAATTTACCTGTGTGTATTAGTTATCTACTGTTAGGTAACAAATTATTCTAAAATTTTGTGGCTTAAAACAGCAAAAGTAGCACTTGGGAGGCAGAGGCAGGTGGATGTCTGTGAGTTCAAAGCCAGCCTGGTCTACATAGTGAGTTCTAGGACAGCTGGAGCTATAGTGAGACCCTGTCTCAAAAGAGACAAAAAAATCCAGCAAAAGTTATCTCTCAGTTTCTGTGGGTCAGAAATATGGCAGAGGGTCCTTCATGAGGTTCAGGCTGGGAGGTGAACCTGGGCAACAGTCATATGAACCGTGTTGACTGGGATGGAGGTTTTCAGTGTCATTCAGGCAGGGCTGTTTCAGAAGGCCTCCATTCCGTAACTCTGCTTCAGTGTTCCATTGTCAGCTGGCTTCTTCAGGACATGATTGAAGCAGAAGAGTAGGAAGAGGCTACGATGACGTTTGTAACCTAGCAGTAGAAGTTAGACTTCTGTCCTGTTCTGTTTGTTCAGGGCAGCCTACCCTCAAAGGGTCGGGAGAGAAAAAGCACCATAGAATTTGTGAACTGCATCATGATTTCTAAATGATAATGAATTTAATTTCGTTTCGTTATTTATTTGGTACTGCCCTCCTTCTGGACAGGTACACTGTTCTCAAATTTTGTGTTATGCTATGATAAAAAAACCTTTATCTGTGCATACACTGATTCCTCAAATCCAAATGCACACATCTATTTACAGGATAAATTTCTACAAATGAAATTGCTGGGTTATGGCTATGAGTAATCTTAAATTTTCGCCAAGAGATCATGGAGTGTGGGGTGTTTAGCTTCACCAGCATCAGGTTAATGGTAGTAAATAATGTCTAACATAGCATGTTACTACACCCTTGGGAACATTTAAAATACTAGAATAAAGTCCTGTCTCCCACCTTACAGATATAAGCCAATCACCAAAGAGAAAGAGCCATGGTTACATGGAGGGTTATTCTGACAACTCATCACCCTTCTTTTCCATATGAATGAATTTAATTATATTCAGTATGCAAGATTATTAATTTTTGTGGAATTTTACAAGAAAGATAAATATTCAGGAGTTTCTTATAAAGCCTTTGATAATGCAAGGCATCAGAGAGATGACTGGAGTTTAGGTAACTTATTCTAGAAAAACATAAGGCAGTCTCTGTCACAAAAGCTCCATTTCCTTTGGTACAGTAGGCGGCAATTATATTCACCATCAGTGATTTATTATCAGTATATGAGAAGCAAATCTTCTGGAAATTTATGAGCGAAAGAACTGGAAGGCTTCTGACTAAACAGGGTATGTGAGTACATTGGCGTGAAGGGAATAAGGGTACAGGAAATACATTTCTGAATTACGCTTTAAGACCTGAAGGAAGAAGGTAGGGCATGTTCATTTTGAGTAAATAATGCATGACTTATAAGCCAGCCTAGTTAGTGGGGTGGGGTGAGGAGGAAGGTGGCCCTGAGCCAGGGATCTTCTTCTTTGCTGTGTACATTAATCTCAGATAATGGGACCATAAAGCTCTTAGGAGATAAGAAAGTCACCTCAGAACATGCTGATAAGAGCAGAACTTCAGGTTCATCAGTGCTTCCACCCAAACCCTGAGTAACATTGGGGCAGACCCCTCAGGGTAATTACTTCCTCTCCCTTCCTCCCTACTACCATATAGATTTGGAGGGACATATATACAGTCAAACCGCAGCAAGAAGTTAATGTGTAGTTTCTGTAGTTTTTTTTTTTTTTTTTTTAAGTTGCAAATCTATAAGGAGCCCTTGGGCATCCTTAAGAGGTAAACAATAACTAGATGACGCACAAAGCATCTTCAATTCTAGCATTCTAGGTTTTCATCAATGCTCATTTAAACTTTTGTTCCTAAATATTAGACCCATTAAAAAGAACTCCTTGGCAGAAGTTCTGCTAAAAACAGTCAACTTCCCCATGGAGAATATTGAGAAAGACTGAGAAAGAGATGAATAGCATGTTTGGCAGAATGCATGAGCTCTGGAGGGGTGGGGGGATGGGGTGTGACACGGGTCCAGATTTGATAAAAAAATGTATGTATAAATAATAATAATAAAAAGAACTCCTTGGCGGACGTGTGATTCCAGATGAAGGCAGGGAAGGTAGAAGATGAACCTAGCGTATCACTGCCAGAAAGGAAGAAAACTACAAAAGATTCAGGCATACACCAACTTGAAGAGGCTCCTGGAAGATGGGAAGACATGGGGCTTAGTATCATCAGTGGATTAATACAGATTAAGTGTGTTTAAATCTACATTTTATCAAGGTGTTAAAAACAACCCTACTGCTCCCCTTTGAAAGATGCTAGGAAAAGAAGTATTTTGAAAACCAGTAAAGAGTGAGGTATTTAGCACGTCATTCCTTAGACAACTAAATGTTAATGAGCCAGATAATAGATGAAGTGTATTTCAGTCAATAGATAGAAATATTTCTTCTAACAAGTAAAGGATTAAAGAATTACAACATCACTGTTTCATAATTCCTAATGGAATAATGAATGTAGAAAGTACACTGCATAAAAGAAAATCAACAAGATTTTGTTTCCCAATGAAAGATGCTCCACGATTATTTCTGTACCATTGTTGCTAAGGCAACAAAATTTGATCTGATAAAGCTCTAGATCTAATAATTAGTTTATATGAAATATAAGATCATATGTTAGCATAAGCAAGAATAAAATTAACAAAATTAAAGTTGTCGAGGAATGCCTATAGAACAAACTCTATTGATTAAAATTGAGGAGGACGTACGCTAATTGCAATGTGTGGATTACATTCTTATAGACCCCGATATCTAAAAGTTTATTAAAAAAATCTATAAAAATTAATTTAAAAAACTTTGTGAGAGGTGAATTTCAGCATTTATTGGATTTTTTATGACAATAAGGAATTATTATAAAAATATGGAACTGAGCCAGGCATTGTGGCACACGCCTTTAATCCAAGCATTTGGGAGGCACGGGCAGGCGGATCTCTGTGAGTTCAAGGCCAGCCTGGTCTACATAACGAGTTCCAGGACAGCTGGAGCTACAGGGAGACCCTGTCTTGAAAAGACCAAAGAAATGTGTAACTGTCCTGTTAGAATTTGGTGGTTTCTTTGTTAAATTCTTGTTTTAAAGATACATTTAAATGTTTTCAGATTAAGATGATATTTGATATTTGCCTCAAAAGAATTCAAGATCAGGAAGATGACTAAGCAGGAATAAAAACACAGTGATATTGGTTAGGAGTTGATTTTTAAAATTTAGTGGAAAATTTGATATATATTTGAGATTTTGCATTAAAAAGTACTAAGCTCAGGGAGTACTGTGGAAGAGGGGGCAGAAAGTTTGTAAGATCCAGGGTTGGTGCATGTTCAGAAGGAAACCGTCTTCTAGACTTTTGAAAACTTACTCATATGAACTTACAGCAATGGTGAGAGCATGCACAAGACTCATGCAAACTCAGTCAGACAAAAACCCAGCATAGAACTGGGGAGATGGGTAGCAAGTCCCAACTGTAGCGGAACAACTATTGGCAGCTGATTACTGCTGGATGAAGGAGAGTTGATCTTCTTTAAGGGAGTGACTCTAGATAGGCTGACTAGACTCCAGAGGATGAACTAGCACTGAGGAACATCTGGGTACTCAAACTTGACTCGATAGGCCTTAACATACATGACAGAATGCATGAAATATGGTGGGAGGATTTGGGGGAAGAGAGGGAGGGGTCTAAATATGATTAAAATGTTTTGTATGAAATGCACAAAAAATCAATAAAAATATAGATTGAAAAAAGTACTAGCTGTGTATTAAATGGGTTTCAAATCTAATCTCTCTTTCTCTCTCTCTCTCTCTCTTCCTCCAGATGGCAAGAAGAGTGTGTAAACGGTTCAGCACACTGGAGCTTGTGCTTATTTTTCTTCTGATTGTGCTGTTCATCATTGCCGTTGTCCTAATTGTGCTTTTAGCCAATTCTCCAAAACCAAATGGTAACAAGTTACACTGAGTCTCTCCCATACCAGAGCAAAATCGACATCAGTGGTAGAGAAGTGATGCTTTTACCCTTCTTGATGTGAGTGTCAGTGCGAATGTGCATGCATACAGATTGGATATATCCTGGTGGACGCATAATGAATATGATGGCAGTTCCACAGATATTCTTTATCGGTTTAAGTGCTGATACTTTCATTTCCCCATTTAATTGATATGCTGGATCTAATTCTATAATTGGCCTTGAAATACATTTGTGGAATGTTATTAAATTGTTGTAATCCTGTTAATAGTGATAATGAATGGTATGTTGTGTGAAAGGCAACTAAAGCATTCTTAGGCCTAAAATTGGTTTTTAAAAATACTATTTATGTTATCTTTATTACAAGTTCTTGAAGTGATAGATTTCAACAGATAGACTGGGTGTGCTGGATTATCCAAGTTTTCTTATGTGCCTCACATAGGAATAACTTCTTAGGAGACTGAGGCAATGAAGGGTCAGCCTGTAGCTACAGGCAAACCTTTCTTGTCCCTTCTATTCCATCTCCAGCTTCAGGAGTTTCTACTTTTTATAGAAAATAAGGTTAGAATCTTAAAGAATATTTGACTTTTTAAATTCTGTGCTCTTGAAGATGGAGTTAAAGCCTATGTAGAAACAAATACAAGTATGGAATCCTTTTAATCCATCACTTTTTAATTAAAAAACATAAAGGAAAGAAAATCAATTAAAAGCAGCATTGTTTTGTCATGATTCATTTGTTTATTATAAGACACTTTAAATAAAGTGTTTCCTTATTTTAGAATGCAGTGAAAGTACCTTTTATATTTTACTGATCTTTAAATTTGATATCGTAGTTTGATAACCCTGAGATAGTTTCTAGATAGATGGATTTCTTTACTTTTCTTGTCAATGGGAGCTTATATTTATAAAAGCGTGTCATGGTGCATTAGTGTTCTAAGGGACTGGGGTTTACTGGGAAAGCAGAATTGATGCTGCTGTGTTTAGGACTGCACTTTACTGTACACATTCTGTGTGGACATAATGCAGGGGTCCACAGACTATTCTCCAAAGGGACAGAGATTAAGTATTAGATTTGGGGGGCCAGTTAAAGGCACTTGCTGCCATGTTTGATAACCTGAGTTCAATACCTTGGACCCACATCCCATATGATAGAACTGAATAATGAAAGTTATAAATACTCTCTCTTTTGTCTCTCTCCTCTTCTCTCTCACACACACACATACAGGTAAACGTTCAAAATAGATTTTAGATTATGTGGATCATATGGTTTCTGCCATTATAGCATTAAACATTAAAATAACTATCAATAACCGAATATATCTGTGTTCCAGAAATATTTCATTTTATATAGATTTGGGCTTGATTTGGCTGAAAGAATATGGTTTATTGACCCCTAGCCTAAAGTAAAGTTGGTTTAAAATTCATGAGCTAATCTAATAATGGAGTTCTTTCTGTGGTAAGTGATCAGTTCTATGGTGGGACAGGCCATGGAGAAATCATGCATGGAAAGCACAGCCAGAGACACATGGCAGGGTGCAATTCCAAATACACAATGGCTGTTTATTCAAATGCAACATGTTATTATATAGGCAATGTGACGTCATCTCCCAGGGTCCAATCCCAAACCTTTTCACATCATCACAATTTGTGGGCATAAATATAGAGGTCCTGTGACCCTCACTTGTGCCCCTGGGACACGATGGCTAGAATGTAGGTCATACACACACCTAAGCTCAGACAAGACATGCTCACATCTCCCCCCTTTTATATTCACTTCCATAAGCTCAGAGAGCATTGTAGAAGTGGTGGTCAATTACCTTGTTCTGGCCCAAGTAGCCACGACTGCTTTATAACTGCTAAGACTGATAAATGCACAAATAAAAACTTAGTACAGGAAAAACCAATCAGTAACTACAAGCAACATTTACACAAACACAATTAGCAAACATCTGTGTCCAGTTTTACACAGATAGGAAATTTGGTTGTGCTCCAAAATCTCAAGTCTGGCTGGAAAGGCTTGTACATATATAATCATGATGACCAAGCAGAAGTCCAGTCTATATTTGCTGTGATCTCACAATTTATCTCCCTCCCTTCCAGCCTTTACAATCTAGTGCACCCCTTCTTCCATGAGTGGTCCCTGGGCCTTGGAGAAGGGGGCAAAAGAAGGTGAGAGGTAAAACAGTCCACTTTTCTTTGAAGTGATAGATTAGACCCTCGTGTCTGTCCAGGATTTGCTCCTAACGGGCTGGAGGTTCATCCTGGGGTCCCTTTTAAATTATACCAATAAAACATGAATAGTAAAAAATATAGGCACTGAAACAAACATTAATTATCATGACAAGTCATGCTATGGTCACAGACACAAATGTTTAGATGGTATTTTAAACTAGGAACTGTGGCTTTTTATGTAAAGAGATGGCAATAGCTTTTCTTTCTTTCTATAACGTCTTTAGCCACTAGAAGGTGCACGCTTGTGGTGTTAGTCATATGCAACCTAACCCCACAGCCCCAAGGAGTGGGCTATATAGCCAATTAGGTTTTTTGGTGTGTACCAGTATTAGGTTCCCACTAACTGTGCTATTTTCAAGCAAGTGAGGTGTAGCTGATGAGTGTTGCTTGACTCAAGAGAACATTTCCTTCCAGTAATCTGTATAACACCTTCTGGCGTTATTAACAACAACTGTTCATTTGCAGGGTGAGGTCTCAAGATAATTTTTCCTTTTTATGCCAACATCACGTTGTCTTTGGCAGCAGGATCTTACTGTCCTTTTTTGTGTGTACCCCAACATCATAGGCAAACAGCCTTTGTTTTGGGGGGATTTTAGTACTCCTTAGCCAACAGCTCCTTGTTAAATAGCCCATAACTGGTACCTAAAGCTTTTATTTACCCATACATCTCACCTGACCATAAAGTAAAATTTAGAGGTAGGCCATTAATCCAAAGGGACAGACACAAATGTCCATGTCACCATACTTTTTGGATGTTTAGACAAATTAGCTCCCTTACTGGTACCAAAGTCCAACTTTACTAATATGTTTTATATAACCATTAAGCTTTTAAAGATTTTATGAGCTCTGGCGGGGTGGGGGAATGGGTGGGACATGGGTCTAGATTTGTTATAAAAAATAAAAATAAATTTATGTGAAAAAAAGATTTTATGATTATACTTGTCTTTGGTACTTTCTTTAATTAGTTTTACTCTTTATTTTTATTTTTTGGGGGATACAGAATATCCTTCTGACAGATCTCATGCTTGTTAGTCAGTTAAAGGAAGCAGCCAAGCAATGACTCATAAGGAGTCTGTTACTACAAGCAACATTTACACAAACACAATTAGCAAACATTGCCATAACAATCAATTCTTCAACCAGCAGGAACAGATAGTAGGGCAACTGTGTGCCAGTGACTCAAGTAGCCTGACGTCCCTATGTGTCACTCTGTGTGTTGGTTCCCTGAGAAGTGGCCTTTTCTTGGACTTCTTCCATTTTTCCTTGATGTTTAGATGGGCCAATATTTCTGCTAGTTGCTCCTGGTCCAATTTTATAGTCCAAGGACGAACGCTTCTCACAGACACCCAGATTGGTCATGGTCATGGCATACACAAGCAAACCCTCTTCCCATATGTTAGTAGTGGATTTTGATCTTTTCACTGTCCCAGCATTGTACCCTGTTGTAGCACCAATGACATCTATCATGGCCTGTTAGAGGGTTCCAATGTTTATGGATTAGAGTTGCCATTTCTGATTTTAGAATTGAAAAATTGACAAAGAATTCAGAGTAGAGAGTGCTCTGTAAACTGCGTCCCAGAGGGAAGCATATTCATTTCCCCCTTTTTGTATTAGTATCATGAACAGAGCAATTGCTCTTGTTTTTTAGACTCCTATATTTTGATTTATAATTTTTTAAAAGGCAGGAGTTGCCTTACATACCCATAGACAGGAACCGAGTTGTAAAGGTATAAGGTATGCTAAGTCCATTCAAACTGTGTTCTATTGGACTGTATACGGTTGGTTTAAGGAGGTAAAAGCCAGACTTTCTTGAGCCAAATTATCTTTATAAGCAAAAGAAATGTGACAGGTAATGTTTGTAGAACACAGAAAAATATGGAAAACACTTATGTACATTTAATCCTAAAGCTGTCATCAGGAATCTAAGTACAAGTTAGGAGTAGATCAATTATTAATAACAATTTGTATCCCTAATTAGTTTAAGTGTGTTAACATTTTTATATTGAAAATATTTAGTCACTTATATTTAATAAAGGCATTTTAATTTTTACTAAAACTTTAAATGTCATATACTTTGTAGATGAAGCTTTGGCAAAGACAAAAATTTTTTTACATAAACCTTGATCAGATATACATTTTGTATTTTAAACTACTTGATAGAACTAAGACCTTAGAGGGAAAAGGTTTATCTATATAATTTTATCCTTTACCTATCATAACAAACCCCTTTAGACCTTTCTTGCTTGTATAGATTGTCTGATCATCTCTATATAAGTCCTTAATAAAGTACTTTTATATATGAAGAAGGGACAGTTATTCTAAACACAGTCATTCTAAAGTATAAGCCTTAAGATGTCTTAGTAAGTTTTGGAGCAGGTTCTAAATGACAAATTCTCTTTAAATGTTTGGAGATGTTTTACCTAAGCTTGGCATAAAGCTGTTTACTCCAAAGATGTTTTACCTAGTGGTCAAATGTCCTACATATAAAACACATTTGAATATAGATATGGATTGCATCCTAGAATATAATTATTATTTAAAATTAAATGATATCCTTAAAGACTAAGAATTCTATTGCAGCTTAACAGTTTTAGTTTACACAAGAACCTGTTAGAGGTTACCTAAAATTTTTGTCTCAAGTTTTGAAGGAGTATAACCAGTAGGTGGTGGTATATACTCAGTAAAACATTTAATTGATAATATATATATATATATATATATATATATATATAATTTGTAATTCCATTAGTTATCTTTAATAAAGACAAATAAAATATAAAAAATGATGACCTTTATTGAAATGAGTTTATCTGCTAGCTGTTGGATTATATTATCAGACCTGAGTCTGGGATGGAAAGGCTAATTTCATCCTAGAGTCAATGTTTTAATGAGTCCAAAACAGCATGTAAATATACATTAATAATTTATATAAGGCCAATTAAAATTGATAATACCCAAAGTATGAAGTAAATAGCTCTTATGAGTTGGATTTATCCACATTGATTATAGTTGAGTCCTTAATAGACAAAAACCTATAAAGTCATGAGGTTAAAATATAAGCATGCATGCACACACACAAGCACCTGTAGTTTTCAAGGTGGCCTGTAGAGAGGAAATCACATTATTGTTTAACAATCAACTGTTTTTTTTTTAAATCTCTATTTAAATAAGACCAAGATTTTTAGTTTATATTGTTAATAACAATTTTCACTATTAGCTGGCAATAGGCAATTCATTTGAGCAAGGGTTTCTTTGTAGCAGTTGTCTTGAGACTCCATAGACAGACTGAGCTGGCTTCAAACTCCCATAGAAGTCTGTCCGCTTTTGCCTTTAGAGTACTGAAATTAAAAGCTTGTGTTACCAAGTTAATTTTAAAAAACAATTTAAAGTAGATTTAACCATGAGGTGTAAGATGAATTGTTACTGGAAGGCATGTGTGGTGAAGGCTGTCAGTATGCAGCTTGGTGGCTGTTGTACACAAAGCAGGCAGGTAAGTGCTGCCGTGTCACAGGGTGCATATGGCTAGGAAACCTGCAAATTAAAAAGAAAACTTTCCTTTTCCTGGGGGGGGTTTCTTCCCCCCAACAAATTTAGGAACACATTAAGGTTAACTCCTGAGTAAAGCCCTTAGAGGTGAAAGAAATTTGAAAAACTAGAATGAATTTTGATGCCTAGGACTTTTTAATTAATTGTGCACATATTTTACTTAAAAGATGTTTAGGGTACCTCAGTTTGTAAACAAAAATATTACCTTTTGATTAGGCATGCCAAGATGGATTTGAAACAGCTCCAGTTGAAGGGGCCCAGGGCTTCTCCAAATACCTGATGATTTCCACAGCCAGTACATAGCTATGAAATTGATTATTTCCTAGCCAATGTATTGTGGTGATGAGGGCTGCTGGCCCATGGCTTTTCTCAGGAAATTGATAATTTCCACAGCCATCACACAGCTACAAAATTAACTATTTTGCAGACAATATGTTGTGCAATTGATTATTCCCCAACTAAATACTCAGTTGTCCTCACAGTCAAACAGCTACATAGACAAATCACCAGCTATGAGATTATCTCAGAAATAAGCATCCAGCTGATCCAGAGTTAACTACTCATGGCTGAACAACTAGCTTAAAATCCAACTGCCTTGCAGTTATGCTGGCAAAAAGAAATGTGCATAAATTACCAAGGATCAAGATAGATGATATAAATCATAGAAATACAAAGACCTATGTGATTTACAAGAAGTCAAAGTGTAACATAATTCTATCTAGAAACAGGTTGAAACAATGACAAAACCTTCTAAAATGAAGACCAAGACAAATTGTAAAGAGGTTAGAACAGAACATATTAGAAGTGTTTAAAATATCACTTTTTAATTCCCAGTCTAAGAGTAAAATATGTTTTTTAAAATTTGGCTTTTGGTAGGTGCACTCTGCTGTGAAAAGCCCTTAATTTGCATCAAAAGAGCCTGGGCTTCAGCCTTTCAGAGTTACTGAGCAACTTAATTTGCATCAGAAAAGGCATGGAAGCCATGGAGGGGGCTTAGTCACAGTCACTGTTTCTAAGAGTTGTAGAAAGAAGTCTCTTTAACTGGCATTTTTAATACAATATTTCAGGTACAAAGTTTCTTTGGAAATTTAGGAGAAAGGACAGAGGAGAAAATTTTTTTCTTTTAAATTTTGGAAGAGTACCAATTTGTATCCAAAGGAGAGATAGCAGGACACTTGAGCAAATCTGGGAGAAATTAACATTATAATAAAAAGCCTGGACTGGAGCAGGCATCCAGGGTTGTAAACTGGGTTTTGCACAACAGGGAACAAGAGAGACAGCAGTTCTCACCATTTCTTTTTCTTTTTGATATTAGAATCCAAAGTTCTCAGGCCTGTAAAAATTATTAAAAATGACCCTCAGGCCAAGCCTGAGGCTGATATCCTCATGATTAGAAGATTGATTAGTCCTGTAGCTGAAACACAGCTATGAAGCTGATGGGCTTTATGGTCAAACCTAGATGTGAAGCTGCTAGGTTCTACAGCTTGTGTGAGTGAACAACCAGGAAACTCATAACTGGGCAGATGGTATCTCTGGGAGCCATACCAGGCCAAGAAACCCTAAGCAAGTTGATGACTATTGTGGGGCAACTGGTGGGTGGAAGGTGGTAAGTCCTGGGCCCCACCAGGCCAGGAAATTGTTGATTTCCTTAGTCTGTAAGCAGGATGATGGCTTTATGGATAATTCTGTGGCTAGCCAGGCTGTAGTCTTATAACAGGCCAACCAATCATGGGAACCAGCCCCATATTTGCACAAAGTAGAAATTAAGAAGGAGAGAGAAAAGAACCAGGATTGTGGGGTTCGCATACCCGAATTTCTCCAGAAGTCCCTCAAACCTCACATTTTGGGGCACCAGTTGTGGTAAGTGATCAGTTCCACAGTGAGGCAGGCCATGGAGATAACACATGTGTGAAAGCACAGGCAGAGGACACATGGCAGGGTGCAATTCCAAATACAGAATGGCCGTTTATTCAAATGGAACTTCTCGTCATGTGTGTGATGTCATGCAGTGTGACATCACCTCCCATGGGCCAATCCCAGAACTTTGTATTATCACATCATCCCAATTCGTGGTCGTAAATAGAGAAGTCCTGTGATCCTCACTTGTTCCTCTGAGACACACTGGCTGGAATGTAGCTCACACACACACACACACACACACTCACACACCTAAGCTCAGATCAGACATGCCCACACTTTCTCCTGTACATACTGTTTTGTAGGGGAGCTTGGGCGAAGAAGATGATGTTATATATAGAGACTGAGAGACTTAGAAAGAAGAAATCAAGGTATTATAAAGTAGCAATGCATAAAGGTTGAAGACATTAAAATAGAGCACAGTCAGCAATGGAACTGATACAACTGCAAATGTTGAGAAACTTCCTGCTATTGAAGGAAATCCCTGTGGTATTAATTCTATCTCATATTTGCTTTTACAATATGATAGGTTCAAATGTGACCACAACTAGTACTCCAGACACGACCATAAGGACCACTACTAATTCTCCTGAATGCCCAGTAATAAGTGAATTGGAACGGATAAACTGCATCCCTGACCAGTCACCTACAAAGGTTTGCATTATGGATCTCCCCCCCCCCCACTGTGTGGTTTCTCCTCATCCTTTCCTCTATCTCTTCCTCTTGTTTTCCTTCTCTTCCTCTTCTTCCCCTTCTTTGTCGTCCTCTTCTTTATGATTCACAGAAAGTTATGTGTATGGCAGTTTTTGGTGGCTCACATGAATTAAACTTATCTATGTTTGTATGGCCATGTAACTTCAGGAGAGGAAGAGCTGAAAATTCCTTTAGATTGCCAAGTTCAGCAAGTTAAATGTGAATTTCAGATAAGCAATGACTATGCTTTCAGTATAATTTTCTTCTATGTAAGATTTTTGGACTTAGTGAACATGCATTTATCTTTCACCTGGCAGCGGCACTTGACTGCATTCCCTGACTCTGTCAGTGTCCCTCCTCTCACTCTCTGTGTATCTCTTCCTCCTTTCAGTATTTCAAAAGGTTATCTAGGACCAACAATAAAAAAAAATCATACACGTGCACAAAGCATGATTTGACATAAAGAAAAAGTTTCAAGTTATGCTTTGAAAGGAAGAAGGTAATTAACAGCAAAGTAATGGGCATTTGAGTCCAATGTTTCTTCAATAGTGTGTGCACATCAGATTATCACAACAATAAAGTTATTATAAATGCCTTATCATTCACATTTTAGTTTGACAATAAAAATGGTAATATCTAAATGAAAACCGAGTGCAGGCTTCTGAGCAAAGTCCACTGAGATGAAATGATAAGTCAAATGCCTGGTGGATGCTTGAAGTGTGAGTTGCTTGGACATATATGGCACTCCCACATTTATCTCTGAAGGCTTCCTATTTTCATTGGGCTACAGCAATCTGTAATGTTCTATTACATGTTCATAGCTTTTCTTTGTTCAAAGAGCTCTCGTGGACTACTGTTCTTGGGGGGATGGGGTGCAATAGAGGTGGTTATGATGTGGGAAGGAAAGGCATGATGACGGTCCTCTTATCTCAAGGAGGCACAGATCAATAATTAAAGACAGAAAGGCTAGTGAGAAATGAAATCTTAAATAGAAAAATGTTATATCTCCAAATACTCAGCTATTTAGTATTTTATAGCCTGACTTCTGATAATTGAGCACTTTATTATTAGATATATCATACAAGCAAGGAATGGTTGGGCTCTGTTGATGGAACAACAAAAAGACCAGTGTCACTTGAATGTTGTAAGAGAAGATTAGAAAAAGAGCAGTTGAAGTGTAGAGAATAAGAGACTGCAGAGGGTGGGTCACTGGACATGATTCATGTATTAAAACTTCACCCACCCTGGGTTCAAAGACCATTGCAGAAGAGGGAGCAGAAAGATTATAAGAGCTGGGGTGGGGTGAGGTGCATGACCTGGAACCTTGTTCATATGAACCGACAGCAATGGTGACAGCACACACAAGACCCATGTAGACTCAATCGACAAAACACATTATAGAACTGGGGGAAATGGGCAGGAAGCAGAACTTTGTCACTGCTGGGTGAGCAAGAGTTGGTCTTCTCAAAGAGAGTGAAGCTAGACAGGCTGACCAGGCTCTGTTGATGAACTCATACCAAGGGATGCAAACTAGATTTGAATGTATGAAATCCAGTGTTGGGCGGGGTGTGTGTGTGTGTGTGTGTGTGTGTGTGTGTGTGTGTATGTGTGTGCTGCAGGGTGTGGGGATGGGGGAAAGGAGTCTAAATGTCATTAAGATGCATTTTATGGAATACACAAAAATTCAATAAAATATATTTAAAAAAGCGTTGAGATTTTAAAGGAAAAGGCAGGATTAAGAAGTCAGGAAGAAAGGATGGTTTGAGTGTGGTATACTGGAGCTGGCAACAGCCATTTGGTGCTGAAAAAGGTAGATAATAGGGGTGAAAAAGAAAGGAGAGAATAAAAAACTTAAAGAAAGGCAAAAAAGAAGTAAGACTATGATGATCAGATATAGAAGAAATGGAAAGTGCAGCAAGCACTTTACTGACCAACCCATCTCTTAGCCCCATGGAAGTGAAAATGAATTCAAGGTGAAGAGAGAGGTAAACAGAGGTATGCAAGGGGAAGTTGTGGAGCACATACATGAGTGACTGAATGATCCCACACAGTTCAGATAGAGTGACAAAGGGAAGGCTGTTAAGCACAGGGCAGGCAGGGACTTGATGACTGAGGACTGTCAATATGCTGCTTTGTCAGCAGGAAAAGCAGTTAAGGTATAGAAATGTTTTACCTAAACAGAACGCCTGGTGCACAAGGTTTGCAGAAAGTTAATGCAAACCAAACAACTCACTCCTGTCATGTTGATTTAGGAAAGGAGTTACTAGAAGCATCCCATTCCCTATGTCACTCCTAAACCATTTCACCTTGTAGGATATTGATGAACTTCAAACATTGTCACTGCAACAGGTTCTTTGCTGCTTAATTTTAATACTTATTATAATATAATGCTTTCCAATGAACATGTAGCTCAAAAAATTGATCATCAGCTTTTCTATATGATGTACTCATCTGAACTACCTTGGGATCTGATTCATTTATCATCACATGCCTCTCTTTCACAGTCAGAGAGAAATACTGCCACTTTTGATGGTCTGTGTTCTAATACATGATGTATCTCAGGCAATGTAATGCATTCGTTAAGCATCCTGAGCACTGTATGTTGATCTAGGGTCTCTGGGAAGGATCGAATACTAGCAGCTGGGGTCCATTTTGTGTTGCTGTAATAGAATACCCAAGACCGGGTGACTTCTAAAAAAACAGAAATTTTGGGCTGGAGAGATGGCCTGGCGGTTAAGGGAGCAGTCGGCGCTCTGCAGAGGACCTGGGTTCAATTCCCAGCACCCACATGGCAGCTGAGAACCATCTTTAACTCCAGTTCCAGGGGAATCTGACACCCTCTTCTGACCTCCGCGGCATTGCACGACATGGGTGCACAGACCCACGTGCAGACAGTACATTCATACACATAAAAATAAATAAATAAATAATTAAAAACAACAACCCCCCCAAAACCCCCCAGAAATTTATTTCTCATAGATCAGGGGGTGGTGAGAAGTTTACAACCACCATGGTTCAGATCTTCTTGCTATGTCCTCATGGGGTAAATGGGGAAAAAGGATCCCTTTGTGACTGCATCTAATCCCATTTACAAGGAAGAGACATCAATTTTTGACTGCCTCTTAAAGATTCCATCTCTTAATACCACTACACTGTCAACCCTTGAACTCTGGAGGGCTTTCAAACTATAACACCAGAGTCACTAAAACTGCTCAAAGTCTGGTTTTTATGGATGTGCATGTGTGTGTGTGTGTGTGTGTGTGTGTGTGTGTGAGTGTGTGTGTGTGTGTGTTCCATGTGCAGAGAAACCAGAAGAGAATGTCAGGTCCTGCTCTGTCACGATCCACCTTACTCCCTTGAGACAGGTTCTCTCACTGAACCTTAAGCTAAGCTGGCAGCCAGTTATTGCTCTGCTTCTTTTCCCAAAGTGCTAGGGTTATAGGCAAATATGGCTATACATGTGGGTTTTTTTTTTTTTTGTCTGTTTTGGGTGTGAAAAATTTTAAATTGATTCTTTGAGAACCTCAGACAATATGTATCAATCATCTTCAGACCATCCCCCCCATCTCTACCCTTACCTTTGTACCCTCCCAACTTCAGGTCCTCTTCTATATCTCTTTTTAAAAGTTCTACCAAGTCTAATCTGTGCTCCCCAAATGTTCTTAGGTGTGAGTCCATCCCCTGGAGTCTGGTCAACCTACCAGGCATCATACTGTTAACGAAAACTGCCTCTCCCTTTCTCAGTAGCTATTAACTACCAATAGTTCCCAGATAGGGCTGGGGCTTCTTGACCGCCTCCCCCACCCATGCTGTAGGTTCATGTGTGCAACTGCTCTGTTGTGTCCAGACAACACAATTTCCTTATATTCATCCATCTCTGGCTCTTACAATCTATCTGCCCCTGAGCCTTGGGAAGAGAGGGTGTGATATAAGGGCCCATTTAAGGCTGATCACTTCATAGTTTCTTCATGTTGACCAGTTGTAGGTCTCTTTATTAATCCATCTGTTGCAAAAAGAAGTGTCTCTGGTGAGAGTCCAGAGATGCAGTAATCTATGGGTATAACAGGTCATTAGAAACCAGCTTAATGTTTTGTTTATTTAAGCAACCATTATGACTGTAGTGGGTTCTCCCTCTGGCCTTTGACCTCTCTATCCACAGGTTCTTGGTCCTGATAGCAGTGCCAGGATACAGGTTCCATCTTGTGAAGCAGGCTTTAAATCTGATCACAAGGTGATTGGTCACTCCCATAACATCCTTATCACTACTGCAGCAGTGGGCATTGTCTTGCCAGGACAGTCCTTATTGTAGCACACACGGTTCACAGTTGGGAAAAGTTGATAGTCAATTCTGGTAGCACCTTCTAGCACCACGAAAGCTATCCAGTAGAGATGTACCTTCAGGGTCAGTACCGGCTTGATTTCTCCATGTTCTATGAATTACATATGTTGTGTTTTCAACAGTAGGGCCTGACTGTCAAGTTCTGCAGGGTTACCAAGAGCATTGGCAAGAGTCAGTGCTGTTTGAGGGTGTATGGAACATCTGTGGTCCACAACTCCAAAAGGGCAGGGTTCCATTCCTGTATGACTGGATTTTTATGGGTCCTCATGCTTCTTATTCACTGGCCATCTTTCATGCACTCTTGAGAAACAAGTCACACGAAAGTCGGATCAAAATGACAATTGCTTTATTGCTAATCATGACTTTAAGAGTCAGAGACTAAGATTTGACTTGGGTTCTTCTAGCCTGGGTGCTGCTGACTGGGGGGACTTGCTGGTTTCAGCTGGTGGCTGATCTATTCTGGGTGAGAGTTTTCAAGATGGCTTTACCTACCTGTCTGGTGTTTGGCCAAAATATCTGTGAGGACATCACTACCTAGTTGTTTTTCCCCCATCTATGGGAGTCTCAGAAGCTCTTTTAGATCTCACTCTATTGGACAGAGCAGTCAGACATCTTACATGAATGTTCAGGGCTGCAAAAGATGGAGAAGAATCCTGCCTGTCCTTTTACTAGCTAGCCCTGGAAGCTGGATTCTATAGTCCACTGACCAAATCTGTCAGAAGCCCTCTGGACTTAGTATGAAGTGGGACGTGTCTCTCCCCCCCAATCCCCGGTCATGGCAAGTGTGGTAGAGAACTCATAGACATTTTGTACAGCGGCAGAAGAATGCTTTTTTTTTTTTTTTTTTAAATCAAAGCAGGTGTTAGTGTACAGACTGCTGAACTACTGGACGGTATAGAGCAGAGGGGTTCAACAGCACAGAAGTGGAAAGAGAGCTCATAACGCACAGAGAGCTTTTAGAACAGGGTTGTGAGGATATTGAAGAGGCAGGCTTAAGACCCCTGTCTGATCAGCTGCAGCCGCCATCATTATCCTCTGATTAGGGGCTTCTCCTGTTTCAAGGGAACGAGATGCAAGTCAAAAGGTCACCAAACTGTGATTTTATGGATACTTTTATTATGTGCATTCATTTTTTGAATTTTACCAATCAGACTCTGTTCTTACCTCCAAGAGCAATTCTTCTCAAAAGAATTATTATCGCCTTTTAATTTGCAGGTCTCGTTCTCATAAGCTCCCATTTTCCCCTTACCTTCTTTGGAACAGTGATTTGGAGCTATTTGAACCGATCGGCAATTCCTAAGACTTCAAATAAAGTTCTTTTACTTCTGTACTTTCTGAGTTCGAATGAATTCTGAAGGGCTAGAGGAGACAGCAGCAGGCTTAGGTGGTAACAGGATAAAACAAGCCATGCCTGGTGTGGCTTGAAAGGGATCTTCCTGTTTTCCTCCTGTAACAGGAAGTGGCTAATGCTGCTTGCCGCAGCTGACCTTCCTGTTGCTGACTTCTTATCCTGACAGAAGTTGTTTACCTCACCCCTTGCACACTTGCACCTTGCTTGCTTTCTTTTCTAAATGTTGCACTTCCTGGTCCTGGCTAAAAATATCCTTAGATATGTTGATTCCTAGTGACCTCACGATTTATAGATTCCAAGGTACTTCTTATCTGTAATTTTTTTTTTTAATCTCACAGAAAGATATGAGATTACTTACGAGAAAGTCTCTTGTTGACAAATGATTTTACCTTTGGCATACGCTGCTGGACATAGAGAGTAGTAATTCCTTTCTGCCTCTGCTTCTCTCTTTACATCAGAACACTGAAGAAAGTTTCTAAAACTAACAGGCATGTGTGCCTACCATGGGAGATGAGTTAGGAGAGAGGGCCTATGACTGAGGGATTTTTATTTTCTCCAGTTCTCCCCTGCACCCAGCACACTGATCAGCACAGCAGAGATCTCAGGCGCCTTTTCTTTTTCCCCCATCTAGCGATGAACCATGGGCTATCAATAAGTGGTTTCCATTTTATTTTATGCGTGTAAGTGGATTGCCTGCATGTATATAAGTGCACTAGTGTCATGCAATGAATGCTCAAAGAGGTCAGAAGAGGGCGTTGGATCTCCTGGAATTGGAGTTACAGACAGTTGTTAGCCACCATGTGGGTGCTGGGAATCAAACCCAGGTCCTCTGCAAGAGAAGCCACTGACCACTGACCATCTGTCCAGCCCCTACAGATTTTTTTTTTTTCTTCCCTAAAGACAGTATCTCATTGTGTAGCCCCAGCTGGCCTGGAACTTACTATGTAGACCATCCCAGGCTAGCCTCATGCCTCCCAAGAGGTCACCAAACTGTGATTAAAGTTATGAACCACCATGCCTGACCCTCGAATTACAGTTTTTAATGGCTGAGAAATTCTGATTTTTTTTTTCTTTTTGAGAACTGCAGCTCAGCTTTGGTTGTTTTTGTAATATTTACCAGGCTATCCAAGCATACAGCTAAGAATGAGAAGTTCTAGAGCTGTGGTCAAACACTGATCATAAAACAGGATCATAAAACATCCAGAATGTCAGCTTTATTAAGTAGGATAGGGCCCTGGCTTTGTACATGACTAGATTTCCCAGGTGATTCTGACAAGGATCCGAGTTCAGAGAGCTTTAAAATAAACATGCCTGCCCCAAGAGTGAAGCTGCATTATTTTCGACATTTCTTTGGATTATTCTATTGGAAAGCTGTTCTGGTAAAGATACGGGGTGTCTAGTCTTTCTTTGAACATAGGCATGGTGTTATAGTTATCTTGGTAATCTAGTATATGGAATCTAGTATTTGGGACTCAAAAAACCCAAGTGGCTGGGGTAGAGAGAGTGGACAATTCTGTTATTCTCACTTTCATTTTGATTTTCTCTCAACATAGCATGAGACTTCTATAAAACAATTAATAAGAAATATTTAAGATAGTCAAGAATGTGTAACTTCTATTTGCCCTAGGAAATAAGGTTGTATGTGTGCAGATGGAGTCTTTGTGTGCCCGGCTGATGATTACTGCAGATTTTTGGTGAATGCCATTATCAAACTGAGGATGGTGCTTTTTTATTCCGGTTTGCTAAGATTTTTATGATTAAATAGTTGATGAATTTAAATGATTATTTGATGAGGTCTCTTAATGAATTATGATGTATTACACGAATGAGTTTTCTTTTTTAATGTTTTATTTATTATTTTTATTTTGTCTCATGTGTATTGGCTGCATGTATGTAAGTCCACCTGTGTCATGTAATGCCCATGGAGGTCAGAAGAGGGCAATAGATTACTTGGAACTAAGTTACAGATGGTTGTTAGCTGCCATATGGGTGCTGGGAGCTGAACCCAGGTCTTTGTCCAGAGCAGCCAGTGCTCTTAACCACTGAGCCATCTCTCCAGCCCCAGAAATGAATGGTCTAACATGAAAGGATCCTCATGTTTCTGGAAGGAACATCATGGCTTTATTTTAGTTTGATGCACTGCGTCTTTTTCATTTAGACTTTTGACATTTATGTTAATAGATAATATTAGGTTCTACTTTTTATTTTTCTTTTTTAGGGGTCAACTTTTGGTCAAAATACTTCTTTTTTTTTTTTTTTTTGGCATTTTTGAGACAGGGCTCCCTTTTAGTCCAAGCTGGCCTGGAGCTCACTCTGTAGATCAGGCTGGTCTTGAACTCACAGAGATCCACCTTCTTCTTCCTCCCCAGTGCTAGGACTAAAGGTGTGTGCTGCCATACCTGGTTAGCTTCAAGTTCTTGTTGGAGGAGTTGGAAGGCAAGCCACAAACAAATGTAGACAAGGTCTTTGGAAGTAGGTGGTAAATTCAAATATAGACAGCGTGCCTTGGGCTGAGGGGGCAGGATGAGTGAGGATTGCTGCACGTTGACACTGTCTTGTCTTGGCTCACTCAGCGTCTTACTTAGAGGTACTTAAAGGTTTAGCGCAGCATCATTGGTAGGAGGTTGTCCTTGTTTTAGGCTGAGGTTTCTAAGGGTATGCTATGATAGCTGCATTCATTTCAAGTGGCTCAGAAGAAGGAAGGTTTTATTGAGAAGGAAGAAGGGAGAAAACAAATGCAATAAAATACTAACAATTGTTGAATACAGGGAATGCACATGGCTTGCCCTCATCATCTTCAGTTGAGCTAAGTACCTTTCCTGTGTTCTGTTTTCTTCTAGTTCCTCTGTCATTTTACAGCACACCATCCATGTTTGTCAATTTGCATGTGTCTCTCTCCTGAGAACAAAGATGCATGATTGGCAGATTGGTGCATTTTCCCATGCTGGTCTCATTCAGACCTGCGTGTTTTTTCCTCTCTTTGGGATGGGATCTTTTTCCTCCTCCCCCTCCTCTCCCCCTCCTCTTCCTCCTCCTCCTTCCCCCTCTTCCCCTCCTCCCTCCTCCTCCTTCCTCCCTCCTCCTCTTCCTCTTCCTCCTCCTGTTCCTCTTACTGTTATTAGTTATTTTGTCTTGTTTCTTAACTCCAGTGCCATAGACTTGCTGACATTCTTAGCAGTGAAGGTGGGAATGAGTGGACTTATTGCAGGCTTCTTCTGCTTATATGGACCCTCTCTATAGCTCCCTTATTCTCCAAGTCATTTCTAGATTACTTGAGCTACCTAGTCTAATGTAAATGCTGTGTAAACATTTGTTACAATCTATGGTTTATGGAATAATGAAAAAATAAGAAAAAACTCTGTACATGGTGTTTCAAACATCCTGATCCAAGTTTGGTTAAATTCTTGAATGTGAAACTTCCATGGATACAGCAAGCTGAATATAGGTGTATTATGTAAAAAGTATCTTCACATTTTTGTTGACTTTTTCTATTACTTAGGAGAGTTCCTTAAAAATAATACATTTTGTACTGTCTCAATTTTACTCTATGGTTTATTTTTTCTCTGGATACATTCTCATTCTCATTGCTGGGTGCTATGACTATTTGAGCTGCGGTGTCTTCCCGGCAGATTGAAAGGCTTATCTCCAGCTGTGAGGCTGGATCTCCCTAAGGATGAATTGTTCTGAAGTCTTGTCTGATGTGAATGTAGGCTTTACATACCTTTCTTCTCATGTTTGTTTTCCTTATTTTATCTTCAGTGCTTTTGTGATTTTGAATTTTGAATGTGTCTCCTCTAAGAATTTTTCAATTGAATTTAGTCCTTTCAATGTGGTCTGAGTTCATTGTGACATTTTCACATGTGCATAGCAGGTACTTTGAATGTATTCACTTTCTCTGTTATGCTCTCCTCTGTCCAAGAGGTCTTTTTCCCTTTTGCATCCTTAACAGCTCTCCTTTATTTTTATATACTTCCCCCTACATTCCACAGAGGAGAGAGAACATTCATTACTTACCTTTGTGAATCTGATGGTTTCACTTAACACTTTTTGGAGACAGGGTCTCATGGATTCCAGGTTGGCTTTGAACTCACTACATAGCTGAGGAAGACCTTGAACTTCTTTTCCTGCTTCATCATCCTAGTGCCGGATTTCTAAACACGTGTTTTCATGCTGGTATATGGTGGTAGGGGCTGAAGCCATGGGTTTATGCATGCTAGGCAATCATTTTACCAGCTGAGCTATAACCCAGCCTCCTAATCATGAATTTTTAAGTATTTAAGCCGTATGATAACTGACATGACAGTTTCTTTTTTCCTAAAATTTCCCACTTACTATTTACTCTGATCTTTTGTGTGTTACTCTTTGCCATCTGCCCCCCTGTCAGTAGACGCTGTTTTCCTTACTATTTGACTGAGGTTCTCTCCTTAGATTTTTTTTCCCTCAGTGCCGAACTGTTATGCACACTCTACTACTTTGGCAGCATCTGTTAAATTGTAACTCTCACAGAAAACTTAAAGGGCCTTTTACATCACTGTCTTTTCGTCTTTTCACTTCCTTTTGATGGATTCCCTCCTAGATGTCACATACTTTTGACACATGGATTTTTGTCTCTCTGATCCTCTCGCTTCTCGTAATTGCTTGCTTCATGGCAGAAGCTGGTATTTTCCAGTTGGCTGACAGAGACTGTTGTGTCCTTGCTGCTTTCACCACTCTGATCTTTGTCCTTCCTAGTTCAGTGAGAAAAAAAAAAAAACTTACTAAGCTTGACGGTACACAAAAGCCATTCTGTTTAAAACCTGTTCCAACACCCTTTCCCTTTTCTTCTTTCATATGAGCTTTTTTGCTTGAGTGAGTTTTGAAAGGAAAGAACAAAATCATAATTGCTGATTAAAGTTGAGTTCATAGTGAAATTTGCCCTCACAGCAAGGTAAGCCACATGCAAACATCATTTTTTTTTTAGTTTTAATACAAATTGAGTATTCCTAATTTTGAAACCCAAGACTTGAAATGCTCTAAAATCTGAGAACTTTTGAGTACTGACTTGAAACCAGAAGAGGAAATCTCCATATATTGAAACTGTTTTTCATGGGAAAAAGTATTTAAAAGTATTATAGCTCAGTGTTAAAGTGCTTGCCTAGCATGTGTGAAGTTATAAGCTCTAACCACAGTACTCATCCTACCCCACAGGAAACCAAAAAGTATTGAACCTTCAGGTTGTGTACATATAGAAATAAATGAAGTTTGTGTTTAGAGGACTCTACCCTCCAAAAATTTCATATTTTTTTTTTAGACAGGGCCTCCCTGTAGCCCCAGCTGGTCTGGAACTTGGTATGTAGACCAGGCTGGCCTGGATCTCTCAGAGATCTCTCTGTCTCTGCCTCCCAAGTGCTGGGATTAAAGGAGTGTGCCACTATGCCCTCCTACTTAAAGCATTTTATTATATAAATAGAAATATTCTGGGGCTAGAGTGATGGCTCAGCAGTTAAGAGCACTGACTGCTCTTGCAGAGGACCTAGGTTCGATTCCCAGCACCCACATGGTGGCTAAGAACAATCTTAGGCTGGGTGTGGTGGAGCACGCCTTTAATCTCAGCTTTCTGGAGGCAGAGGCAGGTGGATCTCTGTGAGTTCAAGGCCAAACTTGTCTATATAGCTGGCTCCAAGCCAGCTGGGACTAAAGGGAGATCCTGTCTCAAAAAAGACCAAAAAAAAAAAAAAAAAAAAGAAATATTCTACTCAGGCATGGTGGTGCAGGCTTTTAATCCTAGCACTTGGGAGGCAGAGGCAGGTGGATCTCTGTGAGTTCAAGGCCAGCCTGGTCTACATAGCGAGCTCTAGGCCAGCTGGAGCTACAGGGAGACCCTGTCTCAAAAAGACAAAAAAAATAGTGTGTTCATTCCTTTTAGTCTATCTGAATGTTCCAATAAAAATAAGGCAGTTTTCTATCATTTTTCTGTTACTTTTCTACAGCCCAGTGTTCTTTCACCTGTGCCCTACAGAAAATATAAAACACCTAATAGAATTCCTAGGAATAAAAATCACTGTCTGGGAAGTTGAAAATAAAAAGAATACTTCTGGTGAGGAATTTCAGACCCAGGAAACATTCTTGGATATTATTTGTCCTGACTTCATGCCTAGAGTTCTCCTTCTGTGTTTACTGTACTGACTGTATTTTTTTCTTAAATTTTTTTTGATTTATTTATTTTATGTATTTTGCCTGCAAGTATGTAAATGCACCACCTGCATGCCATACCCACAGAGGGCAGGAGAGGGCGTCAGATCTCCTGGAACTAGAGTTATAAGCTGTTGTTAGCTACCCTGTATGTCCAGGTCCTCTGGGAGAACAGCCAGTGCCCTTAGTAACTGAGCTATCTTTCTAGCCCACTTAGTACATTTGTTTCTTACACAGAAATCCCCCCAATAAGTGTTGAAACCCCACATACAAATAAAGTCAAAGCAAAATTGGTTTGACTTGAAGGCTTCCGAAGGAAATTGATTACAAAGTCTTTTATTTCTATTGTTTTTACTATTCAAAGACAATAAGAATGAAGCTCCATTTATAATTTAGGTGACGTGGTGACATAACTACATTATGGCTTGGGAGTTCAAGGTCAGCCTGGTCTACACAGTGAGTTCTAGGACAACTGGGACTACAGGGAGACCCTGTCTCAAAAAGACCAAAAACAATGTTACATAGGTTTATCAATTTTAGTACATCAGGGATATGACGTTGTACTTCCTATACCGTTACATAGGAAGGACACTGACAGGAACAAATGTGTATAGAAGTTTTGCCACTTGGTATCAGGTACATTATTTGTAAAAGGTTATTATTGATATTACAAATTAACTGATTTGTATTACCTAAAAGTTAATGGTATCACAGTAAATGGAGTTGCTTTCTTCTCTCATAGGCTGAATGTGACCAGCGTGGCTGCTGCTGGAATCTCACGGGAGGCATCCCAGATGTCCCTCCCTGCTACTTCTCCAAGAAACATGGCTACCAGACAGAGGGTGATCCTGTGAGTACGAGTTCAGGTAAGCTGGGCGGCATAGCCACAGACGCGGTGCTTGGAGGCTTGGCTCTCATCTGGACTTGTGGCAGCTTGCAGGGTACTGACTGCCTTGCCACCACAGAACCACACATGACAGAGGTAGGCACTGCTTTTGTCAATGGCGGGAAGAAACAACCAACCTTCTCCCTTAGGAATTCAGAGACCACGTTCTATTTCCAGTTTCACTTTTACATATCTTTGTGACTTTGTATAATTATCATGACCAATTTGGTTCCCAATTTTATGGGTTTTAAAGTATTGCATTTGAATTTAGTAACCTTTGAGATTATTTCCAACTCTAGTCTGATGTAATCTTTATGAAATGGAAACAATTATAATTTTATAAGCATATCATGCAAGTTGCCCACCTGTGCTCACGGGTTAATCATCTTCTTACCCCAAATGAAAGAGCCTTAGGAAAGTTGTGGTGTGAGGGTTTTAGCAGACGACTATCCTAGGGGAGGCTCCTATTGTCAAGGAAGGGATAGAGTCCCTGAAAGATGCTCTTGGCTTGATCAAGTCTTCTTTAGGGCTTCCAGCTCTCACATGTGCTGTTTAACCAAGGAGATGGCATCAACATACAGGACCATCTGTAATGTAATATGAACACAATTAAGAGGAATGATAACCTTTATACAGAAGGTGTCTGATCCACACATAATGACTGATCAATGTTTTCACTCAGATTCTATAGAAGGACATAAGAGTTTTGGATAAGGTAGTAACAGTACTTAGCTTTATTCAGAGTCTGGTCCAAGACATACTGTGTATCAGGGAGTATGTATATATTTCCTCTCTTTTTTGGTGAATAAGAGTTTTTGTTAGTCCCTTTGACATAAAGTTTAATTTATGTGGCTATTTGAAAATGTACAGTTGACTCTGAAAACCTTTTCTCCCTACATATTAGGATTCACAGCCCAGTTGACAAATCAGCCATCTGGATCCCTGTTTGGAAATGACATCGAAAACGTCCTTCTCACAGGAGAATACCAGACACCGAACCGATTCCACTTTAAGGTTGTTGTTTGTTTATTTTTTTAAAAAAATCTGTTTAAGAGGCTCTTATCCCCTATCTCATAACTGTAGTTCCTTCAAAGTAGAAAATTTTGCTAATGGAGATATTGTTCCCTTTTGTCATTATTTGGCAATTTTCTGTGTGTGATAATGTCTTCAGTTCATACAATGGGGCTTACCAGTGAGCTTTCAGGCTCCATTCATTTTCCTTGATACCATGCAAAATATAGAGGGGAACAATAATTTACCATAGCTTTAAATTTTCTAGGGGGAATCCATTTCTTCAGAATCACAGTATATATCTAAAGATCAGCATATTCCCAATAGATAAACATCTGAAGTTGGTAATGTAATTGTACCTTACTGGACACACAGTTCTGGTTCGATCAGAGCCTGGCTTCCAGTACCATTTGCATGGGAAACATTGGTGCTGGTAAGGTCACTGAGATTTTTGAAAAACAGAGAAGTTTTCATTGGGGTTTTGTTTTTATCCATCTTTCTGTGCAGTTCACTGACAGTCACAAAGCCAGGTATGAAGTGCCCCATGAACATGTGCCGCCCTTCAGTGGAAATGCTGCCACTTCCTTGACCTACAAAGTTGAGGTCTTCAAACAGCCATTTACCATCAAAGTCACCAGAGTGAAAAATAACCGAGTGCTGTAAGTTTTGGAAACTTATCATGGGGATGGGAGTAGGCAGATGATGATTATGAGAAGCCTATAAGGTGGTGACCAAACTTTATCTCTGAATATGTATGTATGTATCATCTATCTATCTATCTATCTATCTATCTATCTATCTATCTATCTATCTATTTATCTATCTATCTATCTATCTATTACTATGTTTCTATCTATCCATCCACCAATCTGTCTGTCATCTATCTATCTATCTATCTATCTATCTATCTATCTATCTACCTATTTATCTATCTTCTATTATCTATCATCTATCATCTATCTATCTATCTATCTATCTATCTTCTATTATCTATCATCTATCTATCTATCTATCATCTATCTATCTATTATCTATCTATCTATCTATTTATCTATCTATCATCTATCTATCATCTATCTTCCTTTTCCTCTGTTTGGTTTTTGCAACATTTTCTCTTCTTTCTTCCATCTATCTAATCACATGAACACCAGAAAATATTTACGAAATATCTATGACCATAAGTCCAGCACCCTGGTCATGTTGTAGCATATCTAAAGGACAAATATAAGAACTCTGCTGTAATGGTACCTGACCTAGAGGCATTTTTTCTCTTAGTAGCTGTAGGAATATGTCACGGGAGGGCTGTGAGTCTGTAAAAAGCACTTGTCTAAGCAGTTATGTTCTTCCCTTAATTTGTCACTTATTCTGTTTCCCTCCTGTGTTTAGGTTCGACACAAGCATTGGGCCCCTCGTGTTTTCAGATCAGTACCTGCAGTTGTCCTCCTACCTGCCAAGTGCTAATATATATGGTCTGGGGGAGCATGTGCACCAGCAGTACAAGCATGACATGAATTGGAAGACTTGGCCCATATTTGCCAGAGACACAATTCCCAATGAAGTAAGTTTTCAGGAGCCCATTTCCTCTGAATATCATAGTTAATCTTGAGGATCATTTCTACCAGTATAATATAATGGTTAAGAGTAAGGCTCTAGGGGCTGGAGAGATGGCTCAATGGTTAAGAGCACTGGCTGTTCTTGCAGAGGATCTGGCTTCAAATCCCAGACCCACGTGGTAGCTAACAACCATCTGGAATTCCAGTTCCAGGGGATCCAAAGCCCTCTTCTGATCTCCATGGACACTGCACAAGGCGGGTACACTTACACACATGCAGGCATAACATTTATCCACATAAAAAGCAAATAATTAAGAAAAAGAGTGAGGCTCTAGAGTGAGACTGCTTGACTTTGAATTTTGGCTAAGTACACTTTTTGTGGGTCTGGGTAAGTCACTCACTTCTCTGAGTCTTCAGTTCCTCATCTATACAGTGGGACTGATGACAGGTGCACCTATATACACTGCTTCATCTATTCAATGGGGCTGATGACAGGTGCACATCTATACAGCGCTTCATCTGAACAATGGGGCTGATGACAGGTGCTCATCTATACAGCGCTTCATCTATACAATGGGGCTGATGACAGGTGCTCATCTATACAGTGCTTCATCTATACAATGGGGCTGATGACAGGTGCTCATCTATACAGTGCTTCATCTGTACAATGGGGTTGATGCTGTGTGCTCATCTATATAGTGCTTCATCTATACAATGGGGCTGATGACAGGTGCTCATCTATACAGTGCTTCATCTATACAATGGGGCTGATGACAGGTGTACATCTACACAGTGCTTCATCTATACAATGGGGCTGATGACAGGTGTACATCTACACAGTGCTTCATCTATTCAATGGGGCTGATGACAGGTGTACATCTACACAATGCTCCATCTATTCAATGGGGCTGATGACAGGTGCTCATCTATACAGTGCTTCATCTGTACAATGGGGCTGATGACAGGTGCTCATCTACACAGTGCTTCATCTATACAATGGGGCTGATGACAGGTGCACATCTATACAGTGCTTCATCTGTACAATGGGGCTGATGACAGGTGTTCACCTATACAGTGCTTCATCTGTACAGTGGGGCTGATGACAGGTGCACATCTATAGAGTGCTTCATCTATACAATGGGGCTGATAACAGGTGCTCATCTACACAGTGCTTCATCTATACAATGGAGTTGATGACAAGTGCACATCTATACAGTGCTTCATCGGTACAGTGGGGCTGATGACAGGTGCTCATCTATATAGTGCTTCATCTACAGAATGGGGCTGATGACAGGTGTACATCTCTAACAGTGCTTCATCTATACAATGGGGCGATGACTGGTGCACATTTATACAGTGCTTCATCTATACAATGGGGGATGACTGGTGCACATCTATACAGTGCTTCATCTATACAATGGGCTGATGACAGGTGCTCATGAATACAGTGCTTCATCTATACAATGGGGCTGATGACAGGTGCTCATCTACACGGTGCTTCATCTATACAATGGGGTGATGACTGGTGCACATCTATACAGTGCTTCATCTATACAATGGGGGATGACTGGTGCACATTTATACAGTGCTTCATCTATACAATGGGGGATGACTGGTGCACATCTATACAGTGCTTCATCTATACAATGGGCTGATGACAGGTGCTCATGAATACAGTGCTTCATCTATACAATGGGGCTGATGACAGGTGCTCATCTACACGGTGCTTCATCTATACAATGGGGTGATGACTGGTGCACATCTATACAGTGCTTCATCTATACAATGGGGGATGACTGGTGCACATTTATACAGTGCTTCATCTATACAATGGGGGATGACTGGTGCACATCTATACAGTGCTTCATCTATACAATGGGCTGATGACAGGTGCTCATGAATACAGTGCTTCATCTGTACAATGGGGCTGATGACAGGTGCTCATCTACACAGTGCTTCATCTGTACAATGGGGCTGATGACAGGTGCACATCTATACAGTGGTTCATCTACATAATGGGGCTGATGACAGGTGTTCATCTACACAGTGCTTCATCTATAAAATGGGGCTGATGTCAGATGCTCATCTATATAGTGCTTCATCTACAGAATGGGGCTGATGACAGGTGCTCATCTATATAGTGCTTCCTCTATACAATGGGGCTGATGACAGGTGATCATCTACACAATGCTTCATCTGTACAATGGGGCTGATGACAGGTGCTCTTCTATACAGTGCTTCATCTATACAATGGGGCAATGACAGATGCACATCTATACAGTGGTTCATCTACATAATGGGGCTGATGACAGGTGCTCATCTTTACAGTGCTTCATCTATAAAATGGGGCTGATGATAGGTGCTCATCTATATAGTGCTTCATCTACAGAATGGGGCTGATGACAGGTGCTCATCTATATAGTGCTTCGTCTATACAATGGGGCTGATGACAGGTGCTCATCTATACAGTGCTTCATCTGTACAATGGGGCTGATGACAGGTGCACATCTATACAGTGCTTCATCTGTACAATGGGGCTGATGACAGGTGCACATCTATACAGTGCTTCATCTGTACAATGGGGCTGATGACAGGTGCACATCTATACAGTGCTTCATCTGTACAATGGGGCTGATGACAGGTGCACATCTATACAGTGCTTCATCTGTACAATGGGGCTGATGACAGGTGCACATCTATACAGTGCTTCATCTGTACAATGGGGCTGATGACAGGTGCTCATCTATACAGTGCTTCATCTGTACAATGGAGCTGATGACAGGTGCACATCTATACAGTGCTTCATCTATACAATGGGGCAATGACAAAAACCCTAACCCTAACCTTAACCCTAACCCTAACCCTAACCCTAATTGTATAGATGAAGGTGCACATCTATACAGTGGTTCGTCTACATAATGCGGCTGATGACAGGTGCTCATCTTTACAGTGGTTCATCTATAATATGGGGCTGATGACAGGTGCTCATCTATATAGTGCTTCATCTACAGAATGGGGCTGATGACAGGTGCTCATCTATATAGTGCTTCATCTATACAATGGGGCTGATGACAGGTGCTCATCTATACAGTGGTTCATCTACAGAATGGGGCTGATGACAGGTGCACATCTATACAGTGCTTCATCTGTACAATGGGGCTGATGACAGGTGCTCATGTATACAGTGCTTCATCTGTACAATGGGGCTGATGACAGGTGCACGTCTATACATTGCTTCATCTACAGAATGGGGCTGATGACAGGTGTACATCTCTAACAGTGCTTCATCTATACAATGGGGTGATGACTGGTGCACATCTATACAGTGCTTCATCTATACAATGGGGCTGATGACAGGTGTACATCTACACAGTGGTTCATCTACACAATGTGGCTGATAACAGGTGCCCAGCTAGCTCAGTTGGTAAAATGTGAGACTTGAAATAGGAGTAATACACTTATCTCATAGGGTTGTGGTAAGGTTTAAATGAATTGATTGATGTAACATATCTAAAAAATACTAGAAGTATAAGAAAGATGTAATAAATTGTGGAAAATATTAATATATTCACTTTGATTACAAACACCATCTTTTTAAATTTACCTTTTTATTCACTTAAAAATTTTATTGGTCTTCTGTACATTTAATACAATAGTTCTTAATCAAATTGAGACCCCCCCTTCCCAAATCATGGCCGCGCCCCCATGTCATGCCTTACACCACACATGTTGAGTCCTATCCAGTTGAGCAATTGTACCCACTTGTCCTTCAGTGAAAATTCATCCATTGTTATCAAGTTAGCCTTTTAATATGACAACTTACTGGATTGTCAAAGTGAATGAAGTCACAGACATAGCACTATGTGAATCATTTTTTTTTGTGTGTGTGTGTGAGAAGAATTATTGGAGTAAACAAAGAATGGACAGAGCTTTGCTGTTAATATTTTATTTCATTTTTATTTTATGTTTGTTGCTTTGGCTGTTAAAATTTGAGGCTATTGGTTATTTTTTTCTGGGCTTAGCAATATTCTACAGTCCAGGAGCTTTCCTGAGTAAATAGAACAAATGACTGGCTGAAAGAAGGTAGCAGGAATAATTTATCCCCCCTCGGTTTCACCAAACAACATGCTCCCTGTTAACACAAATATTCATCAGAAAGGCAGAAAATGTGTTATTGGAGCAGTTTATGTAGAACAGCTGGTTCTACATACCATTAAATGGATGATTTAATTTAGAACACTAGACCTTGGTGTCTCAGCCTGTGAGTCTATGGTCCCTTCAAGCTCCATGTAGTTGCTCATTTAGATTAGAACTCCATAGAGCTTTTGCAGATGGGGTTAAGTCAGGATAAGGCAGGCCTATTTTAGAAAAGATATTTTATAAATTATAGTTTCAGAATTCTCAATTTTTTATGCTTTGACAAAAGTCAAGATCTCCACATAACTACCAGATGGATGGTCAGAATAGGCTCGGTACATGAAGAAGTGCTAGTTCACTTGGTTAGCATCTGGTAGAGACCCAGAGACCTCAAGTTTTAAAATTCATTTGCATCTTCATTAACCATGAGTTTCCTTACACAATTGATACTGATTTCCAAGCCAATTGAGTGATGTGATGTTTAGATTAATTATAAAATTTTGCTTATTAACTGTCTTCCTGTAGGAAGGAACCAACCTGTATGGTGCTCAGACATTCTTCCTGTGTCTGGAAGATGATAGTGGTTTATCCTTTGGGGTGTTTCTGATGAACAGCAATGCCATGGGTAAGTAACCAAGGGACTACTCATAAGCAAACAAGCACAGAAGCATTCATCAGTCCCTGTTTTACAGCACTGTGCTTGGGGGAGTGAATCCTTTAAGAGTGCTTAAAACATAGCTTTAGGATGTCCACTTCTGTAGTTTTTCCACTCCCAATCTATTAGCTGTTGACTCCTGGGAGTAATGTGCAGAAGATTCTTTCCTAGCTTCTCAGTTCCTGAGTCTAGCTGTCTCTTTTGGAATAATTGTTGTTTCTCGAATTAAGATAATTCTCCCTATGATCACCCCTTCCTTAACCTTACATTCAATGGTCTCTGCTGGCAGTTCTATTCAATCACCAGAGAGAAAGAAGAGATGGTTAGTGTCTCCCAGGGTTGATAGTGGACCTAGGACATTGATCCCTACCTTCGTAAATGAGAATCATTGGATTAGCTCAGTGTTATCCAAAGAGATGGTTCACACGTTGTATCATGGCCCCATAAGATGAGCATAAAAATAGGGAGTAAGCATTGCTTTCGTGTCCACAGGCCTGTAGAAGCCTTTCCCTCATAATTCATCCTGTTCTTTTATGAAAGTGTCTGTTTGCAATGAATTAATGACAAAATAGACAAGGAAGATCTAATTCTTGACCGCAGTTTTCTTTTGAGAAGCAATCTAGGTGATCTAGGACAATTTTAGAACACTAATAACTTAAGAGCAGACTAAAAGGACCCAGGTCTGTACAGTATCAGGTAGTTAAAAGGAACCAGAAAATGAGCTGAATCAGACTTAATGGTAAGCTAGAGGAGCCCTAGGTTCACTATGAGAATTATTCCTATGACCAAAGAGTGCATTTCAGAAGGCTCTGAGACCTTTCATCCATTGGTGCAAACCAAGGCTCACAGGTAACTTCTGAGAGTGATGATTGCAGCTTAAAGGAACTTTTCACTTATGATATCATCTCTGACTCTTCCTTGATGATATTCTCTGAGGTTAGTACTTGAGAGTGTCTAGATTTATGAGGTATAGACTAAGAACATGTTCAGAGAGGAATTTTTTTCTTCTACCCTCTTAAATTTAATTCTTGGAGGCTTTCAACCTAAACTGACAGAAAGACCGATCACTCAGCAAAAGACGACTTTATTTGCATATGCAAAGTATATACACATAGGTGTGTTCAGGTTGAGTATCTGAAAGGAACGGTTAAAGCTCGAGGTTTATACACCATCTTAATAGCAAAAAGCGTGGGAAGAGAGGCACAAGTGACTATTGGGAAAGATTCATGGGTCCAGAGAATAGACGGGAGATGTGATAGTCTTGTGACAATATCTGTTGGTGCCATTTGTCTCAGAGGAGATTAGAGTTGCTCTTATGGAGTGATTTTGTGATAGTTGAGTTATTTTGGGATGCTCCAATTTTAGGTAAATCAGGGGTAGAGTAACAGATTCCTCCAGTGGCAAATAAGTGTTACGCAGCAGTGGCTTATCTGGACTCCTTTGTGGTCCTGGTACAGGAGCTGAGACACTCTAGTCACGTGCTATTGAGGTCTATCACTGAACACTTTGCTTCTTATGTGTATAAGAATTTCTTTCTTTATATACAAAATGTGGGGCATTAAAATTACTTTGTTAATGTTTAAGTGGTTAGTGATCTACTGGTATAAATCTTTGTAGTCATTACAATAAAATGAATTCTAATTTTTATTTTCTTATTTTTTAATCTTCTAAGAGATTACCCTCCATCCGACCCCAGCAATCACATATCGAGTCACTGGGGGAATTCTGGACTTCTATATATTCTTGGGAAACACACCTGAACAAGTTGTTCAAGAATATCTACAGGTAAACATATGCTATCATGTTTACGACTGAGGAAATCATTAACATGCAACTGTGATTTAAACAAAGCTGCTCTGATAAATTTGGAATCTCAGAGTATGGACCTCATCCATGTAATGGAAATTTGCTTTATAGAATTTTTATGTTATAAAAGGGGGCTGGAGAGATAGCCTAGCGGTTAAGAGCACCAACTGCTCTTGCAGAGGACCCAGGTTCGATCCCCAGCACCCACATGGCGGCTAAGAACCATCTGTAACTCCAATTCCAGGNACTGCTCTTGCAGAGGGCCCGGGTTCAATCCCCAGCATCCACATGGCGGCTAAGAACCATCTGTAACTCCAATTCCAGGAGAACTCTAGTTCCAGGGGAATCCGAGACCCTCTTCTGACCTCCGCAGCATTGCATGACACGGGTGCACAGACGTACATGCAGACAGTACACTCATACACATACAAAAATAAAATAAAAAAAAATAAAAGATGAGAGAATATAAAGATGTCCCAAATGTGGGCCCACTATTAAAGGACATAATAAAAGTAAATTAACATTCTATGCATTCGGATTTGAGTATATTTTGTGTACCCAAACCAATGCATAAAATTAGTTTTACTTAAAAATGTTTATTGTTGAGCTCTGAGATGGCTTAATTGGTAAACTTCTTGTCATGTAAATATGAAGAGCTGGGTTCAGATCTCTAGCAAGCACTTAAGTAAAAAGCTGGGTGCAGCATTGCACATCGGTAATGTCTACACCCGCATGTGGTGTGCCGCCCAACAGCCTCGACTAGTCAGTGACCTCCAGGTTCGATAGTCTCACACTGGTCTCAAAAAATAAGGTGGGGAACAATTAAGGAAGACACTGACATTGACCTTTGGCTTCTACACGTACCCCCAAACCCCATGCATGTGTGTACAGAAACACAAACTTGTACACATACACATACAATATTGTTAACTTTCATTTCACATGTTCATTTTAGCTCATTGGACGGCCATCCCTGCCTTCATACTGGGCACTTGGGTTTCACCTCAGCAGGTATGATTATGGAACCCTAGATAAGATGAAAAAAGTTGTGGACAGAAACCGTGGAGCAGAAATCCCTTATGTAAGTCAACTTTGAAACAGTTCTCCAAAAATAAATCCAAGGAACAATAAGAGAAATTGCTCTTTCTTCCTTTGAGCTTTTTTTTTTTTTTCAACAAAATGATTTACCCTAGTTCTTTTCAGGAGGAAATGGTCCTTAGAGACTAAACTATGGGTGAGGTTGCAACCTGGGTTTTGTGCTGTTATGGTATGAAGATCTGAAGATATATTCGATTTAGTGCACTTTCTTATGCTTACTGTATTGGCTACATTATTTGAATTCTTAAGTTAATTCTTCCCTTCGCTCAGATTATAGCTTTTCATTACTTCGAAGAGTAGATTATCTAACCTTGGTTTTTTTGTTGGGCTGTTCTGATTTAAAAAGGTCATGGCAAAGACTGACTGTCAATGTGACATTGTAAGGTTCCTCCAAGATCCTATTAATCTTTGATTCTTAGTCTTTGGCTCAGGTAATGAATGATACAGAACCTGTATTTTCCTGTCCTTTTCCAACTAATATGTTTGAACAGCTGTTTTGAGGGGGAAATTGAAGCAGAGCAGTTAACTTTATACCCCAAAGAGTTAGAACAAAAAATGTATACTACGGGATTCAGGTCTGAGTGATCTAAATTAAATTAGCACCTTTATGCTCACAGATACGAAAATAATGCTAAATTAAGAAAGTAATTTCACCCTGACCATGTAGCTTGTTGGTGACAGAATTTATAATTAAGTAGATTTACAAAATCAAATAACAAGTCTTAGGCACATTTGTTTTTGGATGAATGCTTTGTTTGATGTTTAATGGGCAGCAAACAGCCTTTGCCCATTCTGTATAATGTGGTCAGTTTATATTCGAGGCAGAGCTTCAATAGATATTTTGGAACTGGGGAAAGGAAACAAAAATATGACATGCAAAAGAATTGATATTTTAAAAAGCACAATGTTAAAAGAAGCCTAGAAATGAGAATAGTGTAGATGTTTGGGTGGGTGGCCCCCGGCCTTGCCTCCGTCCAGGCCACAGGCCTGGCTACTCTTTATGTCTCTGGGGGTCAGGGGGAATAACAAGGAGAAATGGTAGAGGTAGAACAGAGTTAAGAACAGTAAGCACAGCTGTCCCAGTCATGATCACTTCCATGGAGACACTTAAGCCAGGTGTGATGCTGGATGACATCTTTACTTATCTCAGAAATCCAATTTGAACCTTAGGTTAAGAAAACTAACCTCAGTTAAGAATACTAGAAAGAATTTTTTGAGAGTTTATTATCAGATGTAGTTATGAAAATTTGTAGCAATAAGTAAGAAAATCATGAAAGGAAGTTAAGAATTATGTGACATAATCATAGTTTTCTACTGATTCACTTTGTCTCCTTCTCTAGAGATGATCTTAGTATTGAAGGATGTCTATGTTTTTCTTTTTGAAGAAATAGAGAATTAAGATTACTCACTTTAAGTAACTTGTATCATGTACAATAGTATGTCTAGGAGCATAAATTATTTAAATAAATATATTTTTCTATGCCATAAAAATCACACAAAGATGTAGGCTACCGTATACCAAAGGAATATACTGCTTATTTAAAAATGAGTGAAGGGCTGGGTGTGGTGGCACATGCCTTTAATCCTAGTATTTGGGAGGCAGAGGCAGGTGGATCTTTGTGAGTTCAAGGCCAGCCTGGTCTACATAGTGAGTTCCAGGACAGCCAGAGCTACAGGGAGACCCTGTCTCAAAAAGACCAAAAAAAAAAAAAAATAAATAAATAAATAAATAAATAAAAATGAGTGAAGTTTAAAAAAAATGAATGAAGTTTTCAAATTTTCAAAAAAAAAAAAAAAGAATACTGGAACTCTTACTATGATATAAGCAAAGGCGCTGGAGATGCCAGTTCAGATCTCTGACATCATCGTAACTCTCTCTTCTTGATGTCACACTTTTACAGTGGCAGACATTTCCTCCCTAAGTGAATGAGGGAATGGAAGAATTGGTTTTACTGGTGCATAGTGTAGTAAATGTGAGGTGAAGCACTGAGATCTAAACACAGCTCTCCAGCAAGAATATAGGTGCCACATTCTTAAAGTTGAAGAGGACAGAGGGCAGAGTGCTTATGTAATAAAATGTCTGTGTTTTGACTGGCTAATTTTAAATGTGACCACCTTACTGGAGGCTGTAATGGGAGATGAGGTTGCAAGAAGACAAGGAAAGGGAAAATACAGAAGGCCCCAGAACAATCCTCTCTCTTCTTCTCTCCATTATTTTGGATACAGACACCTGGGTTTTAGGACAAGAGTAAATTTTGTTCTGGGTCCACTATTTTCATATAAAATTAGGAAAGAATAAAAAAACCTTGTAGTAGAAGCAACAAATAGTTGTTGGGAGAGTATAAGAAGGAAGTGGATGAGACAGTCCCTTCTTCCCTGTGTCTTGTAGATAGGATGAGTTTTATTTTAGTAACCTCAGTGATTTATTATAGATTATGCAGTTAATCTGATTACAGGGGTGGGTCTGGGCCTTAGGGAAATACTGAGATCATTTGTTTGTTAAATTGCTCTTCGAAAAAGATACATGTTTGGATGCCAGGAATTGCCAGCACTGGGCTTAGATTCTAGCAGAGTTGGCTTTTATCTCTGACGGTAATGGTGATAACTAATTTGGTGATTTGCTTTAACAAGGAAATGCCTAGATGCTAAATTGTGGACTCTGGTATTCTTTCAGGATGTTCAGCATGCTGATATTGATTACATGGACCGGAGGAAAGATTTCACATATGACCCAGTGAATTTTAAGGGCTTCCCTGAGTTTGTTACAGAGCTACACAATAATGGACAGAAACTTGTCATCATTTTGGTAAGTGATTCCTTCTTTTTTTTTTTTTTTCTCCTAAATCAGATGTTTGCTCATCCTTGTCCTTGTCATCATGTCCCTGTCCTTCTACTGCATCTTCAGTGTAATAAAACTTTATGCTTTGAATGGTGAAATTTGAATGTGCTTATTTTATTGGGGACTTTATTATGGTTCAGCCTCTGGTTTAAGACAGGGTTTCTTCATTGTGCTTTTCCCTTTCTTAGGACCCAGCCATTTCCAATGACTCTTCCTCAGGAAACCCCTATGGCCCCTATGACAGGGGCTCGGAAATGAAAATATGGGTGAACGGCACTGATGGCATCAACCCAATCATTGGAGAGGTAGGTTCATGAGGAAGCCGCTTCTGGCTGTGTGTGTGTGTGTGTGTGTGTGTGTGTGTGTGTGTGTGTGTGTGTGTACACGGATGCAGTTGTCTGGTGCATGTTCAATTGCCTTGGTCGTGCAGAGGATAAACTTCCTTTGGCTTTTCATTCCCAAATGCCTATCGTGTACTGTAGCTTTTACATGCCTTTCACAGCCAGATCCCATTAGTGGACAGCTTGCTGAATGTCCCTTCCTCACCTTGTCTCCTCTCCAGTGACTGCAGTCTTTCTTCTGTTGCTTCAGGGACACTGCTTGGGAAATGGTACCAGTCACTTCCTGCTGGGGAGTCACTGTCCTTTGGAGGACTCAGGCCTCCCTCAACTCTGTTTCTCTCTAGTACTTAACACACTTAACCACTTCTTTCTCTCATCTTTACTTGATCTTGTGTTTTTATGAAAGCGTCATTGTCTGTTTTATTTATAATGTCTTCGACAAACATTTCAGAATACAGTGTCTGAGGGGAATAGGATAGAGAAGGAATGGATTAAATTAAGTGATGTTAGAACTTACATTTGAAATTCGTTCACTTGAAATTTGTTCAGGATGCATCTCCATGTTTTATTAAATTTTTATTTATTATTTTATGTGTATGAGTGTACTGTCTGCATGTAGGTCTGTGCACCCATGTCATGCAATGCTGTGGAGCTCAGAAGAGGATGTTGGATTCCCCTGGAACTGGAGTTAAAGACAGTTCTTAGCCGCCATGTGGGTCCTGGGAATCAAACCTGGGTCCTCTGCAAGAGTAATCAGCGCTCTTAACCGCTGAGCCATCTCTCCAGCCCTGCATCTCCATTTTTGATTCATAGACTTTCTCAAGTGTAGGGGAAGGTTAAGCCAGAGTTGAAGACTAGCAAGCTAAAGAATGCCTTTATCTTTAAATTTATTCATTTAAAGAGTTAACCAAAAAATTTAAATTAAAAATTTTGTCAGGTGATCATTTCTGTTTACAGTTATTTGCCGTATTCAGACTGATTTGCTCTATATTGAGAAGACCCCTTGCTGCCTCTGTCTCTATGTACATTAGGAATTCCTGTGTACAGGTCTTTGGTTTATTCCATATTAACTTAATTTATTCTTATCACTGTTTCCATTTTTTTAAAACTCCTGTAGGTCTGGCCTGGAAAAACTGTGTTTCCGGATTTCACTAATCCCAGCTGTGCTGCTTGGTGGACAAAAGAAATTCAGCTTTTTTACAATACACTGAAGTTTGATGGACTCTGGATTGTGAGTTATAACACATTGATTCTTAGAGTTATTCAGACAGTGTGTATCTTCTACTGTATCTTTGAGCCTTGAAATACAAAGAATTTATGTTTTTCTATTAGAATAATATCCTCAAATATGCAGCATAAAATCAAAACCAGATTGCTAGTTCTGAGACTTTCATTTAGAGACATTAATCAGAGCTAAAATTCCCAGGTGCAAAGTGCCTTCTGGCGGTGGTAAGGAGAAATGCCTTATAAAATGTGAAAGGAAAACAAATGCCCCACAATTGACATTAGGCAAAATTTAGATCTAGAGTTAAAACGCTGTAAAAGAACCTTAGAAAGAACTGTAGAAAAATTTAATAACTCTGACACATGGACGTACTATACCTCTTATCTATGTATACATTTATATTTATATATGCATAGTCATAGTTATATTTGGACCTATAAGTTGAACTATATATGACATGAAACAAACTGAAAATTTTGCTGAATATATTTAGAAATTGTTCACTTTTAGTGTTTATAGACCTGCATCATTTTGAAGCAGTCCTAAAATCTTTCTCTATGAAAATTTCAGTGAGTAGAGAGGACAGGAACATCTATTTCACTCCACATCTGTGAGGGCACTCTTTATAAAAGAAATCTCTAGAGTAATTTCTCTGATTCCTAAGGGAAACTAAGAAGGATACTACTACGCTTTATAACATCTTTCCATTTGTCATGTAGGATATGAATGAAGTTGCCAACTTCGTTGATGGTTCGGTTTCAGGATGTTCTTTAAACAACTTGAACTATCCCCCATTCACTCCAAGTAAGTCATTGTAGTCAGCCTTATTGGATTGGGAAGGCATGTGTGATGTTTTAAATTTATAAAGATAGATCTGAAACACTGACTAAGGGAATCTGAATAAATGTTCACAGAGAAAGAAAAAATATGAATAATAATAAAGAAAACTAAGGAAGAAACTCAAAACATTCTTCATGGTTTTCTGAAGAGACATAAATTCTAAAGGGGGTAATCTGGTCTTTCTATCCTAGTCCAGGCTATTTTAGAGGAAGGTCTAAAGGGCATGTGGTATAAGATCCAGAGGCTAGCCCTTGGTCTGTGCCACTCTTAAGTGTGCATCTTACTGGCCTGAGTTTAGCAGAGAAAGAGCAGACGTATAGTCTTGGTCTTCAGGTGAAGGATGTATCTGGTGCTATCCAGCACACGAAGGGCAGATGTGAGCCATAGAATGACAATGAAGTCTATCTTGTTGGTCTGGGAGGTCAGTGAATGCATTACTCTGGAGCTTTGATGGAATTTTGAGCAACAGTCTCTGGGTATAGCCTTGGAATCATGATATTAATTGTAGTTTGAAGATAACTACAGGTCCAAGAACAAATTGTATCTTGATCAAGCAAAAAAGAAAGGAAGAAAGCTTCCAGAGCTATAAATAGGACGCATTCAGTCTGGTGAGACATCAGAAATCAGAGCGGAATCAAATGGTAGAGAGCTTCGATGGGAGGCCAAACAGTTTGTACTTCATTCTTTTGGTGATAGAAGATGTTTATATTTTTGTTAGTGGCAGTAGCATGAACTTGAGAAATAGATCAGAAGTAAATAAGTCATTAAGAAACTGTTATAATCAATAGACCACACAGGCAACTTTTGTGTAAACCAGAGTGACATAGTAGGAATGGAGAATACATGAATAATTAGAATAAATTAGAAATCATTCTTTATAATATGTGATCAGGGGGAGGGACAGAAATTAACTTACATTTTTCATCCAGTTCTCATTTGAGCCACTTAACCTGGCTTTAAAAATCTCAGATTGGACGTATAGTCATTCAATTCTCTTGCTTCCAAATGGGAGTGTTTGTGTGTGTGTGTGGGGTAACACAATGCGTTTTTTTATATAAGAGAAAATACCTCAAATGTGTAGTCCTCTGATAATGAGAACACAGTGTTTGCTTTCAAGATGGCCACAGTAGCCACCTGCCTAGTGCCACCATATTTTCAGATTACATGAGAGTTATGGAGCAGTTTATGGGCACTTAAGGCTTTCACTAACTGATCCCTTTTTTGTTTCAGAGATCTTGGATGGGCACTTGTTTAGTAAGACTCTCTGCATGGATGCTGTTCAATACTGGGGCAAGCAATATGATGTCCACAACCTGTATGGCTACTCCATGAGCATCGCTACAGCAGAGTGAGTCCATTATGGTTATGAACATAATGTGACCAAATTATGGGTCTGGTAGAGATTGAGTGAGTTGTGTGTAGTATTTGTTAATAGTCTAAATAAAGTTAACCAAGAGGGGTTCTGGTTGGGAAGATGACTTAGCAGCTAAAAACATGGACTATATTGTTCTTCCAGAGGACCCAAGTTCAGTTCCCAGAATCCACATTGGATGGCTCACGGCTGCCTGTAATTTCATCTCCAGGGCATCCAATGCCCTCTTCCACTCTTATACATTTGCACACACACAGACACACCCATATACAAACTTAAAGAGAACAAAAATTAAAAAAATATGGTTATTATTAATGAGTGAATGAAGATACTGTCCAGTCCCTGGAGAAGAACTCTGAGAAGAACTCATTTGTAGAATGACAAATGAGTAAATGAATGAATAGAAATGGAAAAAAAAAGATGTTAAGAAAGTCAAGATCAAATAGCTAAAATATGGCAAAAACTTTTAGGCTCCTTTCTCTATTTTCTCTTTCTGTGGATTATATAAACAGAGGAATACAGAGGGTAAGGGACTTGCAGTTGTCCATGGGTTTGGGGCTTTTAGATTTTGGCTTAGCAACTTTCTATCATTTTCTGTTACCTGTGAAATTAAATTCTAAAATGAGGAAATTGTGTAGAGGATTTGTTCTACTTACTATAACTGTGTCAGAAAGAAACAAGGCTAACAAATTTGTTGATTAACAAAGAAATATAATTTTAGCCACTTAGAAATTGCAAAATTCTACCATCATTTTTTTCCAGTGCTGAAGACTGAAGCTAGTACACTTACAAGCTAGGCAAGTGTTCTAACCATTCACATACAGCCCCAGCCAGTCCCGCAAATGTTTTTAAATTATATGTACATATGCAGAACTTTAACCTAAAGTTATGTTTAGTTTGTACTTATATGTAGCTACAAAATATACACACCTATATATAATTTTAAAATGTCTTTTCTTATTAAAAGACTATTGCCAAGATGTTTTTACTTACAAGTCGAACTTTCTAAGGTAATGTGCAAAGTCCACTTTTGTGTGTTTCTAAAATTTTATGGTATGAATAATAATGTATATACCTTTTATAGAATGAACACTAATGTATATACCTTTGTTCTAAAAAATCATATACCTCTAGGAATTAACCTTTCAAAGCTGTTTTTGAAATGGACATTAAGAGGTTAATAATGTATAAAAACCTTAACATCAACACAGCAAACAAACCATGAATGTACTTTGTGGTACAGACGCAGCCTAGTAGCCTCTTGAAGCCTTTGGGAGGAAATGAAATAAGACTGGGTATTTGTTCTTCATCTTGGATATTGTTCCTGTTTCCCTTGCTCTGAGACCAGCTGAGATCACACACCAATCTTCTAATCTCCATTCCTTTCCAGAGCTGTGACGACAGTGTTCCAGGATAAGAGAAGCTTCATCCTAACTCGTTCTACCTTTGCGGGATCAGGCAAGTGGGCCGCGCATTGGCTAGGAGATAATACTGCCACCTGGAAAGACCTGCAGTGGTCCATCCCTGCCATGCTTGAGTTCAACCTTTTTGGAATCCCAATGGTGAGTCAGTGCCCGCCCCAAGCTCTCCGATCAATTTCAATCCCCAGAAACCTTCCTCTGACGAATCCCCAAGCCATAAAGCCTTCCCCAGCCTCAGGATTTAACATCTGTGACCATGTTCTCCATTAGAATCATTGTGGCTCTGCCCCATGACTCCTTTTCTGCCTTATGGAAATGGAAAGCACAGCCTTGATAGTGTCTGGAGTATTCTTCTTCTATAGAGATGAATGCACCAGTCCTCCAGGGTAAAGACGAGAAATGTCATACACAGAATACATCTGTGCATCTGGTTTACAGGGTTTGAGAGGCTTTGACATTGTTTAGTCAAATTCGACACACACATTTATTGAGCTCCTGCTGTGTTCAGGGTGCTAACTTAAGTATACGTGGTGAGAATGATGAAAAATATAAATACACGATCAGAGTTAGGCTTCAGGAAAATATTTGGTAAAATCATATCACCAGTATTACCAGTCACTGTTCACAGACGGTGACTGTACTCACTTTAACAATATAGATCCAGGTGGGAAAGGCGTAGTCTGGCAGCAGAGTAGACTCAAGTCTTTGGTGATTCTGACCAGGCTATGTTAACTGTCTCAGTAAAAGGTCTGTGCACAGTTCAGTTAAGAAGTCTCTGATAGAAAGAAAAGGAAGACAGTGGAATTGAGGTGCACATTCCATCTGTATCCTAGGTGGGAGCAGATATATGTGGCTTTGCCTTGAACACGACTGAAGAGCTCTGCAGGCGGTGGATGCAAATGGGGGCATTCTATCCATTTTCCAGAAATCACAATGGCCAAGGCTACTCGGTAAGACTATTGGGAAATAGAATCAACATACATCTGGTATGCATTACGATTGATCTGTTTACCTCCTCACCAAAAATGCTGCTAACCTAGCCTTATACAGCAGACTCATGGATGCCAGTTTGTGCCCTGTTTGCCATTAAGAGGGACCTGATCATAAAATGCCCCAATGGCATAGCTTTCTACTTTGGATGCTCTTAGGACTGGCTTTATTTTTTTCCAACTACTAATTGCACATCTTTTTCTGAATGGCTTACTTGGGTCTCGGCCCTGGAGACCTTTTTTTTTTAAATTTTATTTATTTCTGTATGTGTATGAATGTACTGTCTGCATGCAAGTTTGTGCACCCGTGTCGTGCAATGCCGCGGAGGTCAGAAGAGGGTCTCGGATTCCCCTGGAACTGGAGTTCTCCTGGAATTGGAGTTTCAGACGGTTCTCGGTCGCCATGTGGGTGCTGGGGATCGACCCCAGGTCCTCTGTAAGAGCGGGTGGCGCTCTTAACCGCTAGGCCATCTCTCCAGCCTCCCCCCCCCCCCCCCGAGACCTTTTTACTAAAGGTAATCAGAGTCAGCTGTGGATAGTTAAAATTTGAAGCAAAGGGTTAATAATTCAAGATTGAAGTTGATTTGTAATCCCAGCCACTAGGGAGGTAGAGGCAGGAGCATCACAGCTTCAAGGCTAACTGGTTGCATAGCAACCTTCTCTCAAAAACTCATTATTGGGGAAGTTCATGTAGACACTTTGTTGTCCAGAAAAATTCAAGGACTTATATAAAAGCAGCAGATGTGAAACTTATTCTTTAGAGGGAAGATTTGTGGAGTAGATTAAATGTCAGAAAACTGGTACTGTTTTAGCATAAAAATTAAAATGTCAATTTCAGAAAACTAAAACTAAAATTGAAATGGGAGACTTTGAAGAGGTTTCTCTAAAGCCCCTCTACATTTTATTTACATTGATCACTTTATAATACGAGTGTAAATGGAGGGGGAATTATTTCAAGCTACTTATTTGAAAAGCAGTCTCCCAATAGGAGCATGAATGCGGCAGGGTGAACTGTAAGCCGCATTGGCTGCTTTCTGAGCATCATGGGACCACAGAGCCCAGATGTCCTGCCCAGAAGCAGTGTGTAATCTAGACCTCAATTCATGCAGCAGGAAAATTCTGAGTTGTGCTGAATGGTGTCTGAGATTCTCTGGCTGCTCACAGCTGTCCTGCAGCCAGTATGCAATTTCAAATTCTTTCCTTGTAGGACCAGGACCCTGCCTCGTTTGGAGCTGACTCCTTGCTGTTGAACTCCTCCCGGCACTACCTTAACATCCGTTACACGCTGCTGCCTTACCTCTACACTCTCTTCTACCGTGCTCACACCTGGGGGGAAACAGTAGCCAGGCCCCTTCTGCATGAGTAAGTTCTCCCAATTCAAGAACTCTAATAATGCAAACAGGGTGATAGCGACTATGTTAGAATAACAGAGTGCAGATTAAAACCATCCAAGCAGTTATTCAGGTGTGTGTGTGTGTGTGTGTGTGTGTGTGTGTGTGTGTAAAATGCCAAATTAATATTTATGACTATTGTTATCAAGATATTATTGTAGAAGTATATTTAAGTATTGCAGCTTACTCTCTTTTAGGGTTAGGATTAGACCAGAAGTCATGGGAGAAGGTAGCTTTCTTGGTTTTGCCATCAACTGATAATTCATTTAAGTTCATCTGTGCATCTCTCTCTCTCTCCTCTCTCTCTCTCTCTCTCTCTCTCTCTCTCTCTCTCTCTGCTGGAGATCAATCTCAGGGCCTTGTATATCTTGCATGCACTGGAGAGGATCTGGACAACTTACCCATCCCTTCTTCTTTAGTTTAAATTTGGATGATCTGATAACTGGGCTCTGATGGTCTCTTCTGTAATACAGTACGATCTGATCTAGGGACTTTGTTGTAAGCAAAAAGGAAATTTCACAAAGCATCTCTAGAATTCCATATTTCTTATTTGCCAGCCAATCTCTGGTTTAACTCTGAAAGCAACTGAGTCTCTGATTTAACTCTGAAAGCAATTGCATAAGAAGAGCCTTTCCTTGTCAAAATACAGTTAACCTTTAATATATGGTAGATGAGGCCCTTAGACATATATATGAACTCTAATATATTCATTTGGAGGGTAAGTTTTTTGATCTCCTAGAATCACTTGTTAAAAATCAGATATCCTAAACTAAAATGTTTAAGGTTTTATATTATCTTGTGCTTTTTTGTTATCAGGTCTAGTTCTTTATTTTGGGGAGTGTTTAGGGAAGGGGTGAGACTAAATCTTAAACCCACAGCCTTTCACATGGTGGGCAAACACTTTACCATTGAGCAATGCATACAAGTCTTGTAAATCATTTTTATTTTGTGACAGGATCTGCCAAATTCCCTAGTATGGTCTTGAACATTCTCTGTAGCCCAGGCAGGACTTGAACTTGTGATCTTTCTGACTTCCAGATATCTGGAGTTACAGGCATTGTGCCACTAGGCTGAGCCTTACAACTTTCTTGATAATGATACTCAACTGAAGTTATGAAATTTGTAGGTTATTGTACTTATTTGTAAAAAGCGAGATACAGCAAATAACATTACAGCCTGGGACCTGTCTAGCATAGATACTGGAATAGGAACATTTGTCACATCTGAGGGAAGAGCTGGGGCTGGAGGGAGGTGGGGTAGAGTTGGTATCAGACAATGATTGTGGGTGTTTTCCCTGTCAGCCTGCATGCTTTGGAAATGTAGAGAGAGCTCGTAGAATCACTGGTCCACCCCTCAGTGACCTCTCTCTTTGCCTTCCAGGTTCTATAATGACAGCAACACTTGGGATATATACCAACAGTTTCTGTGGGGGCCAGGTCTCCTCATCACTCCTGTTCTGGAGGAGGCAAGTGTTCTCACAGAAACAGGCTCACGGCCTCTGCTTCTGCTCCCGTAACCCCCTCCCTGCATCTTTTCTCCTCTCTATTACAAACCCACTTCTGATGTCTGTGGATAAGTTGGCCTTGAGGGGAATGTCCTGCAGCGCTGGGGACTAGAACATCTGGTGCACATATCATTCTCAAGACTCTTCTAGATGAAGTTCTCAACCAGTGTAAAAGCACTTGCTGTTAATTATGGATCTGGGAATGAGCCTGTGGTTCACAAAGCTAACAATTATTATTCTGATGTGTGGAGCCAGAATGGAGCAGGGGCTGACATTCACTCTAAAGTCAGACTGATCAGGATGAGATGATATTCTTCCTTGTTAGGTAGGGCTGGGTAATCCAAAATAGTTACTGAGAAGTCTTTTCATCTTCAGAGGTAGGAGTAATAGTAGTATCTAATATGTAGGCTGTAGTGAGGGTTAAATGGAATATATTTCAAAATAATTTTTATTATTCATAATTGTGATCCCTCTCATTTGTGATGCCTCCTGGAATTCCACACTATAGCTTCTAATAACTATCAGAGGAAAGACAGAAGACAGGCATGATTCAGCAGTAGAGAAAACAAGGTGTTCTAAGGCGTCAGTTCCACAGTGGAACAGGCCATGGAGAAAGTAGGCGTGCGGAAGCACTTCAGTCACACCCCAGGGACACAGGCAGAGAGCAATTCAAAGTACAATGCCAATTTATTTAAATGCAACATGCCATATATATAGGCAGTGTGACATCACCTTCTAGCAGCCAGTCCCAGACCTTTGTACCATCACATCACCCCAACTCGTGGGCATAAACAGAGAGGTCCTGTGACCCTCACTTGTACCTCTGGAAGATGCTGGCTGGAATGTTAGCTCTGTCTCTCTGTCTCTCTGTCTTTCTTTCTCTCTGTCTCTGTCTCTGTCTGTCTGTCTCTCTCTCTCTCTCTCTCACACACACACATACACACACACACACACACACAACAAAGACCATGTCTACACTCTCTGATTAAAGCCAAGACATTTCCTATGCTAAGAAATCTATTTCATCCCTGCTGAGGCTGTCATGAAGACAATATTTTGTTTTAATTTTAGGGTGCAGAGAAAGTGATAGCATATGTGCCTGATGCCATCTGGTATGACTATGAGACCGTAAGTACCTGCAACTTTTCTTAAACTTAAGACTTGTCTTGAGCTTCAACAGCAGAGATAGGATACCTCTCTGGAGACAGAAGCACCCATTCCTGTACCAAGGACTCTTTCTATTAGTATTTTTGTAATTTCACAGCAGAACCTGGATAGAACAAACCTGTCACTTAACATGCTTTCATATATTTTCTTCAGCAATAAGATAAAGATTGAAAGGGTTTGTCACAAGCAAGTATTAGGAGGGCTCATGGACAATTGAACTTGACCAAAAATCAGATTACTTGTTCAGAAGTTTCCATTTATGTGAAATACATCAAATAGGCTCTGTATGGCAAACATATTTTCACAAACCCTCAACTGACCTGAAATTCTGCCTTCTTTTGTTTTATTGTCTGGTCAGACAGTAATTTAGCTATGTGAAAAACAGAGAACTCTGTAGAGAATTCAGCAGGCAGGTGGGCGGTCCACAGAGGTCCACAGACTGTGGGGCCAATGTGTTTGATTTATCTGTCTGCCCCAGGGGCGCCAGTTGACATGGAGGAAGCAAAAGGTTGAGATGGAAATTCCTGGAGACAAAATTGGACTTCACCTTCGAGGAGGCTACATTTTCCCCATGCAAAATCCAGGTCCAACCACGATAGTCAGGTATCGAATGCAATGTCTTTAATGGGTGCAGGGCTGACAAAGGGGCATTTCTGGGATCTGTTGATCAGAGGATTCTCTACAGAGTACGGGAAGAAAGGTGTGTTGTGTGGTATGTCTCTCCTTGGATTTTCTTTGGCTTTTTTTTTTCTCAAGATGCTTATGACCTAGAGCAGCACCCCTGATTAATTTCGAAGGATCTTCAAAATATCACCTTTCCTGAAGTTTTCTGAATGTGACCAAACACATTGACAGCTAGGATGGTCAGTCTTCCTAGTTTCCCCAGGCCTGTTCTGTCTCAGCAGTGATAGCCTCATGTCTTGAGAAGGCTCCACTCTGGGCAAGCCTGGTCAGTTGGTCATCTTTAACCTAATCTTTCCTCCCACTGAGCTATCTCTTTCTTGGGATTCAAAACTTAACCTTATACCAATGTCACTGATTTTTTCCTTATACTTAATTGACCCATGTGTATCTCTGAAAGCATTAACTTATTTGAATATGCTGAGAGGTCTTACGATGCTGGAAACCTGTTGAATTCCATTTTCTACCACAAGTTTTAAAGTATAAACTTTTAATGAAAATCCACTTAAATACTAAGAAAATTGTCTTGCTTTTCCTCTAACCATTCAATGTCCACTGCTTCACACTGTTACCAAACATGGTTTGTTACTCCATTGTTTGAAATCTGAACCCATGAGGAGAGTGTTCAAGAACAGCACAGTTTGGTTTCAGGTCAACTTTAAGAGCAGCTCTCCTGCAATGTCTTAATAAACACATAAACCAGTCATGTTTAGAAAATGCTACTATGGTTTCCAAATGTAGTCATATTTCTTACCAAGTCTGGGCTCACCTATTACCCTCTACAAAGGGATATGCATATTTAAAAAGCACATTACCACTGAGCTACGCCCCCAGCTGCCTGCTGCATTCTCAAAGGTCCAAGTTCAATTTAGGTATAATCCCCAACTCTGTCAGCAGAAGGAATACTACTGCTTCAAAATTCCTTGCGATATCTATGTTTTCCTCTCAAGGTAAAACAATAAATAATCAAAGAAGAAAAGTGACCATTATACAGATGTTTTTGCTTTTGGAGTAAAAATTGTCTTAGGAGGGAAAATATGTATTGTTCATGGTTCATGGCAGTTGATGCTTCTCCTGGGAGTCTGATCGCTAGAAAGATCTGGCCACAGTACTGTTGTGTAGACATTCTTCCTGTTCGAACAATGTGTGCCAAGTAACAGTTTCAGCCACAGTTGTTATTGTAGCTATTGCCGTGATATTGATTCCAGTGCTCACATTCTTGCTAAGCTTTTGGGTCATTTCCATCCCCTGTGAGTTACTGGTACTGGAGAAACAAACAAAAAAAGGGCCTGCCAATTTCGCCTTTGATTTAAAGGAAAGTAGACCATCTTTTGTTGTCAACCTTTCCCATTTGAAATTTGATGAGAATATTTGACAAAATTCTTTAAGCCCTAAGGATCCGTGTCTTGTGTGAATCTTGTCTCCCACAGCCGGAAGAATCCTCTTGGCCTTATCATTGCCCTGGACGAGAACAAAGGAGCGAAAGGCGAATTGTTCTGGGATGATGGGGAAACCCGGGGTGAGTGCTGTGAAGAAGTCATTGCCCTTGCTAACCCGTGTCTTAGACAGGGAGACCTCTGTCTCTTCAGCCCTGCTGGCCAGAGGTGAAATCTTAGCAGGGACTTTAACGTCATCTGACAGAAAACTTCTGTATCTGGTTGTGCTCCACTTGCCCAATGATAACTAATAAGCCTTCATTTTATTATCAATAGACATTTGGAAGACACATTTTCATGACTGCTTCTATAATCCATCTTCACTGTAAATTTCTTTTTTCCAAATCCTTATGAACAAACGCTGATGACGTGAAAAGCAGATCCATGTCAGTGCAGCAGCGAGTGTATGCATTCCTAGTTACTCGCATCTAGACTTGCTTTAGCACAGTCTTTTTTTACTATTCCAGTGTAGTAAGAACTCAATGGCATTAGCTTAGGAAAGAGAGTCTCATGAGATAACAGCCTTGGAAGTACTTGGAAAGGATCTTCGCCAGGTATGGCATTAAAGAGAAAACCAACAGGTACAGCCTTGCAGACTTGACATTTTCGATATGTAGCTATCGAAGATGTATTATTTTAAAATAATTGAGACTAAGAGTAAACAAATTCAGGTTGAAAATGCATATATCGGGCTGGAGAGATGGCCTAGCGGTTAAGAGCGCCGACCACTCTTACAGAGGACCCGGGTTCGATCCCCAGCACCCACATGGTGGCCGAGAGCCGTCTGAAACTCCAGTTCCAGGAGAACTCCAGCTCCAGGGGAATCCGAGACCCTCTTCTGACCTCCGCAGCATTGCACGACAGGGGTGCACAGACCTGCATGCAGACAGTACATTGATACACATACAGAAAAAAAAAAAAGAAAAAAAAAGAAAATGCATATATCTAGGCATTGTAGAATCATTACCATAATGGATTTAATTAATTTATTATGACTAATGACAGCATAAGGGCTCCAGAATATGTTTTTATAATTGTTTTACTCTTGGAGTAATTTTTTCACATTGCCTCCTCCATCTAGCCCTTCCTTCCATCTCTTTTTTATTTATATGAATTTATTTTTACATCCCATATAAAACTGAGACAGTACATTTTTCCATTTTGTGATATTTAGATATAAAGATATTATGGTACATAAATATAGTAAGGTATTTTCAGATATGCAAAGAAAGAAAAATAAGTTTTAAGGAGAAGATAAAGCTTGTTAATTTGTGGTAGTCATTCCAGTCTGACACCTCTTTCTTCTTTCAGATACTGTGGCCAAAGACATGTACCTTTTATATGAATTTTTTGCCACCCAAGTGAGTAGGATATTCCTATGAATATTGTGTGGGCTTTTGTCTGACATTTATACATGGGTGCTTTTGTATGCATGGAATCATACATTTATAATTTAATGGGAAGCATTGACTATAGGTGATACATTTCCATTTATGATTTAACTCCCAATAATTATATTAGCTGTATTATAAAAATGACAATTTTATTAATAAAGCAAATTAGCTAGTATCTCAAAATACAGTTTTAAGTCAGGTGTGGTGCTGCACGCCTTTAATCCTAGCACTTGGGAGGCAGAGGCAGGCAGATCTTTGTGAGTTCAAGTCCAGCCTGGTCTACAGAGTGAGTTCCAGGCCAGCTGAGACTACAGGGAGACCCTGTCTCAAGAACACCAAAAAGAAAAAAAAAATACAGTTCTCTAAAAGGTCTGTCTATGTCCTCTAGTCATATCCCCCAGAATTATGAAAATAAATTTGCTCTCCATGTGCACACATTAGTAGAGAAATCTCAGAGACATTCAGAGTAGCCAAGGGTCTGGTCTAGGCTGGGGTGTTTGAGGGTCTAGGAACCTCTGTGTTACAAGTATTCCTTTATGAATAATTATGCTTGCTGTGTTTCAGAACCGCTTGGATATAATTGTTTCAAAAGCAAACTACAAGGACCCCAATAAGTTAGCATTTCAGGAAATTAAAATCCTCGGGGCACAGACAATCCGTGATGTTACAGTGAAACAGAATGGTATTCTCAGTCAAATGTCTCCCCAAGTAAAATATGATCCTCTCCAGAAGGTAAGAATTCATTCTGTTGGGGAGAATCTTCAGAGGTGTTCATGGTACTGTGGTGTTTCTTCTCTTTAAAGATATGTGTGTTCCTGAAAAATCAGGAACTGCTGGGGTTGTCACACTATTGAGAAGGAAGGTGAAAATGAGGAGACAGTCAGAGCTACCATGCCTCCAGGCTTTCCATCCTTATTGCCCTGTCTTCTGTGTTTGATCTCTCTCTGGATGTGGGGACCGAGTCCGAGGAAAAGGGATATGAAAGTGATGGCTGGTGCTTAAAGGTGAAGGTAGAGAGGGGTCCTATGAATACGAAATTCAAAGTGCTTTTATTTATTGGACTTTTGATCTCTTTTTATTAAACTTATTGAGACGTAGCACATATTCTCTATCATATACACTCTCAGGAAGCATCTTATGAGAAAGAAGTTAATAGGGTTACACAGTGGATGCTGACTAGGTCAGCTGATGGTCAGAAAATAGATTCCATCAGAGGTAGGAAGATCCAACCTGTTCTGGATGCCCTCATTCCATTCTTCTAATTCCTTCACACTATAAGGAGTCTTTTCACTATTAATTCACATGAATTATGCTGAGGCTTCTTCTGGAACTGGAGCTGATGGGTCACTATCACCTTCAGGTGGTAAATCAAGTCAGTTTAGACTTCTAGTCAATGTTGTGCATGAATTTGGGTGGTGGGAGATATAATTTACGCACATAAACATATTAGAAAGGAGACAGGGAGCCCAAACCCATACATGGAAAGCATTGGCTTCAGTCTTATCTGATGTATGAAGCCCAATAGAGTAGGTCAGCCCAGAGGCACTGATGGAGGTAGATCTGAAAGAGGAGTTTTCAATGCCAGCTGCATGCAAAGCCCCAAATGGCAAACAAATTGGAGAGGAATCTTCCCTAATTAAAAGTTCAAAGTTGAAAACTTGTCGTTGGTTCAATGGCTGCAGATTGTCAGGACTGAGGTCTTTACTATCTCATAACTTAAGTGAGAGAGCCAGTCTCTCAGAGTGGCTGCTCAGTTCTGGTCACAATGCCTCTATTCCCAGAGAAAGGTAAAAGGAAAAACAAAATAATGAACACAGAGAAGAAGCAGGAAGGCGAGGTAAAGCTGAACAGATAGGCCCTTTGCTTAAGAAAGAAACGTGCCCAGAAAGTGAACTTGAATATGCTGTTCTGATCATAGTTATACTACATTGATTAAAATTTAAGCCATCGAGACCCGAAATATTGAGGAAGAAGAGCACATTTCACACTAGGAAGACACATAGCAGTGTATTCTGCAATGGGCCTCATTTTCTTAGCAGGCATCTTTCAAGGTAAAGATATAAGAGGCCAGTCCAAGGTCTTGGTATAGCCACATTATCAGTCTGTGACTCCATACCTGGCCTGGGTAGCCCTTACTTTTGGAAGGAAATCACTTTAGACATGAGGAAACTTGTCAGATTAAGAGGATCTTAGGTGCCCAAATGGGAAGGTCATGTTTGATTTAATTATCAAAAGGCCTGACAATGGTCCTTGAATCAAGAGCTTGCTGGAGAGGGGAATGGAGGATAGAGATTGCAAGGGCAGAAGGACAAGAAGCTTTAGACTGGGGAAAAGATGACCATTCTAAAAAATGATAGAGTTGCTGTAGATAAATGAATTAACTATGCATAATTTAAGAAGCTTCAAATATAAGAAAAATGAAAAAAATACTTCAGGCATTTGAATTGGTGAGTGGGATTCAAAACAGACTTTAAACCTGAGTATCTGGACTGGGGAAATGACGAGGATGGAATGTCGGAAATGGAAGGATGTGTCTGACATTTCCCACTCCCCAGTCTTTCAGTGGGTAAATCTGAGACCAAGAGAATTGAGAAATTGTGTCTGAAATTCCAGAGAAAGTGGGAATTAGAACCAGGTCGAATTATTCTTATTGCTCTATTCTCTGGGCTCCAGCCCAAAGGGCAATGTTACTTTGGGAGGTACGAACAAGAATAGCTCAATTGGCTCAAGTGTTACAGGGAAGGGATGAAAAAGGGGAACCATAACAGGTTTAACTTGGTCTGTTTCTTTCTGCACTGTAATGTAGGGTATTCTGATTGGGTAGTGGTGCTAACCCTGCTGCTGCTGAATAGACCCCCCCATACTTACAGTGGTCTCCATGTTCCTTACATTGATGAAAGTCTGTTTTCATTTCTATTTAATTTCCATAAATGAACATCACATTCTGCAAGATCTTTGCCTTAAGGATAATTCTTCTGTACTGTTTGTTTCTCTCCATTCAGGTTGCCATCATTACAAATATCCATCTTGTGCTGGGAGAGGCGTACACCTTAGAGTGGACGACCTGGGACGTAAAGGATGATGAGAAAATAGACTGCTATCCAGATGCGGCTGGTGCTTCTGAGGCAAGTTGCACCGCCCGTGGCTGCATCTGGGAGGTAAGCATGTTGCGTTCTCTCAGTTTAATGTACAGTTTCACAAGTGCAGCATTACTCTCTGTGTGTCTTGAAAAATTCATGGGAAGAAAGGGTTTCCAAACAAGCCTGAAGGAGATGTGAGAAGTGAAGAGGTTAGAGGGAATGTTTTCAATAAATATGTTGCTTGGAGAGTAGAGATTTAAATACTTGCCACTTTCAAATGATGTGACCAGGAATGAATGAATGAAGTGAGGGCTTCCTCTCCATATACGTTGCCTTTTCTAGCACTTTCTACTTGACATCTCCAGACCTCATGTTGATATGTGATACTGACTTTACTTTCCAGGAATCCAGTTCTCCCGGAGTCCCCTTTTGCTACTTTGTCAATGAACAGTACTCGGTCAGCAATATCCAGTATGACTCCCATGGGGTCACAGCTGACATCACCTTAAAGGCTTCTCCTTATAGCCAAGCCTTCCCCTCCACACCAGTGAGCCACCTCAGACTGCAGGTGACCTACCACAAGAATGAAATGTTGCAGTTTAAGGTAAAACAATAACTGTTATGAAGTGTGGCCTGGGTCCTTTTCAGTTTTGCTAATCTTTCTACTTTGGGTTAAAAAAAATCCCCCAAAGAAGTTTCATATTTTATTTCCATGGTAAATACAGTAGATCATCATTCTAATGAAGAGAACAATCAGATACCAAATACAGAATAACCAGCTGGTCATGCTTTGAAATAATTTTGCCTAAGGAAAATGATTGGGAGAAGAATAAAAGAGAAGGAAAGGAGGGGTCTAGAAGGAAGGTTGGGCAGGTTTTGGATGAGTTGGACTAGGGGCAAGATGGGAGCTGGGGAACTGTGGGTGAGTTTGAGATCTATATTTGGTCATTCATATCAAGTAGTGGAGAAGAGGAGAGAACACAAGGAATGACTACTATGTTCCTAGCTTGCATGTGTGTGTGTGTGGATGATAGTGATGTTACCTGAAATGAGAAAAATGAAAAGATTTCTTTCTCTTCCTTCCATGCTTTAAGTAACTCCAGGGACTAGGGGCGGAATTAGCCATCTTATTTTTTTAATTAAACTGTGAACTTCTCTAAAACAGGGATTTGTCCTTTCATCTTGATGGTATTAAAATCTAACCCACAGCTAGTATTTAGTAACTGCTCAGATGTTGATGAAGAGTCTGTGCCAGTGATCGAGCCACAGTTGGTTTGCCTAAATAATTTCATGGACTCTGACATCAATCTTGACTTGAGATCTACATCTTTTAGCATAAGATCATGTTCTTCTACATGGGTGTCCTACTAGAATGAACTGATTAGGTTTGTGGCTGTAATTCATTCCTTTTAGGCATTTAGTTGTACAATAATTCTCTCCAAATTATTTCTATCTTTCTGAGGCCACTAACTCTCTGGGCCTTTGTGTTGTTCTCATTTTGTTTGTTTGTTTGGTTTGGTTTTTCTTTTTTTATTGAGCATTTGTACCATCAAACCCAATCCCCCCTCCCAGCCCTGAACCCCCCATCAAAACTCACGCATTACCACATCCAAGCTAAGCCCAATCCAGCCACGCTCCCAAACCCAGACATCCTTCTATGCAAATAGATTCTCTGGAGTCTATTCAGTATATCTAGGAATTCTAGGTAAGGCATAGTCTTCCTCATCCAACAGTACTCAGTCTCTTGTAGTTCTCAGTCCAGGGTCAGCACTCCACCCATTTCTTTTGCTCCACTTTGCAACCTTGTCCCAGTTGGCATGGGTCCTGTGTCTGATGCCTACATTGACACAGGTTTACATGTGAAAGTTAACAGTCAATTGTAAGCCCCTGCTTTTCTATGTTCATACACCAGCCCTATATAATCTTTCCCCTCCCTCTTCAGCAATGATCTCTGAGCTGTGGGTAAGTGAGGTTTAATACAGAGGCCACATCCAGGGATACACCTCTGGGGGCTTCCATTCTTTGGAGGCTAATTGTGGCCTTCTGGTTGTATCACACTCTATTCTGTAAGGAAGCTTTACTGGTGAGATTTGAGGGGAGCGTTCTTTTCTCTCTGTCTCTCATTCTGTGTGTAGAAGTTCAACTGTAGATGTGTCTTCTAGGAATGGGGATGTTTCAGTTGTATCTGTTCTGTGACCAGTTGTCGGATTCTGCAGTGGCCTCCATCTTTTGCATAGAGGAGCTTTTTTGATGAGTGGCACACGATATGCTTGTCTGTAAATATGATTCCATAGTTAGTGTATGATAAGAAATTTCATTTGTCTAGAGTTCTGACCTCCATAGGCTTTTCTCTAGGCTCTATGTCCTCTCCAGTCTTGTGCATTTGGCTGAATTTATAGTGGTTCTCATGGATTCACTCCCATTGAGAGGGTTCCAAGTCCAATTACATAGATGTTGACCATCCTCAGACAACAGTGCCTCTACTGTACCAAGAGAGGTAGTTGCTGGGCAGCTGATCATGGTTGTTAGAGTTTGGCGCTGGGGTTGTACCATTGGCTGATTTTTCTCTCATAGCAGTGTGCACATTGTCTGGCATTATGAGCACTTGACTTCAGACAGAAAGGTTCCAGGTCAGTTCTTGCTCCATTAATTTAAGTCCTATCCTTGAAGCATGTCCTCTTCTGAATAGTAGGGTCTTATGTTCTAGTTTTGGTAGATAATCAAGAGCTTTGGAGATAGCCTGCTTTGTTTTGAGAGTCACTTGGATTGCTCTAACCAACCATTCAAAGGGAGGGGTCCTCTGGCTTGGTCTGTGTTTCCTGCCATACAGGTACCAGGTTGCATAAAACATGCACCAATGTTCAGATAGCATACGTGAATTGCTCGTGGAGGTCTCGGGGCATCACATTACACTATGGGTTTCCTAGCCTCTCAAGTTCTAATCATCTCTATTCTTTCTTCTTCCCTTACCACTCCTTTTCTCCCTCCCAACCCCACACCCTCATAATCCCTACCCCCCTTCTCCTGACCTCCCCCACCTCCCATCATAACCCCGGTTTGTCTTCCCCTCCTCTCTTCCCACCCCAATCCTAACCCTCTTGACCTCCTCCCTAGTAATATCTGTTCCTCACCGTCCCCCTGTTTGGGCTTTGTCATTTTCTTCCCTTATTTGGGGATCGTAGCACCAATCCCCTTATGTGACTGTCTATCCTGATGAATGCCTGGAGCCAAGAAATTGGAAAGGATACATGGAGATAATGGCTTGATTTTTCTCGAGACAGGGTTTCCCTATAGTCCCAGCTGGTCTGGAACTTACTATGTAGAACAGGCTGGCCTCTGTATCACAAAGATCTGCCTGCCTCTGACTTCCAAGTGCTGGGATTAAAGGCATGTACCACCACACTCAACTGACGTGCTCTTATTTCTGTTCTTGGTTCAATGCTGCAAAGGCTTTAAGGTCTAGCCATTGTTTCTCCCATGGAACCATCTCACTCTTCCCAAAGCAGCTTCTTCCCTGTCATCTCAGAGCCCTTCTGCAAAGGTAGCTCACATCATCCAAGTATGCTGAAGTCCTCTCTTCTACTTCCCAGCATCTCCTGAGCTATTTCTGACACCTTGCTTTACTCAGTTCAAATCCCCACAACCTAGCACTGTAGCTACCCACAGTGCTGTAGCTAACCACAGTGCTGTAGCTGGCCTTCAGTCAACTCATAATTCATTTTCAGCAATGATTGTTTTTAATCAGAAAAAGTTAATTTTTTTCAATTTTAAACTTCTGAGTTCCTCACACACTTATGTACCCCTTGAAAGAATAAGTTATATATTCATAAATGCCTCATCAATTTCAAAATGATTTTTCCAGTTACCACCAATTGGTCAAAGTGAATGAATAAATGTCCATTCTAGGTCCCTTAACAATGAGACATGTCAGACTCCAATCAAGCTATTAAGTTGGATATTGTTCATTTTACGTGAATTAAATCCCAGGTGTTGAGGCTAAAGAAAAAAAAATAAAGCATCCAGACTCATCTGAAATGTTTTTAAATGACATATTATAACTATAGATATTTCAACATGGATTCAACATTTTGTTTACATGTTGCGAACCAATCAATTCCATAAACTTCATTATTATTTCAATGATGGGGCATTAAAAATCTTCACTTGTTATTTTGAATTATATTATATAATATTGCTAATTATAACCACTGACAGTATGATAGAAAACACCATAATGTATCTCTGATTTCCATCTATACCTAAAATGATGTCCTCTGGCCTAGATCTATGATGCCAACAGCAGTCGATACGAAGTCCCGATCCCTCTGAACCTCCCTGACACTCCGTCCAGCACCCCTGGCAGTCAGCTCTATTATGTCCTCATCAAGGAGAGGCCATTTGGGATTGAAATTCGCCGGAACAGCACAGACACTGCAGTGTAAGTGGCCTCGAGTGGATTTGGAGTTGCTGCTTCCTAAACACTCCTGGCCAGCTTCATTGTTCTTGGAAACGGCCTGGTTCAAAGCATTTCCAGTTCCATGAGGAAATGGTTTCCTCCAAGTCTGTTCTTAGGGAAAATCTTCAGTACTCTGAGAAAGGTTCCAGGTACATAAGAATTCCCTGAACAAGTATTTGCTGAATTCCTTGTATATATTATGTGCTATTCAGTCAAAATGAATAAATGTCCATTCTAGGTCCCTTAACAATGAGACATGTCAGACTCCAATCAAGCTATTAAGTTGGACATTGTTCATTTTATGTGAATTATATCCCAGGTGGTGAGGCTAAAGAAAAAAAAAATAAAGCATCCGGACTCATGTGAAATGTTTTAAATGACATATTATAACTATAGATATTTCAATATGGATTCAACATTTGAATGTGGGTACTGTGGTTATAGACCAGTGAGGTGTCTATTCTCATGAAAAGAAAGACATTTCACATGACAATAGAAAAAGGAAGTTGATATAGTGATAACTGCTGTGTTAGGAGAAAAACAGGGTAGTCAGATTATTTACTGTTTTAGATGCAGTGGCCTGAGTGTCTGTCTCTGTGGAAGAGGTGACATTTGAAAGCACTTGGATCAGGAGAACCCAACATGGGGATGTGGGGAAGGAGCATTTGTGTTGGGGTGGGTGGGTAGTAGGGGCCAGGCCAGGAGGAAACCTGTGAGTCAGTAGGGAAATTGCACTGAGGTCACAAGAAGGATGAAGGTGGGAGGCAGAGCTGGGAGCCAGGTAGGCTTTAGAACAGAGACAGACCTGATGGCTTCATGGGACACACTCTCCTGAGAAGCGACTGAAGACTGTGACCAGGACTGTGATGTGATGTGATGTGAGGTACTCTGATCACAGCCCTGGATGCTTGATGGAAGTGGAAGTGGACAATCGGGGAATAGAGCAGAAGGCAAGGTGACTTGGAGTGGCAGCAGTCAAAATGATAAAACTGATTAGATTTGCTACTGTGGAGAGAACACTAAAGGGGTGCAGAGGCACAGTGTACGTAGAGCACAAGGGGACCTCAGAGATACAGAGTAGGGAGGGCAGGAGGGGACCTCAGGTATAGAGTGTAGGGAGAGGAGGAAGGGACCTCAGGGATAGAGTGTAAGAGAACAGGAGGGGACCTCAGGGATAGAGTGTAGGGAGGGCAGGAAGGGGGACCTCAGGCCATTAGCAAGGGGATCTCTGGTTATTTTCATCATATAGCTTTTCATGGTTTGTTTGGGAGATGATCTGGTACTGATGATCTTAGGAAATGGAGACTTCTCTGTCCTCACCAAGGCAGCTGCTCCAGGCACTAGGAAGCTGATTTTCTTCTGCAATGTTCCTTCTCCTGTTGCAGCTGGGACTCTCAGCTCCTTGGCTTCACCTTCAATGACATGTTCATCCAAATCTCTACCCGCCTGCCTTCTGCATACATCTATGGCTTTGGGGAATCTGAGCACACAGCCTTCAGGCAAGACTTGAACTGGCACACATGGGGCATGTTTTCCAGGGACCAGCCCCCGGGGGTAAGAATGGAGTGTTTGGGGTCTGGGTTGTATCTCCCTCCATCCACACTCCGTACCTCTTCTGCTCAGACTCTACTTGGATTGTCTGTAACCTCTGCTGTTACCGAAATGGGCCATTACTCAGGATCTTTGCTTCGTGTATGTGTGTGTGTGTGTGTGTGTGTGTGTGTGTGTGTGTGTGTGTGTGTAACTTATTTCCCAGAGGCTGGACACAACTTAATGGACAAATTCTTGTTTAGTTGCTTTCTCAGGCACAGTCTTCCAATCTCTTCTGTCTTCTCCCCATAATTCCTAGTACAAGAAGAATTCCTATGGTGTCCATCCTTACTACCTGGGGTTAGAGGAAGATGGTCATGCTCATGGAGTCCTCTTTCTGAACAGCAATGCCATGGGTAGGTCAAGGCCACTGCCCTTATAGTGTATACTCATCATTCCTATGGAATCTCAGAACATACTTGACTTACTTGTTTTTGATGTGGAATTTGTGGGAGTTGTTTTATAGTAATCACATACAAAGAGCTGGACAAATGAAATGAGGCTCTAATCTGAGAGGTCATTTGTTGGGAGCCAGCCGTATAAGTTGAATTAATTTGAAACTATGGATTAAAACACTCACTCTAAAGGAATGAAGATTGAAGAACATTTACATGGTATGGGAAAGGGAGGAAAATCAAGGATTGTAAAGAAACATGTATGAAACAGGTGAAATATGAATGAAATTTCTACTGAAAATGACTAGTATTTTGTCAATGGCAGGCAGTTCCCTGGTTTTGGCAACATACAATGTTTATGTATACAATGTTTATGTATTCAATCTTTATATATACACAATGTTTATATATACAACATTTATGTATACAATGTTTATATATACAATGTTTATATATACACAATGTTTATATATACAACATTTATGTATACAATGTTTATCATTGGGAAAAACTGCAAACAAATGTCTATGGAGTTTCATTGCACTATCTTTATAACTTTGGGAATCTTAAACTACTTTAGAATAACATTAATAATAATAAATTTGAAGTACAGAATGAAATATGATAAGATAATAAGTCACAGCAAAGGAAGAGGAAGCGCACAGGCATGGTTCCTGTGGATTTCTGTTTAGCGTCCTCTCTGTGTGACTAGTTCGGAATATCTGCTGCCAGTTCACCACAATGCAAGAGAGAGATGGTGCACATTTCAGGACCAGTCCTTCCTCCACGTGGAGGTTTTGAGCTTGATTAGCATTTTCCTTTGCTTTCAGATGTGACGTTCCAGCCCATGCCTGCCTTGACATACCGCACCACCGGGGGGATTCTTGACTTCTATTTGTTCTTGGGACCAACTCCAGAGCTTGTCACTCAGCAGTACACAGAGGTAGGAAGGAATTCAGTTATCAGATATCTTTATGGCACATTCCTTGGTCCAAATCCCATTTTATATAGCACACTCTGTGTTCTAAAGCATCAGTTTATCAGTATAAATATCACATGATAACTGTAACTATCGGCTTTCTCAGAAGCAGGAATATTAGTAAGAGTAAAGAATAGTAACTTCATTCCCATAACCATTAAATTTATACCTTCCCTCTGTCTAGATTAATAGGTGCATTTTTACACAGATATGCTGGTAAGTCTAGTGCTACTAGGTAGGCAGTAATGGTTGTAAGGATGGTGGTAGTGGTTATGGTGGGAAGAAAGAATGTTAATTTCGATGGCAGAAGTAGTGGTATTGGTAGATGTGGCAGTGGCATTAGTACAAGTAGTGATTGTGATATTGATGATGGTGGAGTTGGTGATGAGGATGATGGGGTGATGACTGGAGTGGAGTGGTGGGGGTGATGGATGCAATAATGGTGGGGTGGGGGTGATTTTGAAGGTGGTGATGGTTAGGGTTGGGACAATGATGGGCATGACAGAGAGGTTTTGTGTTGGTAGTGATGATGGTTGTAATGGTGACTATGATATCGTGGTGGCAATGGCTAAGTTACAATTGTAATGGTTAAAGTGATATGATACTGAAAATAGTGGTATTGATGGGGTTGTTCTAGTTTGCTTTCATATTGCTATGATGAAAACACTGACCAAACCAACTTGGGGTGGAAAGGGTTGATTAGTCTTATATCTCCTGGGTCATAATAGTTCGTCATGGAGGGAGCCCAAGGTAGGAACTCAGGGAAGGAACCTAGAGGCAGGAGCTGAAGCACAGGCCACAGAGAAACGCTGCTTACTAGCTTGATCCTTTGGCCTGTGCTCAACCTGCTTTCTTATACAACACAGGACCACCTGCCCCAGGGGTTGCACTCAGTAGGCTGAGCCCTTCCACATAACTCAATAATCAAGAAAATGCCCCACAGACATGGCCACAGGCCAGTCCAATGGAGGCAGTTCCCCAACTGAAGCCCTGTACTCAGATGTGTCAAGTTGAAAACTAGAGCTACCCACCAGAAGAATGATGCAGTTTGATGGAGGGGAGTGATGTGACATTGATGGTGGCACTAACCACAACTACCTAATATATAATTACTGCATCTATTATATGCATGTAAGATCATATCATATATATTAAATAATTCATTCCTTGTAAAACACTATGAGACCGATACCACTAGTTTGGCCATTAAGAAGAAAGAGGGACTGGAGACGGTATTCTCACCCAGGCATTTTCCCTTCAGGTTCTGTGTCTTCTTTGTTTAAATTAGACATGTAGGAATCACAAAGAAACCTAGAGAAAGAACTCTAGGATTCCAGAAGATTTTCCCCAAGGGAAAAGGGATGTGGCCCCTTTACTTTCTCTCTTGATTTAAATTTATTGATTGCATAGGATCCTGAAAAAATATCTTTCCTTCACATACAATTTTAGTCCACTTTCTCCTTTTAAGTACTAATATTTTCTGCTTTCCAGATTATAGGTCGGCCTGTGATGGTGCCTTACTGGTCCCTCGGATTCCAGCTGTGTCGCTATGGATATGAGAATGACACTGAGATTGCCAACTTGTATGATGGCATGGTGGCTGCCAAAATCCCCTATGTACGTACACATCGTGAGGTCATGGTGTTCAGTCTCTGTGACCTCATAACTAAACCATGAGTCTCAGTGCGTGTATTTGTTTGTGAGACTCTTGTGAGTCTCTACAAGGCCACAGAGATATCATGTGTGATATCATGGGATATCTCTGTGTGATAGCCCATAATATCACATGGAGACTGTGCCCACTGCACTGTTATAGGTGAGGTTATAGCCTTACCCCTTATTACAGCATTTGTGGAGCAGACTGACAAGGAGGAGGTAGGGCTGGGCCAGGGCACTTTTCACTGTAACATAATTCCATCTGTTACTGTCTAGGGATGTCAACTGGTTTGTTTTCTGTACCAGTTAAAGAATTAAAAGGGAGGAAAAGCCTCAAACACAGACGAAAGCAACAGGCAACAAATATTATTAAAAATAAAGAAGCACACACACACATATAGACACACATATACACACAATCACTTACACAGAGAGAAAAATGTCTAAAGTCCCAGGAGAGCTTGGGACTTTTAAATGTTTTGGGTGGTCCTCTGTCTCCAATTTTGCATTGAGTAATTCAAACAAAGATAAGAAGGCTGATAAGTTTCCATTTTAAATGAAGACATGTCCCAGCCTAGCTTTGGTCTTATTTGAACTGCTCTGGACTGGCCAGCCAGTAAGGGAGACATGCTGACTAGAGGATGAGTCCCCAGGCCTTTCTCTCAGACCAAGAAGAAGGCAGAAATTAACCATTGTTATTACTCATCAATGGTCTTGTCTGCCAGGGATTTAGTCACTCCCATCCATTTCATCCCATGACTTAAGACATGTAGTCCTAATGTCTTTACTTCCGAAAGAGGAAGGATTCCTCTAAATGTAATTTTGCTAATTAGGAAAACATTAACACAAATTCAGTCACCTTGTGTAGATTTGTTCTCAGTTCTCATACTTTCTAAGAACTTCAGTAGAGCCTGGAGAATAGGTGAGCACAGCGCCAGGTGGGTTCATCAAGGCCCTGGGCATGGCCTGCTGTCTGCCAGCCAGCACATCTGGCCCAGTGTGCACAGCAGGGGGGCAGAGTCACCCAGCCAGCTGGACACCCAGCAGGTCCAGAGGGCACCAGCGACCCACCCCCTCAAACCTCTTGAGCTATAGTGAGGGTATCCCATTGAGAACAGCTGTAGCGACAACCAAGCCCAAAGCAGGGAACCGACCTGATTGATACCTCCAGATTTCTGGAGAACTTCCCGACCAGAAAGGGAAGAGGTAGTTGAACCTCCTAATATATACCCAAAAGTGAAACCTGGAACCCTAGCACAACCAGCCCTCCATAAACCACGGAGAAGACAATGAACACACCTGAAGGAAACAAGCAAAGTAAGCCTTCAATGCAGCAAAGAAACATTTGAGATTCACACCAGACTACAAACAATAACACTAACCCACATGCCAAACACACACACACAACAAACAACAACATGGGTAAAGCACATAATAAATCCCTACCAAATGCTACTAGTCCTGTAGAAGATCCCTACAAGATGACATCATGAGCTTTGCAGGTAAATGGCTGGAGCTAGAAGATATCATGCTGGCAGTGAAAAGTAACATGAGTCCCAGAAAAAAACAAAGATGAATGGTATCCTCATTCTCTGTGGATGCTAGTGCCAATTACCTAGTTGTAAGTATTTCTTGTGCAAGGCCCCTTGAGCTTTTGTCCAAGTAGTTGGAAGTATGCATATTGGAAACAACAAAAAGAGAAGCAAGAACAGAAAGGACTGCACAAGAAGCTGACGAATGGTGAAATTCTGCTCAAAACAGTCAACTTCCACATGGAGAATTTTGACAAAGGACTGAGAAAGAGATGAAAAGATGTTTGGCAGAATCATGAGCTCTGGTGGGGTGGGATTCGGGTAGGGTGGGGGACATGGGTCTAGTTTTATTAGTACATATTCTGTACAAAATAGTATATAATAATATATTAATAATAATAGTATAAAAAAAGACGATCCCTACAATGAGATCTCTCTGGGAGGAATCCAGGACACAGAACTTAGAAGAACAATCATAGACATAATGAAAGAAATCAAAGAATATAAAGAACAAATCAGAGAACTAAAGGGAGAGAATGAAAATCTCCAGAAGGAACTAGAGTGAAAGAATGACAAACTCCAGAAGGAAACAGAAACACTGAAAAGATCCCATGCTGAAATGAAAAAGGAAAGTGACCGGCGAAGCAAGGAGCTACAAGAAGAGAATGATAAGGTCCAACGGAAGTGGAAATACTAAAGAAATCATGGGATGAAATGAAAAGGGAAACCAGACACTCATCCAATCAATAGGAAAGTATGGGAGAAAGCCTCAGAAGCAGATTGGATGAAGCATAAAATAGAATATCAAACCTGGAAGATAGCAAGGAAAAACTAGAAATCTCAAATGAAGATTATGAAAAATTAAAAAAAAAACCATGAGTGGAACAACCAGGAAATATGGGACACTATGAAAAGACCAATCCTCTGCATCATAGGGTTAGGGGAAGGAGAAGAATCCCAAGACAATGGTATTGATCAGATCTTCAATGGAATAATAGAAGAAAATTTCCCTAAATTGAAAAAAGACAAACCCATACAAATACAAGAAGCATATAGAACACCAAATGGACAAGATCAGAAAAGAAATTCCCCATGCCATATCATAGTTCAAATGCTAGAAACCCAAGACAAAGACAAGATACTGAAGGCCAGAGAAAAACATCAAGTTACATATAAAGGAAAACCAATCAGAATTACAGCTGACTTTTCAGCACAGACTATGAAAGCCAGAAAAACATGGACATATGTATTCCCAGTACTAAATGACTAGATTACTATACCCAGCAAAAATGTCAATTATAGTTGAAGGAGAAAGAAAAATATTTCATGAAATAAACAAGATGAAAGAATACATGTCCAAAAATACAACTGTTCAGCAAATACTCAAAGCAATATAAAGGACAAAGGAAAGGAGCACCTATCCCCAAGTAGTTAGAGAGAAATTAATAAAAGTATAGCTGTGAAAATACAAACCTAGACCAAGAATGTAAGCAGAAAATAAGGTGAAAGGAAGCAACATACATCTGTCAATAATAACCTTAAATATTAATGGTCTAAACCCCCCAATGAAAAGACAGACTAGCTGAGCCTGGTGGCACACAATTTTAATCCTAGCACTCGGGAGGCAGAGGCATGTGGATCTTTGTGAGTTCAAGGCCGCGCTGGTCATATAGGAGTGAATTCCAGGACAGCTGAGGGACTTAAGGGAGGACCTTCTCGAAAAAGACCAAAAAAAAAAAAAAAAAAAAAAAAAAACGTTAAAAAAGGGCTGGAGAGATGGCTCAGTGGTTAAGAGCACTGACTGCTTTTGCAGAAGATCCAGGTTCAATTCCCAACACCCACATGGTGGCTAAGAACCATCTTTAACTCCAGTTCCAGGGGAATCCGACACCCTCTTCTGATCTCCGTGGCATTGCACTACACGGGTACACCAACCTATATGCAGACAGTACACTCATACACATTAAAAAAAAAGAAAAAAAGTCATAGACTGGGAGAATGGATTAGGTAATAGAATCCATCTATATGCTGTCAACAAGAAGCCCATCTCACCCTCAAGGACATGTACCAACTTAAAGTGAAAGGATGGAAAAAGATATTCCAACAAATGGTACCAAAAAGCAAGTAGGAGTTGCTATTCTAATATCAGACAAAATAGACTTCAGAGTAAAGTCAATCAGAAGAGACAAAGAGGATAAAGAAAATGTGGTACATCTATACAATGGAATTCTATACAGTGGTAAAGAAAGATGACCATCATGAACTTTGCAGGTAAATGGATGGAACTAGAAGATATTATGGTAAGTGAAGTAACACAGTCCTCCAAAAACAAATGACAAATGATATCCCTCATTTGTGGATGCTAGCACCAAGTACCTACTTGTAAGGTAAACTGAGTAATGTTAATGTTATATTTCTCTTTATCTAAAAGCAACTGTGCTCTTAGACTGTGAATCCCTTAACGGGCTCTATAATTAACCTACCACTTATTTTCAGACTTTATAATTTTGGTATATGGGTGGAACGTATGTATGCATATTTTAGAGTAATATATATATATATATATGCATATGTTGAAACAATATGGATTAGAGGGAACAACAAAAGAACTAGGACAGGGAACCAACTGAAGCAGTAAAGTTCTCCCTCCAAAAAATAATCCTCTGCTTTGAAACACTTTAAAAATACTCAGAAGGGGATACAGAACATGTATTGCAGACTGCATGAACTCTGGAGGGGTGGGGGGATTGAACTGAGAAATGATATATGAAATGCACAAAACTTCAATAAAAATATTTAAAGAAAGAATTAAGTACAGCTCTACTAATCTTTTTTCCTTGAAAACATAAGAAATGAGAACATTTTGGGCCCCTAGGAGAAGACACTGTTTTCTTCAACACAATTTTGTAAATAAAATGTTCTGCATTTTGTTATATTTGCATATATATTTTGTGCAAAGTTGCTGAAAATATATTTCTTCAAGATAATTCATAAAGCTAGAAATTTCCCAACCTTCAATTTAAGCATCAGAATTATAAAGTCATAAATATAAGTGATTTGAAGATGACATGTCTATATTTTTAAATAAAGCATGTCAGTTATAAAAAGAACTCCAGTAAATCATTTGGCCACATTCTAGCTGATGATTTTGCTCTACATGATTTTGCTCTGTATGATGATTTTGCTCTACATTGCTTTGTAGTAGTTTTAAAGTTTGTATGTGTTAGGACTGGATACTTCACATTGTTTTCTCCTAATAAGAACCACTGATTTCAGGGAGAGCTTTCATAGGAGTGGGGCAGTCACCTCACTCGTATATTCTATTTTCTTTTTTAAAAATTTATTATTATTTTTTATTTTACTTTTTAAAAAAATGTGTATGAATGTACTGTCTGCATGCAGGTTTGTGCACCTGTGACGTGCAAAGCCGCGGAGATCAGAAGTGGGTGTCAGATTCCCCTGGGACTGGAGTCAAAGAGAGTTCTTAGCTGCCATGTGGGTGCTGGGAATCAAACCCATGTCCCCTGCAAGAGCAGTTGGTGCTCTTCCTGCTAGGCCATCTCTCCAGCCCATATTCTATTTTCAAAGAACTTTCTCTTACAGTGTTCATATTTATCTCCACAGTAATCTTTCTAGACCAGCGTTATCATTTATTCTTATTCTGATTTCTTTTTGCCATTGTTATTGACTCAGATTTATTTTTCTATTTTTGAGTAAAAAATTAGCGAATACCCGAGGATTCAAACATAAACATGATAAAGCAAGGCTTCAAAGAAAGAAACCATGTGAAATTCACCCTGGGTAGTGAAAGGGCGTTCTTCCCTGGAGCCTGGACTACCCACCAGCAGCCAGTGTTTCCTTGTGTCATCTGCAGGATGTGCAGTACTCAGACATCGACTATATGGAGCGGCAGCTGGACTTCACCCTCAACCCCAAGTTCTCTGGCTTTCCACACCTGATCAATCGAATGAAGAAAGATGGGATGCGGGTCATCCTCATCCTGGTTAGTCCTTGTGTAAATGTGCAGTGTGTTTAGGGAATGAATGGACTTTCCACATTACTAATAGTGAAACTGAGTTGTGATATGAACAGGTATTCCTGCATTCACAGAAACTCTGTAGCTCAGAAGGAAACCAGCAGCCTCCCTCTGGAAAATTCTCCTTTTTACCCTGCTCTTTGTCATCTCCAGTCTTTAATTTTCCAGCTTCCTGTGCTCTGATTTCAGGACCCCGCCATTTCTGGCAATGAGACAAAGCCCTATCCTGCCTTCACGCTGGGTATGGAGAATGATGTGTTCATCAGATATCCCAATAATGGGGACATTATCTGGGGAAAGGTATGATCTTGTGGTGATTAGCAATCCTTACTCTGGGCCAAGGCCATTATTAGGTGGTGTGTGTGTGTGTGTGTGTGTGTGTGTGTGTGTGCTTGGTTTTTGGTCTTCTCCATTTGGGCTCTGAGGTCAGTGTTTTTCATGTTTCAATATTAGTCAATACTTTTTGTTATAGCCTAAATAACAACCAGAATGTTACTTCTTCAAATATTATGGCTTATAATTCCCTCGGAAATTCTCTGTGGGAGGAAAATTGTGTAGGGCATTGCTGTTAAACATTTTTTCTTCCACAGGTCTGGCCAGATTACCCTGATATTGTTGTGGACCCCTCTCTGGACTGGAACCTTCAAGTGCAGGTAAAAGCTCTTTGCGGATGTTGGGTGTAGTCAGGGTTGCCAGGAAGAGGCAGCCATACCCAGGACACTAGATGTACTTATGCTGTGCACATAAACACATGAGTAAGAAATTATTGTCTTTTTTTGTCAATCTGTATCCCCATCATTTTACATATAGTGATATTTTACTCCCATTTGGGATTTAGGTATTATTGTTCTTGATTTTAAGAATCAGAGAACTTATATTACTTGCCTTGGTTTTCAGATGGCACACTGGTAATTTCAAATCCAAAGGTCCATAGAAGTTAAACTGGATGACACTGCTGAGAGCTCTCCTCTCTGAATGAATTATTTCCTGCTCCTTTGATAGAAATGATTTTCAGTATTTGACTTTAGCTACTGAATATTTCTTTTCTTGTTTATATATAGGCATCTCCCTATTCCCACACATAAATTCTGATGACCTCTCCTGTTCTGGGTTTTTTAAATTTGGTTTTACCTCTTAGTTGTAGTCTTGTTTTTACAAAATTTGGTTTTTCTTGGTAGCCATTTATTCCATGCAATAGATGCAGATTGTCTAAGGCTCAGGCCTGTTCTGCCCTCCTCACCCCTCAGTTTTGCTAACATTTGTTTTTTGAATGACTACATGGATCCTATTGTCCCAGGACACATTTAGGCATTTCTCTGGCGAAGATGTTTACCCAATATACCAGTGCAGCCTGTCCCCTTTTGTGGCATCACTCTGCCACATATAGAGGTGGATGCTCGGACCCTATCCACTGGATTACAGGGAAAATGGAAGATGCAAGACAGTCACCAGCAGCTGTCCTAAACTGCAGGTCCAAAGGCTGACAGCCTTTCCACTGCCTGCCTGTCTTATCTAACATCTACACCAAGCAATGCCCTATTGGCATTCCCAGATCCTCCAGACTGATGCCTGATTGGCACACTCAGTCTAATTCCTGCTTGGACACTCGCCACACAGCACAGCTGGGGACCTGATAGGTCTCCTTCCAGCCCCACACCAGCTTTCCAGGTTGGCGGTCTGATCGACTGCCGTCCAACCCACTGGTCACTATTACACAAGCCTCATGGGCTAAGATAACAGGCTCAAATAATGGCAGGTAGTCTCTGTCTGATGGTAAGAAGGACTATTCTGTCTTTTTATTCACAGCATTCTGTTTTCATTTTTATTTTTATTTATTTATTTATTTATTTATTTATTTATTTATTTATTTATTTATTTATTTATTTATTTTGGTCTTTTCGAGACAGGGTCTCCCTGTAGCCCCAGCTGTCCTGGAACTCACTCTGTAGACCAGGCTGGCCTTGAACTCACAAAGATCCGCATGCCTCTGCCTCCCAAGTGCTAGGATTAAAGGCATGTGCCACCACGCCTGGCTAGCATTCTGTTTTTATACCCAGAGTGACATCATATCTCAGGGCCTGTTCCTGCCTCAAGTTCCATAACATCATGAGTACTTGTCAATGCCTTTGATCCCAAGGTGTCACAGGCTTGCTAATGCACAGGCAGATCCTGCCTAACACCAGGTTTCAGTGTAAACAGACAAGAAGGTAACAGCACAGAGGAAGCCACAGATAGCTTTCTTTTTCCTTACACCCTTTGTTATCAGTTGCTCTGGTAACATTCTTATAGTGGGGATGAAGCATGCCTGGAGAGATTAAGTTGGGGATCTAACCTCTTTCTCATCAATGTTTATATTTTGGGGAAAAGAATTGTAGCAATGTGTGGGACTTGAAATAAAAAAATAATATTGGCTTACAAGGACATGGGCTGAGGATTGAATTGGTAAAATGTCTATGTGGTCAGAAAGGTATAGCTAAAGGCTAGAAAGTATAAAATTCAAGAATTAATAAGATAACTTGATTGGTGGTAAAAAGCATAAAAGTTACAAATTTAGGATTAAACTTCATAGAAGCCGAGGGCAAGACCCTTTGGGGCAGCTGTTCCTATGCATGTAGTTTTTAAATGATGGGAAAGTATATCATTTGTGCTTATTTAATCTTTGTATTTCATGAGTCACTCATATTATATACTATATAGGTTTTAATCAGACTACTACTGTCTTCCAGTGTTCTTCTAAGTGAGTGCCTCTTTTCTGCCTAAAAATCTGTTTGTAACAAATGAATTATATTTTATTTTCACAGCAATACCGAGCATTTGTAGCCTTTCCAGACTTTTTCCGTAATTCAACTGCCCTGTGGTGGAAGAAGGAGATTGAAAAACTGTACAACAACCCAGGAAATCCAGAGAATAGCTTGAAGTTTGATGGCATGTGGATTGTAAGTGGGTATGGTTGTCTGTGTACATGTGGGGAAGTGTGTGTGTGTGTGTGTGTGTGTGTGTGTGTGCATGTGAGTATGTGCATGTGTGATTGTCTAAGCCTGTGGATCATTGTTCTTGAAGGAGGGTTTATTGGTTGTCATAGAAAGTGTTTGGCTATACCACAGGGCATATCACCCACTCAGACCTAGAATGAAGGGCCTTCTCTGAAGTTCCTGATATAGAATCTCCATGGTGCTTAGTAGGAATTCCTTGAAATATTTCCTGTTCCTAGGGAGAACTTTTAACCCTTCTAGGCAGTCATCTTGGGGAGGTAAATTGCTTTCCAGCACATGCTCCTCAGCATTTCAGGATCCCTCTCAGGGCAGCATCTATAGAAATCACTGGATGGTAAAATGCTTTATTTGCTACATCCTTATCTCTGAATCTAAGTATTCTTAACACTTAAGCCATATCTTTGACATTTATAGGATATGAATGAACCTTCCAGCTTTGTGAATGGGGCAGTTCCTTCTGGCTGCAGTGATCCTATTCTGAACCATCCTCCCTACATGCCACGTAAGGACTCTGTACCTCTTCTACCTACAAGCTGATGGTTAGAAGGAGGACGAGCTCCTCAGGAGCCCAGTAGCCAGGTGTTGTCCTGACCACAAGGGCAGGTCTTCACCAATATAAGGGGCTGCAGATACGCATATCAAGCACTTTGTCCAACGGACTATGTGCAAGTTACTATGGGGAATTTCTTGAGCTTATTCAGACAGCACTCAACAGTGATAACTTACTCATGGGTTTAATGAGTTAGTGTCTCCTTGTAGTGGAGCCGATGGACTTTGAGTTATACTTGATTATAACCTAGCACCATATATTATACATTTTATGGGTTCTATGATGTTCTAGAGACAATATGATATTACCAAATCTGTTTTCTAAGGTGGAAGAGGCAGATAATCATATCTACTTCATAGAAGTAGAATTTAAAATATTCAGTAGATTTATATTTTAAAAGCGTTGATCAGTGCCTGTTCCACAGTGGGATTTTAACAGTTACATTCTTTTCAACACCTTTGTTTTCTCCAGTGACCTTGATCTTGAAAATACCTTCAGTTATCTTGCAGCTGTTTACATGCCCCTAGGGGGGAAAGGGATGGGAAAGAGGCCAAATTAGTTTCAAGATCCAAAGTTCAGTGCCCCAAAAGAGGTCATGGATTTAAAGGGTCAAGGCTGCTTTTCTACTGGAATTTTTATCATTCTCATCAGATTTGGAAGACAGGGACAGCGGCCTGAGCAGCAAGACCCTGTGCATGGAGGGTGAGCAGATCCTGCCAGACGGCTCCCGGGTGCGGCACTATGATGTGCACAGTCTGTATGGGTGGTCCCAGACAAGACCCACCTACGAGTAAGTGACTCTCTCGTTTTTCAGTTGATACACCTGACAATGATTATATTTCCCTTCTTTTTCGTTGGATTTTCCCCTCCTCATAGTTAAAATATAATTTAATTCTAGCTTTATAGCAATCTTATTTATTAAACTAAACTTCTTTGTCATGCATCTAGGCCCTATGATTGTAATTGAGAAAAAAGTTTAAACAAGATACCATCATATCAGTTAGAAATAGTCCCAATGAAGAGTCCTGAATAGGATCCACTTACATGGAGAGCCACTTACACTAGAAGCTGTCACATAGTGTAGCCAGTGCTGAAAGAACATTAGTTACAGGACACAGAAAGAGCAATCCCTTGACTTTATTTCAGAAGTGAGTAATCTTTTTATTTATCTAACATATGTTTTTTTCTTTTTCTTTTTCTTTTTGACTGTTGCCATTGGATAACCAATGAGTTTCCTATTGAATTACCATAGTTGCACTTAGTGTGCTCAATATATAATACTGACTTATAAATCTTAGTAATTTACATTCTTCTTTTTAAAAAATTTCTTGTTGTTTTTATTTTAATTCCAAGAGATAAATAATAATTTTGACATTTTAATAGTGCATTAGTTAGACATCTGAATGTCAACCTTAATATAAAAATAAATTTATTTAAACTTTTTTGGGAAAATACAGTTTAAGGAACACTAATAATGACTTCATCTTAAAGTTAGATAAAAGCTGAATTTTCACTTTTATAAAGGAAAGAACCACACACTTAAAGGGATTTTAAATACATCTAGTGGCAAAATATTTTTTTTAAATTTAGTACAAAACATACTTTTGGACTAAGGGCAGATGTAAAAGAAACGTTCAGACTCTTACTTGAATTAAATGTAATTAAACAAGTGACTATATGACAGGTTATGGAATATGAATATAAAGTAGTGCAAGAAATAATGAATGGAGGGAATTTTGTGAATTTCAAGGAAGAAATTATTTGAAATATTGTATGAGGTATAGCCAGATGGATAAAGATTTGACACTGAGTCAGAAGGAGAAGAAATGACCCAAAGAGAAAAGATCAGGGAAAAGACAGTTTACTTTTGTTGAATAGTTAGTTAGGTATCTCTCTTAGATTTATTTATTTATTCATTTATTTATTTTTGAGGGTATAAATCCAATTTATTCTGTACAACAGGCAGCTTATATTGGGTAGCCCTCAATTTGCATGACATCATCTCTCAGCAGCCAATCCTAGATGGTTACACATCACATGTCATCCCAGCTCATGGGATGTGCAGGTGAAGAAGTCAGCTCATGGCACCAAGCGTGTGCTGGCCTGCACATGTGCAATGTAGCTTGAGTCCAGAACTGCTGTCCCACACCCTCCCTTCCATTTTGCCTCTACAAGTTCAGAAAGCATGAAGTGGTGTTGAGCTAATGTGCAGTACACTATTTGTACAAAACCCAAAAATGAAGCAAGCCATCTTTTCATTTAAAATAGTGTTGCTGGGTGTGGTGGTACACGCCTTTAATCCTAGCACTCGGGAGGCAGAGGCAGGTGGATCTTTGTGAGTTGAAGGCCAGCTTGGTCTACAGAGTGAGTTCCAGGACAGCTGGGGCTACAGGGAGACCCCGTCTCGAAAAAAAACAAAAAAAATGTGAATCATTTAAAATAGTGTTTTGAATTTCATATGCAGAAAATGTTTTGCTATATTAAAGATTTTAATGTGTTTATAAATGCAACATGCAGATTAAGTGCAGTGTATACTGAGTATTTAAATTAAATGTATATTTCAGAAATAACAGTTTCAAGAGAAAGCATCACTTGTGTATACTAACACATTAAATGTATGTCAGAAATTGATGTAAAGAAATATATTTTACCACCTTCTCTGAAATTAAACTCCAGTTGTTGAAGAAAATATTTGCTTGGCCCAAATGGCCATGACTATTTTGTAAAAGCTCTAAGAGTAATCAATACCCAAGTAAAAACCAAATACATGGTAAACCAATGAGTAAACATAAGCAATAAACATAAGCATGTGAACCTAATTAGTAAACATCTGTGTCCAATTCTTGTACAACACAGGGTCCCCACGTCTAGTTGGAGAGGTTTTCATACACAAACATTCTGATCAAATAAAAGTCAAGTCTGTTTTTGCTGTGATCTCACAATTCAACCCCCTTCTTTGGCCCTTGACCCTTACAAACTGATGTGCCAACCTCTTCTGTGAGAGTCCCCGGGACTTGGAGGGAAGGGTGAGAGAGAATGAGAGCTAGGATGATCCATTTTTCCTCTGAGGTGACACATCAAACTTTTGGTCTGTCCACGTTTTGTTTTCAATGGACCTGTGGCTCATTCAGGAGTCTCCTTTTAATTCTGCTAATAAAACACAACCAGGAAGAACCACAGATATTTAAGCAAACATTAACCATTATAACAAGTAATGCTATGGGCACAAACACATATGCTTAGATGGTATCTTACTTAGTCGGGGGCATTATAGCTCTTTAAGAAAAGGATGGCAGGGGCTGGAGAGATGGCCTAGTGGTTAAGAGCGCCGACTGCTCTTGCAGAGGACCCAGGTTCGATCCCCAGCACCCACATGGCGGCTGAGAACCGTCTGAAACTCCAATTCCGGGAGAACTCCAGTTCCAGGGGAATCCGACACCCTCTTCTGACCTCCGTGGCATTGCATGACACGGGTGCACAAACTTGCATGCATTCGCATGACAGTACATTCATACACATACAGAAATAAATAAAAATAATAAAAAATTAAAAAAAAATGCTCATTCATCTATGCTTAAGCACACCCAGTGGAGGGTCTGTGTTCCTACAGTGTCTCCCTTTTTTAATCAAATTGTTATGCCCTCATTTTAAATAAAAATTGTGACATGTAAACATTATCAAAAATATTTATAATTTGAGAGTATGGAAGGAAGGAAATAAAGGATGAAAGGCAAAGAAAGAAAATTGTTAATTTTATTAGTGAAGAATAAGGAAACATTTAACTTCTTCCATATGCAGGTGACCATGTTAATGATTGTGTGATAAGAATATACTTTTAGGCACTAGGAATTCAGTCAGCAGTAGAGCACTTTCTTAGCACAAATCCTTGCCATTGGTACCCACAACCAGGAAGGAAAATGAAATAAAAAAAGACAAAACAAAATAAGAGAAACCAGAATATATTTTTATAGCTAAAAATTCTCTGAGTCATTTTCAATGTCAGGACCTTGTGTTACCAATTCACTAAGTAGTTATATAGGCCAACAAGCCTTCCTTCCACAAAGAGTTGGCCAAATCACCACTTACTGTGCTGTCCTCAGTGAAAACCTGCCCATTTTTCCTCTCTGTTCCCATAGATAGGCTGAGGAGCAATTAGTCACTGTCCTTACCAGTTCCAATTAAACAACCCTGTTCCCATGGACAAAGGCAGCCCAAACTGTCAGTCCCCCCGACACACAGTGCTTTATCAAAGGCAGCCCAAACTGTCAGTGTCCGCCCCACCACCACACACACACACAGACACACACACACAGAAACACACCCAGTGCTTTATCAGATGCTCCATCCAAATTCCTGGTGAGTTATCTGTAAATCTCAATTCAGAATTTAACATCTGTTTGGGGGACCCAGAATTACTAGGGTTGGTTTTCTGGTTCTGTCTGTGAATGTGTACACTGTGTATACTTGCTTGTTTCTGTGTGCACATGAATTCAGAAGCCAAAGTTCACATGCACTCTTCACAATAATCCATGTTGTGTTTTGGGCCAGGGTCTCTCACTGGATCAGCATTTGCTACATAGTCTCGGCTACTGGAAAGTAAGCCCCAGGAATCCACCTGTGTCCTCCTCTTCGGGGCTGGGATTATAGTGTTGTGTTATTAAGTACAGTTGCCTTGTTGAACAGTA
>VZQC01010953.1:706433-726142 GCA_009823505.1 Rhizomys pruinosus | reverse complement strand
ATTCAAATGAGTGTTCCAGATTACATCGCTGTACGGTTCACCATTCACCCCAATCAGAGCCTTTACATTCTACCATGCCCCCTCTTCCACAGGTTGTCCCTAGGCTTAGAAAAGGGGCACAGGTGGATGAGAAGTAAAAACAGTCCACTCTCTCTGGAGCTGTTGACTTGGACTCTGGTCAATTCTGGCTGTTTCCTTTCATGGCCTGACATTTTGTCCCAGGTAAACCTTTCGATCCTACTAATGAAGCCCAAGCCGTTAGTATATATAGCATTTAAGCGCGCACTTAATAGTTATGGTAGGTTACTTTGCATAGACACATATGTTTGGTTAATATTTTAATACATGAATTACATTTTTCCCCCTGTTAAATATGACAGGGTCTTACTTGGTTTATAACATCTCCTAACCTGTAAGAGGATGTAAGCATTGTGGCATCAGCCATGGGTTATTCCTCCAAGAGAGGATAGCCAATAGCCAATTAGATTTGGGATATACAGGCACATGGCCTGACTCCGCTGCACAGTATTTCCAGGCAGGTGAGGTGTACTGGTGCTGACGATGGACTTGCTTGACTCAGGGAGACCCGTATTTGCTTTATTGTTTAGTGGCCTTTGTAACACTCTCTGGCATTCCAGAGGCCATCTGTACACTTGCATGTGTCGGTCTCAATACATCCCTCCCGTGTTAACGTCAGGTCTTCGGCAGCAGGGTCTTTGCCTCTCCTCCTGCAAGGTATCCACTTAGGAGGCAAGGAGCCTTATTTTTGTGGGGCCTTGGATCCCCTGGCCAACATCTCCCCTGGTAGAACAATCACATTGCTGATGTCAGAGCTCCTGCATTAATATACTTGCCTAAGTGCATAGCCCTACGACTTTAGTATATATTTGGTTTGAACTAAAGAATAATCCTTTTCACAGTTCTTTGTCTATTAGTCAATTAAAGAAGGCCTTTTACCGGTTTTATAAGAGATTACCTCTATAATAGTTGTCTCCAATTTACAGTTGGAGTAACGACCTCATCATCGTATATTTCTCCTTGTTCTATGGGGGGGAAGGCAAGAAATCTCTCATATCAAAACCTTTGTGGCACCTAGAAGGTATAAGTTTCATTAGGCTCATTATAAATAGTTGTTACATGTAGGATCCACAGAAGGGTTCGAATGTTTATGGCAATTTGAGGCTTTTCTTCCTTTCAATGTTTCAGACGGGTCAACCTTTCAGTTGCCACTTTTGGTACATCCTACTCAATGCAAAGCTGTATCTTTTCTTTCTCAGCCATTAACGTTGGTGACATTTCATCCTGTTGGAACAAACATATCTTTTCCCGTGTGGTTATTTTAAATTTGAATTGCAAGGTTTTGACGAAAAGGTTTCACGTCTGTCTGTATCCCCCCCTTTTTTTTAACCCATGGAGTCTCCAGAAGACAGTTGTATTATACATAAACTATAGGGTGGAATCAAGGCAAGATTCATCAAATTCACCCATGATTCATCAAATTCACCCATGTTGTTTTTGGGTGACTATATATGATTAACTTGGGAAGCAAACTTAAATTTTCGTTTAAATCATCTTAAAGAAGAATGCTACAAGGTGATACTGTACAACAGAGAAATTATAGAGAACATTGTATGTGCCAATCCCAAAGTTATTGCTCTACAGATTTTGTGTAAAACAATGTGGACAACAGGAATTATATGCACATTTAACTCAGATGATGACCGTTGTATCAGAGTCTGTAACCAAAGTTGTTTATATACACATATTTACTTTTACTAATCCTTAAAACACCATGTATCCTGTAGACAGTGTCTAGGCGAAAACTGGTACTTGCTTGAACTCATGTCAATTAAAAATTGCTATCAAATATACGACCCCGTGTCCACTTTCTCATCCATCCCCCCTTCCCAATTCACCATTTCAGTCCATTTTCTGATGCAGTCTTTCTGTTGTTGTTCTTTTATATGGCATACTCTCCATGAGAATATTTATATCTGGGTTGTTGGTTACTAGCATCCACATATGAGGGACACCATTGTCATTTTGCTTTTTTCGGGACTGTGTTACTTCACTTAACATAATGTCTTTCTAGCTCCATCCATTTACTGCAAAGTTCATGTATGTTGTCCCTCTTTCGCTTTATAGAACTCCATTGTATACATGTAGCACATTTTCTCTATCCACTCGTCAGTTGAGGGGCACCTGGGCTGGAAGTGAGGAGAAGACCCACAGAGTTGGAGGAACCTCACCAGGATACATCAACTAAGCATTAATTTCCAGAGTATACAAGCTACTCAAAACAAAGAAGAAAAAAAAACAAATGAATCACCAAAAGGATGGAGCAAAGATCTGAATAGAGACTTCACGAGGAGAATTAGAGATGGCGAGAACATCATGTTAAGAACTGTTCAACATCTCTGATAATTAAGGAAATGCAGTTAAAACTACTTTGAGATATCACTTACTCCAATAAGACTGGCTAGATCAGGAACACAATGATACCAAATGTCTGGAGAGGTTGCGGGGAAAGGGGAACACTATCATTGCTGGTGGGAATGAAACTTGTACAGCCACTATGGAAAGCAGTGTGGAGAACCCTTAAGACTCAAATGAGCCTTCCATTTGACCCAGTTCATACCACTCCTGGTATATACCCACAAGACACACCTACTACAAAGATACATGCACAGCTATGTTTATCGCAGCTCTGTTTACAATAGCAAAAAGCTGATGTTTTATTAACATACTCATAGAAAAAGAAAGCAGATGATGGAGCTGCATTTCTGACTTGAGTCTGAACTTGAGAATTTCTCCTTGGCCTTGTGAGAGTCTGGTGGGATCTGATTGTGACACTTTTCATTTCCCTTTTAAGGTTTGTGTCAGACCCGAAGACGTGGGAAATAGACAAACAGTTCCTGTTGGGACCGGCCTTCCTGGTCAGCCCTGTGCTGGAGTCTGTGAGTGTGGGGACCTAAGGGATGAAGGATTCTGTCAGGCTGGGTGGCTGGAGTGTGGAGGAGCTTGGAGTAAAAGGGATCTTGAGACATAGTTTCTTACTCTACAGCTGTCTCTTCTGGTCCATCTATCTGATTCATGACATGCTCATCTGCCTTCACCGATCTTCGTCGCTTTCATCGTCAATACTTTTTTTTTTCTTCCAACCTAATCTTCTAGTTCTGTCCACTTCAATAAGGAAAATAACTGCATATTTAAAGATATAATCATTCATTCATGAATGAAAATGAGGTGTATAGGGTCAGGTACAGGTAGTACTATAAAGATGCTCAATTTTCTGTCATTCTTAACTGAAATTTACTAAAGAACCTTCTTTCCAGAAGGTCTTGAAGCCAGCAAAAGCCATTAATTCACTTGCTCTGTATATAATGTGGCTCTCAATTACAGGGACAGCTATTTAACATACCTTACATTTTTTTGCATTTGCATAATTTTCTTCTGCTCCATAGTCAACACTGGGTGCTTGTTTCTTTAGAGAGGGGATGAGTAATTCTAAAAGCAAATGGTGTTTTTTGTGTATAAAATTTTTATTTTTGCATATTTCACACACAGCATCTCAATCAGTCTTAATCACCTTTGTACCTTGTTCTTCATTGGCATCCTCTCTCAGCCACTCCTCCTAACATTCTGTCATCTGTGTTAAGACCTATTGTGTCAAATTAATCTCCCCAGCCATTCCTCAGTGCATGCTCAGCCATTGAGCTCTAGTCAGCCTATCCAGAGTCTTTCACTTTAAGAAGGCCAGTTCTTCCTCGTCCAACAGTAATCAGCTACCAATATTTCTTCAGCTAATGTTGGATTCTGCTGCCCATTTCTGCAGTTCCATGCATGGTTCTTATATATGCAAATGGTGTTTTTCATTTCTTCTCTGAAGTTCTAAAATCCAAAGGGCCTTACAAGGGTATTTATTTTTGTTAAACTAATATCTCCTTTTGGAAAAGATGGAAAGGAAAGAGGACCTCCCCCCCCCATATTGATACTGTAAGAGAGATGGAATAAGTTTTCCAGTTCAGTTAGTTTCATCATTATTTTAATCCTTCTTCCATGCAGACTGGCTCCCATGTCCTAGGATGGAAGTACTCACTGCCTATACTTTCTTTGTGTTTAATTTCAGGGTGCCAGAACTGTCTCTGCCTATTTCCCTAAAGCCCGCTGGTACGACTATTACACGGTAAGTTTTCTTTATATTTCTAGAACCTGGAAAGTGGTGGCACACAGAATTTTTGGATATGACAGACATCAGCACCACCTCTGAACCTCACCTGTGGTCTTGGACAGCCACTTTAATCTGGTGACCTCACTTTCTATCTTTCACTGGAGTGGGACTGAAGTCATTCACTCCTTCCCAGAAGTGCTATAAAGTGACAGGTAGAGCATCTCACTGGTACTTGGCTTGTTGTGAATGTTCTTTACATGGTTATACGGCAGTCTATTGCCTCCCTTATGTTACTACAGTGGAGAAACAACAGTAAACTCTGGACATTGCACTATAGGTCTTGTTTTTTAAAACAATATTTTGATATTTTTATTTTATGTGTAGGAGTGTATTACCTGAATGTGTGTAAGTGCACCCATATGGTGCAGTGCCTGTGGAGATCAGGAGAGATTGTTGGACTCCATGGAAATGGAGTTACAAATGCTTGTTATCTGCCATGTGGGTGCTGGGAATCGAACTTGGGTGCTCTGCAGGAGTAGTCAGTGCTCTTAACCCCTGAGCCATCTCTCTAGTCTGGGTCTTGTGTTTGTTTATTTAAGCTTTTAATTGTGAATGTCTTTTCCTCTCCGAGTTTTTATTAACGGTTAGTCTCCGAGGTCAGGCTTGGACACATGTCTGATGACGAGTTTGAGTCCCAGATACCACAAAGTGACAGGAGAGAGCCAACTTCTAAGAGTTGTTTGCTTATATGCACACAGGTACATAGCCTTTGAGTGCCTGCACACACACACACACACACACACACACACACATAAACACAGGCACACACAATATTTTAAAGTCAGTTTCTGTAGCTTGGATCCTTAAAAAAGAATTGCTCTATATAATTACATAAGACTAGCAGCTATGAGGCAGATATAAAATGCACACAGATGAGCCGGGTGTGGTGGCGCACGCCTTTAATCCTAGCACTTGGGAGGCAGAGGCAGGCGGATCTTTGTGAGTTCAAGGCCAGCCTGGTCTAGAATGTGAGTTCCAGGACAGCTGGGGATACAGGGAGACCCTGTCTCGAAAAGACCAAAAAAAAAAAAAAAATGCACACAGACATATGCAGCAGGACTTGCAAGCCTTCTCCTCATGTTATGAGGAGAATAAAGTGACAGACTAGAAATACAGCAGGAAGACAAAAAGCACATGAAATGCCAGCCTCTGTCATCCAAGGGTATTGTGGTGGGATTGGCTAAAAGTTGGGTGAGGACCAAGGGAGTGAGTTTACTTCTCTAATTATTTATTACAGCTGGATCTATCCTTAAGGTGGGAGTGCTTCCTTAGTAGAGAGTAGTCAACTTTCTAAAGCAACTCTCATATGGTCCTGAGTTTGCATATTGGAGTCTGGTACCCTAACAGTGAGTCCTTCTGGGTGTGTTAGGAGTTTCTGGTACAGGGCCTGGACTAGGGTTAAGCAGAGAGAAACCCAGGATACACAATTTAAGGAGGCCCTGCATTGCAAGGCTGGCCCTGCTTTTACATGGCCTTGAGGGTGTGGACTTCCTTAAATTTTGCAGTCTAGGCATCTTGCTTGCCTATTCTAGTAACATTCTTGGCCATATTCAAAGGTTTTTACTGAGCACTGGGTGTTGGAAAGTGAACACAAAGCCTTATAGTCGCCTTCTGCTCACCCTATAATTAGTAGCTAAAATATGTTTGTCATAAGTAGGAACCACAGGAAAAAAGTGAAATATGAAGCTAAAGAGGACAACTTTCCTGGATTGGCTGATTTTACTCATGGCTTTTGAATAGAACGTAGTTAGATATAAGGAAAGGGATATAAAATCATCAACAAAGCCAAAAGTTATTGGAGCAAGTTATTAGAGAAAAAGGAAAAAAAAACCCTTGATTTTTAATTAAAATGAAGATTACATGGTTGTAATTCCTGACAAAATGTTGGCTTAATTTTCCTTCGTAAGTTATGGATGCTTACTCTTATCTTCTGGGGTAGAAATGAGCCAGCTATGGCCATAGCCAGGTCCGGGTGTCACTTATTTTGCACTTAATGCTGTATCATAACACAGCCGTGTACACCTGGATGATTGCTCCTTACCAGCAAGGGGACAGTATTCAAATGGGATTTTGCATACTGGGGGACATTTGCAATGTCTGATGGTTACTTTAGGTGGGGCAGTGGGGTGCTACTGATCTCTCGTCGACAATGCTGTTTAACATCCAAAAATCACAGGACAGCCTCACAACAAGGGATTATCTGTCACAATAAATCAGTAGTGCCAACTCCAAAGGAGCAAGAAGCCCAAATGTAGCTAAGAAAGTACAGAAAGATTTGAGGTTTATGCATCAGGCCAGACCAATGTCACATCAAAGAGCCAATGTAAAGATATCAATGAGGAAAGATAAAGTTGGATATATTCTGTTAAAGATAAGGATACTTAACCAATCCTGTGAACTCGAACTTTTCTACGAAGCCACAGTCAGAAGTTAGTTACCTGGTAGGGTTGGGAGCGGGGAGTGATTGGAGGTGGAGTCTTAGTAACATCTTGGTGAAAGAGAAGGTCTAGAATTGTCCTTGGGGAGAGTGTATCATGGGTCAGCAAGAACTGAGTAGAAACATTGCCCAGTGTCCTCTTGCTCTGTGTCTTAGAAACAGTGTTTAGAGTAAGAATGCCCCACACCAGGACCTAGTGTGTGCTGTGAGAGATGGCCGACGTCTTCCGAGTGTACTGCTCGTGAAGATGTGCATTCTTTCATTACCATCTCCTCTCTTGTCCGTAGGGTGCGGAGGTTAATTCAACAGGAGAGTGGAAGACCTTGGAAGCCCCCCTTGAGTACATTAATCTTCACGTTCGTGGTGGCTACATTTTGCCCTGGCAAAAGCACGCTCTGAACACCCACTTAAGGTGAAGGAGGGACTAGGGCTCTTCTTTGGGTACTGGTGAGCTCACTCTGGGGAGGAAGGCCACACATTCAGCAAGCTTGACTCTGTGGGCCCAAAACAGCTTTCTGGACACTCATTTTTCTGTTTACTTGTATGTGTTGCTGCCCTTTTCATAACTGAGATTTCTGTCCTCATCTATGGAGCAGAGGATGCTGAAGCAGCAGCTGCAGTGTGAGGAGGAAGGCTGATGCATCTGTTCGTGGTGTGTGTGTGTATGCGTGCAGGCGTGTCTGTGTGTGTGTATGTATGCATGTGTGTATGTGTGTGTGTATGTGTGTATGTGTGGGCGTATGTGTGTGTCTGTGTGTGTGCATGTGTGTGTATGTGTGTGTGTCTGTGTGTGTCTGTGTGTGTGCAAGTGTGTGCGTATGTGTGAGTATGTGTGTGTATGTGTGTGTGCCTCTGAGTGTGTGTGTCTGTGTGTGTGTGTGTGTGTGTGTGTGTGAGATCAGACTCTGCCTTGAATTTCCCTTGGCTTCTTCTGAAGAAGTTCTTGACTGAGTGCTGCTCTCTGATGGACTTGGAGAGATCTTCCCTGCTCTTCTTTAACCACTCTGAGTTTTCAGGACACTGACAGCTCTGGTAGTCAGCCTCCCTGATTTTCCCATGGTTGTTGAAATTTTACTTTGGAAAGTCTCATGTCTTGGACAAGCTCAGTTGTGGTCAATCTGGGTCAGTTGTTTATGCTCATGGTTCACTGTTCTCCTCTCATTCTTGTTTCTAGATTAGCAATCCTCAATCCAGCCTTCTACCCATAGTTTCTGTTCCTCTACATGGAACCATTTCTATAATTTCTTTGCTGTAATTCAAAATGGAGTTAAAGAATGTAAAAAAAAAAAAAAAGCTGGGCGTGGTGGCCCGCGCCTTTAGTCCTAGCACTCCGGAGGCTGAGGCAGGTGGATCTTTGTGAGTTCAAGGCCAGCCTGGTCTACAGAGTGAGTTCCAGGACAGCTGGGGCTACAGGGAGATCCTGTCTCAAAAGGACCAGAAAAAAAGATGCAAACTCAGTGCCCCTTATGTCACTGACTTTCCTTTACACTTCTTTGGTCCAATCTTTGGTCCAATGTAGTGGACTCAATCTGCATTGAAGACTTCCACATTATCATCATTGTTTCACTGAAAGACTTAGCTTATTTATTTACAATAGACAGTTAGTAGGAGGGTAGAGACATACCTTTCATTTGAATGTCCATCATCAGTTTTTCAGTTTATAGACTATTAATAAAAGTGTGTGAAATCCAAAGGCAGCTTGCTTATTTTTTTATGTCTGCTTAGCTTCATGCTGTTCTACACATCCACACCAAATTTCTCTTTCAAAAATTAAAACCTTATCGTTTTCTCCTGTTTGAAGTCTGGACTTCTTCAATCATAGGGCGTTCATAGACCATCACAATGTGGTTTCAAGTTCACCATTACACCCATATCTTTCTGAGGTGCCTCTCTTTCTTTCTCTTTGTAGATTATATATCAGCTATAGTATTCTTAAAATATAGCCAACTATTTATTGCATTTGTGCCTTTTCCATTATTCTTTATGTGAGCTCAGTGTGTGGAGCGTGCTGGGGCAGTTCAATGGTGAAGACCCCTAGTCCCCCTAGTGCATCCCTCTTCAATTTTCTACTAATTCATTTTGTTTCTTTTGGTTTTGGTCTTTTTGAGACAGGGTCTCCCTGTAGCCCTAGCTGTCCTGTAACTCATTATATAGATAAGGGTGGCCTCGATCTCACAGAGATCTGCCTGCCTCTACCTCCCAAGTGCTAGGATTAAAAGTGTGGAGGGTTCAATTCCCAGCACCCACATGGCGGCCGAGAACCGTCTGAAACTCTGATTCCAGGAGAACTCCAGTTCCACGGGAATCCAAGACCCTCTTCTGACCTCCGCGGCATTGCACGACACGGGTGCACAAACTTGCATGCAGATAAGTACATTCATACACATATGGAAATAAGTAAAAATTAATAAAAAAAAAAGTGTGTGCCACCACACCCGGCTAATTCATTTTCTATAACCAATACATAGTAATTATGCAAAGTAATCACTGAGATAGTTCTGTCCATACTTGTGCCCTGTCCATTCACTTTTTCTCTCAATGTTCCTATTACCTCAATGTCCCAACCTGGACTCTCTTTCTGGGTGCTAAGTGTCCCTCTTCAATTTTCCAGATTTTGCTTATTTCTAGTTTTTACCGGTTACAAAATATGCAATTGTGTCTGGGGTCTGGCTTCTTTTACTTAACACAATGTCTTCCAGTTTAATCATTTCGTATGTTAATGATACAATTTCATTCTTCTTTATGACTGAATAAACCATAGTGCATTGTTTTTATTAACTTTTTCATTCAAAAACATTTTCTTTTTAATTGGTGGACAAAGTATTGTTAAGCATTTCAACCATAGCTGTTTCACACCCATGTTTAAAAATGCAGGACAGTTATGGCAGAATGCATGATCTGGGATGGGGTGGGGGTGGGGGGGGAGGGAAAGGGAAATAAGCCTGAACTGAATTGGAAAAAATGTATGAAATGCACAAAGCATCAATAAAAAAAACTAATTTAAAAAAAAATGCTACTCTGGGGCTGGAGAGATGGCCTAGCGGTTAAGAGCACCGACCGCTCTTACAGAGGACCCGGGGTGGATCCCCAGCACCCACATGGCGGCCGAGAACCGTCTGAAACTCCAATTCCAGGAGAACTCCAGTTCCAGGGGCAATCCGAGACCCTCTTCTGACCTCCGCGGCATTGCACGACACGGGTGCACAACCTTGCATGCAGACAGTACATTCATACACATACAGAAATAAATAAAATTAAAAAAAAAATGCTACTCTGGGCCGGGCGTAGTGGCACATGCCTTTAATCCTAGAACTTGGGAGGCAGAGGTAAGTGGATCTTTGTGAGTTCAAGGCCAGCCTGGTCTACAGAGTGAATGGCAGCTGGGGCTACAGGGAGACTAGTCTCAAAAAGACCAAAAAAAAAAAAAAAATAAATAAATAAAAATGCTACTCTGTATAGTATGTAGTATAAAAAACCTGGACCTATTTATTTCTGTTTACTTTCCTTCATGCTGACCTGTATTTTGTGAATTTTTAAAGTGTGTTAATGTTCAATTCCGCACCTGGGTCTCCTTTCTCCAGAGGTGGTTCATCTTCACCATGGTTGCATCCAGGGATTATGTTTTCCAACTTAAAAACACATTAAGGATCTGATTACATATGGAAATTGGACATTAGTTTTCTAACTTGGATCACCAGGCTTAGTGGCCCATATAAAGCCTCATGGGTCATTATTCTTTTTTTTTAATTTTTATTTATTTTTGTATGTGTATGAATGTACTGTCTGCGTGTAGGTTTGTGCACCCCTGTCGTGCAATGCCGCAGAGGTCAGAAGAGGGCGTCGGATTCCCTTGGAACTGGAGTCAAAGATGGCTCTCAGCCGCTGTGTGGGTGCCGGGGATCGAACCTGGGTCCTCTGCAAGAGCAGTTGGTGCTCTTAACCGCTAGGCTATCTCTCCAGCCCCGGGTCATTATTCTTAAGAGAGTCCCAGGCAGAGTTTACTGGGTATCCTTGTGGTTTACTTCGCTGTTCTGCATTTCTGTTGTTTTTGTCTGTTGCATGTGTTATTTTCTTGCAAGTCTAGCAATGTTTTTAAACAGTAATATATAATAGTAAATTGTATATGTGTCCTTCAGATTACCCAGTGTCCTTCTGGAAATGCTGCTCTATACTCTTGCATCTTTTTTTTTTTTAGCTGTCATATGGGTGTTGGGAATTGAACCCAGGTCCTCTACAAGAGCAGCCAGTTCTCTTAACTGCTAAGCCATCTCTTCAGGGCTCACTCTTGTTTCTTCTTTTTGTGTCACTTTTCATTTTCTGCTTTGATTGTGTGCCAGAGTGCCTAATGTTTTGTCTATTAAGGTGAATAAGTCGTGGGCTATTCTCTATATTTTCTGGCACTTTATCAATGACAGCTCAAGCCATGCACTATACAGGAGAGCTGATGATTTTGTTAATAGTGGAAGTTGGATGTGTGGTAGAAGGCTGACCTGGGAAGAAATACAAGAATGGACATGTGGGTCCATGGGGAACTATGAGAAGCAACAAGAAGCTGACGGTTAGAATGCTGTTTTTCCCTCAAAGGAAAATAGTAAACATTAAATTAAAAACGTTATTCAGGCAGGCATGGTGATATACGCTTGTAATCCTAGCACTAAGTGGCAGCAGCAGGAGGATTCTGGGTTATGACTAGTCTGGGCTACATAGCCAGTTCCAAGTTAGTCTGAGCTGCTTATCTGAAAAAAAAAACAAAGGATCCCAAACAAAGATGCACAGAAGATACAGCTTCTGTTATATAGATGAACCTTATTTTATGTCTTTCTGCTGGAGTAAAAATATCCTTAGGTGAGAAAGTATTTCTTCTGTACAGCAGTTGAGAGATCCTTGATATGATCTCTAACCTGGCCATAGCTACACTGTCTAGGACTTTCTCCTCTTCTAACATTCTGCATTCTGAGTATCTCAGCAGTTTCAGCAGTCACTGGAGGTCCTGCAGTGATCCTGATGCTTGCATTCTGGCTTCCTGCATGGTCATGTGCTGATATTTGGAATTCTGTCTTGGGACACTGATACCAGAGAAACATGCTTCTGGGTATTCTTGCCTCTGTCTCTGAAAGAAAGCCATTTTCTTTGACTAATACCTTTTCTTATTTGAGGTTTGATGCAAATACGTGGCAAAATTCTTTAAGCCTTAAGGATTTCTGACTTGGTTGAATCTTGTCTCTCGCAGCCGGCAGAACCCTCTTGGTCTGATCATTGCTCTAGATGAGAACAAAGAAGCGAAAGGCAAACTGTTCTGGGATGATGGACAGACGAAGGGTGAGTGCTGTGAAGAGGACATCGCCATTGCAGACCTGTGTCCTTGACTCTGTCCCTTCAGTCCTGCTGGCCCTTCTGCTGCAGAGAAAATCTCACCAGGCACTGTAGCAACATCCTCTGAGAGAAGACTTTTGTTTCTGGTTGCACCATTCAGAGGCTGTGATAGATAAACCATATATGGAGAGAGAATGCAGCTCTCTTTTCTACAATTCCTTCCTAATAGACCTCTGGGAGGCACATTCCTTTTTTATTATTTATTTACTTATTTATTTTTTTGGCCTTTTGAGACAGCGTCTTCCTTTAGTCCCAGCTGACCTGGAGCTTGCTATGTAGAACAGGCTGGCCTTGAACTCACAGAGATCCTCCTGCCTCTGCCTCCCAAGTGCTGGGATTAAAGGACTGTGCCACTATGCCCGGCTCACATTCTTTTAAAATTGTTAATTTATAATTTTTATTTTATGTGTATGAGTGCATTGCCTCTGTGTTGTGCAATTCCCACGGAGGTCAGAAGAGGGCACCATATCCCCTGGAACTGGAGTTACAGACAGTGGTTAGCTACCATGTGGATGCTCGGAATTGAACCAGTCCCTCTGCAAGAGCAGCCAGTGCTCTTCACCATTGAGCTATCTCTCTAGTCCTAGGGGAGGCACATCCTTAAAACTGTTCCTGTGATTCATCTGCCTCTTGATGAGATGGAAAACATAGCTTAGTCTTAAAGTGAACTCTCCTTCTTAGGTATAATCAGGTGACTGACCCAGCAAAACTGGAAAGTTGGGTCTTCATCCTAGCCAGAGATTTTATTCTCTTGAACAGTTTTTCTTATAGTGGGCTTTTTTTGTTACTTTAATAAGTTCAGTAAATTTGTTTGTTTGTAGTTTGAGACATGGTCTCTCTGGACCTTCAGCTGGCCTGGAACTTGTTATGTAGCCCAGGTTGACCTCCATTTCATAGAAATTTGCCTACTTCTTCTGCCTTTTGAGTGTGGAACCAAAGGCTTGAGCCACCATGCCCCGCTGAAATCATTACTCTTGAGATTCACATGTAAATGAAGCTGCAATGTATTTTCAGCTCTGTGGAAAACTTCACTGAGGATGTATGATGTGCTCCATGTTAATCCATGCATCACCAATTGTTGCATGCCATTTTAAAGTCCAAAGAGCATGCCTTTATAGATACATGCCAGGATGTCTTTATGTAGTCAACTTTTGATGGATGGAGAAGCTGTTTCCCTATGTTGGCTGTTGTGAACATAGGTGAAATTCTTAAAGTTCAAGGGTGAAAGCGGAAAATTCCTAGGAGAAAATATAGGGAAAAACCTTTTTCTTCAACAGTGGTCTTTAAAAAATTTTTTTAATGACACATCAAGAGCATAAGCAAGAAAAGCACAAGATCAGCAATTATTCACACTACATTGAAGTCAACAGCTTCTGCACAGCAAAAGTAACAATAACCCATGGGGTGGGGGGAAATGTATACAAATCAAATATCTACAAGAGGACCGATATAAAAATATACAAAAAACTCAGGCAAGTCAATAACAGATAAATAACCTGATTTAAAGAGGGGCAGAGAACCTGAATCATGTTTTTCCAAACTGATGAAAAGGTTTTGAGTACCACTAATTAACCCAGAAATGCAAAGAGAAATTGCAGTGAGTGAACACTTCACATCCATCAGGTTAAGTACCACAAACAGAAAAGATGCAAAAAGTTCTGGGGAGGGCGTGGAGAAAGTTAAACAAATTTTCACATACTGTTGTTGGATATATAAGCTGGTTACAGCCATTATAGAAACAGTAAAGAAGTTCTTTAAAATATTAAAAATAAAACTACCATATGGTCCAGAGCTTGCATTTGTGAGTATATAGAAAACAGAAAGACCATGAGCATCAAGGAGTCTGCACTCCATATTCACTGCAGCTCTATTCACAGTAACCCATATATGCAAACAATCTAAGTGTGGACCAATGGGTGGATGAAGAGGTGTTGTACACAGGTTCAGTTCAACAATACTCTGTAATACCAGAAAGAAACCCTACCATTTGCAATATCAGCGGTCAGTTTTAAGGAGAAGATGTAAAAGTCTATCCTTCTGTAGTGGTCAGGACAGTCTAACTCACACAACTTTGGTTTTCAGATACCGTGGCCAATAATCAGTATATCTTCTGTGAATTTTCTGTCACTCAAGTAAGTAGTATATTTTTAATGAATCTTAAGTGTGGGCTTTTATCTGACCATTGCGCTTATAGGCTTGTGTATGTGTGATTTCATTTTCAGTAACAGCTACAGGTGAACATGTTTCCACTTATGACTTAACTCCCAATAATTTCATCACCTATGATACCAAAAGGAGGAAATAGTATTTATAAATCAAAACAAATAGTGGTTTTCAATATGCTTTTATTCCAATGTGGCTAGTGTCTTTATACAATTATTTAAAATGTTTGTGTGTGTTTTGGATTTTTTCTATGAATGATTAAAATTACTTTGCACTCAAGCATCCATTAGTAGAAAAAGCTCAGAGGTATTTACAGCAGCTGAGCGTCTTGTCTTGGATGGGGCATTCAAGACCTGGAGGGGGCATTCAAGACCTGGAGAATCTCAATGTTGTAGGCCATGTCATTGTGTGGTATTAATGCTTGCTGTGTTTCAGAACCACTTGGATGTGATTCCAGTGTCAACATCCTACAAGGACCCCAATAATTTAGCATTTCAGCACATTAAAATCTTTGGAACACAGCCACTTCACAATGTTACAGTGTGGCAAAATGGTGCCCTAACTCAGATGTCGCCCCAAGTCACTTACAATGCTAGCCAGAAGGTAAGATGATTTTCTTAAGGATTTTTAAGGGCGTTGTGGTGATTCTTCTTGCTAAAGTTACATGGGTTCTCAAAGAATGAAAATGCCTGTGAGGCCTGGTGGGTGTGTCAGAGTGTGGGGAAAGAAGTTGACAATGATGTCAGTGGTTTGACCTGTAATGACCCTTGCCTTTCCATCTTTATTTATTTTTTTAATTTTTAATTTTTGTGGTTTGCCTACATGAAAGTTCAGTACATGCAAGCAATGGTCTTGGAGGCCAAAAATAGCATCTTATTCCCCTGGAACTGGAGTTACAAAAAGTTGTGAGTGGCCAATGTGGGTGCTGGGAGCTGAACCCAGTCTTCAGCAAGAGCCATCTTAACCATTGAGCTATCCCTCCAGCCCCTTATTCTCTGTATTACCCCTCTGTGCTTGGCTTTCTAGAACTGGTTTCAGTTTTACAAAGTTATTTTAGCCAGATGTGGTGGCTCACACCTGTACTCTAAGTACTCAGAAAGTGGAGGCATGAAGATGTCAGCTAAATAGAAAATGTGAGAACAGTCTGGTGTACAGGAGAGACTGTGTATCAAAAAACCAACAAGAGAGCTAACTGACCAACCAACTAAACCAAAAGATTTTAAAAATATGGTTATGATGGACATTTGAATAGAATTAGGGTGTGGGGAACAGGTTCAAAGAAAAAGCAATCTGATGCCGGTGTTTAAAGGAAAGATGGAGGATATTGACGGTCTCATGAACTTAAAATTTGAAACACGTGTTTCAACTACAGTGTCATTCTCTTTGTTTCATTGTCTTTGTCTCTTTGTCTTCAGTATTAAGACTTTTCCTCTATTATGTAGACTCTCATTTGAACATATACAGTCTCAAGAAATAATTTAAAAAGACAAAGAATTTGGTGATTGTAAATAATGGCTACTAATTGGGGTGTTAGTAAAAACAAAATAATTTTCTATTGGGTTATAATGAGGCCTGGCCCTCCCAAAGAGCTTGTATTCCATTCCTCTCATGTTTAGAGTTATGAGAATCCTGTCCCCATGTAAAGCTGGGGAAACATGCTCCAGGGTCCTCGTGACCCTAGAACTCAGTATTTGTGTTAGGAACCTTCGCAATTGGGGAAAGTAAATAAATTTAAGGTCCTAATTTAATGACTAATAGATGATAGTGATATTGTGTTTTGACAACATGTTTTGAGGACGCATGCACTAGGAAGTTAGAAATAAACTGGTATATGGTTGGTTACGTCTATGGTAAAGTGCAAGTGATTTGAAGGATGCATGTGTGAAAACAAGCTCTCATGCTAGTCACATAAAGTAATAAACATAAGAATAAAAGAACTCTCTTATTGTTTGAATTTGGGTGTGGAAAACACAATTTGCACACATGAAACTATTAGGGGAGAATCGGGGAATCCAAGGCAGTATATGGGAAACTGGCTTTAGCCTTACCGATATCCACTTAATGCAATAGTTGAGCCCAGCTTGCAGGGGGAAACAGAGCTGGTAGTAGGTCTTGAGAGATAGGACGTCAGGGAGGGATTCATCTGCTGAACATGACATGAGTTTGAAAATCTGAAGCAAGATGGGGAAGTTTATTCACTTGTAAGTTTTGAGGAAATACCAGCATTGGTTTGTATCTGCAAGTTCTCAGGACTGAAAGCTTTTCTTTGCTTGTGGTTGGAAGTGTTTTCATTTTGTTTCCTTTTCTGTGATAAAATACTGACTTTTAAAAGGAAACTTGAGGAGGAAAGGGTTTATTTTAACTTATAGGTTATAATCCATCATCAAGGGAAGTCAGGGAAGGAAATCAAGGCAGGAGCTGTAGGAAGAAACCATGTGGGAAATGCTGCTTACTGGCTGGCTTCCAGATTCATGTCCAGACGCCCTTCTTATGCAGCTAGTCTGATAGAGGAACTTCCTCAGTTGACAGTCCGTCTGCCCAGGTGACTCTATGCTGTATCTACTTGACAGTTGTAGCTACATGACACTCGTGTTTAATTTTCAAAGCATCTCATAATGATCCATGGATCATTCTTGTAGGTGTGGGTGGATGTTGAACATTGGTAGGACAAGGGAGTGTGAGATGGTTTAGACTGGGAGTCAGCTAAGGAGAGCATTTCTTGAACAGTACTTCAGACAAATCAGCATCTGTGAGAAGTGCTATTTGAAAAGGAATCACACTTAAGAACATATTCAGAAAAATATAGAAATTGATGAGTAATTTATCAAAAATACAGAAGTATAAAGCAGATGGACTTGGAGAAATGAAGAATTTAGGATACTGTATATAAAATGAAATATGACTTTCCAACTCACAAAATGGACAGTTGATAAAACCAAGACCTAATGAATAGAGATAATTTATGTAAAATTTCAGAGAAAATGGAACTGCACTCCCACTGGAATGGATTGCTACTACTGTGCTATCTGTGTACCACACCAATGGAGGACACGGGCTTGGGGAGCAGCACACACAAATAGTTCACTTTGGGAAGAGAGGAACACGAGCCTTTTGGATAAAACAAAGAGGGGAAGAGAGGGAAGGAATGAAAAGAGATGACTACAAAGTTTACTTGATCTATTTCTACAATATAGTAGAGATTTTGACAGAACAGTGAAACATTTCCCATGCTCACTGATTAATACCCTTACCATACATGCTTGCCACCTATAAGCTACCATGTGTTATTCACATTTTGAGAGTCTAGTCTCTTATTTTTCTCTTTCTTTTGTTCTTTTTCTCTTTTTCTTTCCAATTCCTTCCATCTTTTATTATTATTATTTTTTTGTGAGGGCCTCATGTGTGTCCGGCTGAACTCAAATTTGTCACATGGCCTTGAACTCTTTATTCTCCTGTCCCTGAGTCCTAAATGTTCGGTTATAGGCATTGGCTATCAAGTCTAGCACTATTTCTCTAATAAAGTGGTTCAAATCATGAAAGGCTTTTGTCTTTTTCCTATGATGTCTCAATCCCTTCAGGTTGCCATCATTACAAATATCCATCTTGTGCTGGGAGAGGCATACGCCTTAGAGTGGACGACCTGGGACGTAAAGGATGAGGAGAAAATAGACTGCTATCCAGATGCGGCTGGTGCTTCCGAGGCAAGTTGCTCTGCCCGTGGCTGCATCTGGGAGGTAAGCATGCTGCGTTCTCTCAGTTTAATCTACAGTTTCACAAGTGCAGCATCACTCTCTGTGTGTCTTGAAAAATTCATGGGAAGAAAGGGTTTCCAAACAAGCCTGAAGGAGATGTGAGAAGTGAAGAGGTTAGAGGGAATGTTTTCAATAAATATGTTGCTTGGAGAGTAGAGATTTAAATACTTGCCACTTTCAAATGATGTGACCAGGAATGAATGAATGAAGTGAGGGCTTCCTCTCCATATACGTTGCCTTTTCTAGCACTTTCTACTTGACATCTCCAGACCTCATGTTGATATGTGATACTGACTTTACTTTCCAGGAATCCAGCTCTCCCGGAGTCCCCTTTTGCTACTTTGTCAATGAACAGTACTCGGTCAGCAATATCCAGTATGACTCCCATGGGGTTACAGCTGACATCACCTTAAAGGCTTCTCCTTATAGCCATGCCTTCCCCTCCACACCAGTGAGCCATCTCAGACTGCAGGTGACCTACCACAAGAATGAAATGTTGCAGTTTAAGGTAAACACAATAACTGTTATGAAGTGTGGCCTGGGTCCTTTTCAGTTTTGCTAATCTTTCTACTTTGGGTTAAAAAAAATCCCCCAAAGAAGTTTCATATTTTATTTCCATGGTAAATACAGTAGATCATCATTCTAATGAAGAGAACAATCAGATACCAAATACAGAATAACCGGCTGGTCATGCTTTGAAATAATTTTGCCTAAGGAAAATGATTGGGAGAAGAATAAAAGAGAAGGAAAGGAAGGGTCTAGAAGGAAGGTTGGGCAGGTTTTGGATGAGTTGGACTAGGGGCAAGATGGGAGCTGGGGAACTGTGGGTGAGTTTGAGATCTATATTTGATCATTCATATCAAGTAGTGGAGAAGAGGAGAGAACACAAGGAATGACTACTATGTTCCTAGCTTGCATGTGTGTGTGTGTGTGGATGATAGTGATGTTACCTGAAATGAGAAAAATGAAAAGATTTCTTTCTCTTCCTTCCATGCTTTAAGTAACTCCAGGGACTAGGGGCGGAATTAGCCATCTTATTTTTTTAATTAAACTGTGAACTTCTCTAAAACAGGGATTTGTCCTTTCATCTTGATGGTATTAAAATCTAACCCACAGCTAGTATTTAGTAATTGCTCAGATGTTGATGAAGAGTCTGTGCCAGTGATCGAGCCAAGCCCGCAGTGGGTTTGCCTACATAATTTCATGGACTCTGACATCAATCTTGACTTGAGATCTACATCTTTTAGCATAAGATCATGTTCTTCTACATGGGTGTCCTACTAGAATGAACTGATTAGGTTTGTGGCTGTAATTCATTCCTTTTAGGCATTTAGTTGTACAATAATTCTCTCCAAATTATTTCTATCTTTCTGAGGCCACTACCTCTCTGCCTTTGTGTTGTTCTCATTTTGTTTGTTTGTTTGTTTGGTTTTTCTTTTTTTATTGGCATTTGTACCATCACCCAACCCTTCCCCCCTCCCCGCCCTCCCCACCCCTAAAACTCCCGCATTACCCCCTCACGCTCAGGCCCAATCCCGCCACTCTCCCCAACCCAGGGGGAATCCTTCTTATGCAAATAGCTTCTCTGGAGTCTCTTCCGTATCTCTCGGACTTCTCGGTCAGGCCTCGTTCTTCTCCTCCCCCCCGTCCTCCGTTCTTGTCGTTCTCCGTCCCGGGTCCGCCCTCCCCCCTTCTTTTGCTCCCCTTTGCCCACCTTGTCCCAGTTTTGGCATGGGTCCTGTGTCTGCTGCCT
>VZQC01010953.1:684455-696425 GCA_009823505.1 Rhizomys pruinosus | reverse complement strand
AAAAAAAAAAAAAAAAAAAAAAAACGTTAAAAAAGGGCTGGAGAGATGGCTCAGTGGTTAAGAGCACTGACTGCTTTTGCAGAAGATCCAGGTTCAATTCCCAACACCCACATGGTGGCTAAGAACCATCTTTAACTCCAGTTCCAGGGGAATCCGACACCCTCTTCTGATCTCCGTGGCATTGCACTACACGGGTACACCAACCTATATGCAGACAGTACACTCATACACATTAAAAAAAAAGAAAAAAAGTCATAGACTGGGAGAATGGATTAGGTAATAGAATCCATCTATATGCTGTCAACAAGAAGCCCATCTCACCCTCAAGGACATGTACCAACTTAAAGTGAAAGGATGGAAAAAGATATTCCAACAAATGGTACCAAAAAGCAAGTAGGAGTTGCTATTCTAATATCAGACAAAATAGACTTCAGAGTAAAGTCAATCAGAAGAGACAAAGAGGATAAAGAAAATGTGGTACATCTATACAATGGAATTCTATACAGTGGTAAAGAAAGATGACCATCATGAACTTTGCAGGTAAATGGATGGAACTAGAAGATATTATGGTAAGTGAAGTAACACAGTCCTCCAAAAACAAATGACAAATGATATCCCTCATTTGTGGATGCTAGCACCAAGTACCTACTTGTAAGGTAAACTGAGTAATGTTAATGTTATATTTCTCTTTATCTAAAAGCAACTGTGCTCTTAGACTGTGAATCCCTTAACGGGCTCTATAATTAACCTACCACTTATTTTCAGACTTTATAATTTTGGTATATGGGTGGAACGTATGTATGCATATTTTAGAGTAATATATATATATATATATGCATATGTTGAAACAATATGGATTAGAGGGAACAACAAAAGAACTAGGACAGGGAACCAACTGAAGCAGTAAAGTTCTCCCTCCAAAAAATAATCCTCTGCTTTGAAACACTTTAAAAATAATCAGAAGGGGATACAGAACATGTATTGCAGACTGCATGAACTCTGGAGGGGTGGGGGGATTGAACTGAGAAATGATATATGAAATGCACAAAACTTCAATAAAAATATTTAAAGAAAGAAGTACAGCTCTACTAATCCTTTTTCCTTGAAAACATAAGAAATGAGAACATTTTGGGCCCCTAGGAGAAGACACTGTTTTCTTCAACACAATTTTGTAAATAAAATGTTCTGCATTTTGTTATATTTGCATATATATTTTGTGCAAAGTTGCTGAAAATATATTTCTTCAAGATAATTCATAAAGCTAGAAATTTCCCAACCTTCAATTTAAGCATCAGAATTATAAAGTCATAAATATAAGTGATTTGAAGATGACATGTCTATATTTTTAAATAAAGCATGTCAGTTATAAAAAGAACTCCAGTAAATCATTTGGCCACATTCTAGCTGATGATTTTGCTCTACATGATTTTGCTCTGTATGATGATTTTGCTCTACATTGCTTTGTAGTAGTTTTAAAGTTTGTATGTGTTAGGACTGGATACTTCACATTGTTTTCTCCTAATAAGAACCACTGATTTCAGGGAGAGCTTTCATAGGAGTGGGGCAGTCACCTCACTCGTATATTCTATTTTCTTTTTTAAAAATTTATTATTATTTTTTATTTTACTTTTTAAAAAAATGTGTATGAATGTACTGTCTGCATGCAGGTTTGTGCACCTGTGACGTGCAAAGCCGCGGAGATCAGAAGTGGGTGTCAGATTCCCCTGGGACTGGAGTCAAAGAGAGTTCTTAGCTGCCATGTGGGTGCTGGGAATCAAACCCATGTCCCCTGCAAGAGCAGTTGGTGCTCTTCCTGCTAGGCCATCTCTCCAGCCCATATTCTATTTTCAAAGAACTTTCTCTTACAGTGTTCATATTTATCTCCACAGTAATCTTTCTAGACCAGCGTTATCATTTATTCTTATTCTGATTTCTTTTTGCCATTGTTATTGACTCAGATTTATTTTTCTATTTTTGAGTAAAAAATTAGCGAATACCCGAGGATTCAAACATAAACATGATAAAGCAAGGCTTCAAAGAAAGAAACCATGTGAAATTCACCCTGGGTAGTGAAAGGGCGTTCTTCCCTGGAGCCTGGACTACCCACCAGCAGCCAGTGTTTCCTTGTGTCATCTGCAGGATGTGCAGTACTCAGACATCGACTATATGGAGCGGCAGCTGGACTTCACCCTCAACCCCAAGTTCTCTGGCTTTCCACACCTGATCAATCGAATGAAGAAAGATGGGATGCGGGTCATCCTCATCCTGGTTAGTCCTTGTGTAAATGTGCAGTGTGTTTAGGGAATGAATGGACTTTCCACATTACTAACAGTGAAACTGAGTTGTGATATGAACAGGTATTTCCTGCATTCACAGAAACTCTGTAGCTCAGAAGGAAACCAGCAGCCTCCCTCTGGAAAATTCTCCTTTTTACCCTGCTCTTTGTCATCTCCAGTCTTTAATTTTCCAGCTTCCTGTGCTCTGATTTCAGGACCCTGCCATTTCTGGCAATGAGACAAAGCCCTATCCTGCCTTCACGCTGGGTGTGGAGAATGATGTGTTCATCAGATATCCCAATAATGGGGACATTATCTGGGGAAAGGTATGATCTGGTGGTGATTAGCAATCCTTACTCTGGGCCAAGGCCATTATTAGGTGGTGTGTGTGTGTGTGTGTGTGTGTGTGTGTGTGTGTGTGTGTGCTTGGTTTTTGGTCTTCTCCATTTGGGCTCTGAGGTCAGTGTTTTTCATGTTTCAATTAATATTAGTCAGTACCTTTTTTTATAGCCTAAATAACAACCAAAATGTTACTTCTTCAAAGATTATGGCTTATAGTTCCCTCAGAAATTCTCTGTGGGAGGAAAATTGTGTAGGGCATTGCTGTTAAACATTTTTTCTTCCACAGGTCTGGCCAGATTACCCTAATATTGTTGTGGACCCCTCTCTGGACTGGAACCTTCAAGTGCAGGTAAAAGCTCTTTGCGGATGTTGGGTGTAGTCAGTGTTGCCAGGAAGAGGCAGCCATACCCAGGACACTAGATGTACTTATGCTTTGCACATAAACACATGAGTAAGAAATTATTGTCTTTTTTTGTCAATCTGTATCACCATCATTTTACATATAGTGATATTTTACTTCCATTTGGGATATAGGTATTGTTCTTGATTTTAAGAATCAGAGAACTTATATTACTTGCCTTGGTTTTCAGATGGCACACTGGTAATTTCAAATCCAAAGGTCCATGGAAGTTAAACTGGATGACACTGCCAAGAGCTCTCCTCTCTGAATGAATTATTTACTGCTCCTTTGATAGAAACGATTTTCAATATTTGACTTTAGCTACTGAATATTTCTTTTCTTGTTTATATATAGGCATCTCCCTATTCCCACACATAAATTCTGATAACCTCTCCTGTTCTGGGTTTTTTAAATTTGGTTTTACCTCTTAGTTGTAGTCTTGTTTTTACAAAATTTGGTTTTTCTTGGTAGCCGTTTATTCCATGCAATAGATGTAGATTGTCTAAGGCCCAGGCCTGTTCTGCCCTCTCCACCCCTCAGTTTTACTAACATTTGTTTTTTGAATGACTACATGGATCCTATTGTCCCAGGACACATTTAGGCATTTCTCTGGCGAAGATGTTTACCCAATATACCAGTGCAGCCTGTCCCCTTTTGTGGCATCACTCTGCCACATATAGAGGTGGATGCTCGGACCCCATCCACTGGATTACAGGGAACATGGAAGATGCAAGACAGTCACCAGCAGCTGTCCTAAACTGCAGGTCCAAAGGCTGACAGCCTTTCCACTGCCTGCCTGTCTTATCTAACATCTACAGCAGGCAATGCCCCATTGGCACTCCCAGACCCTCCAGGCTGATGCCTGATTGGCACTCTCAGTCTAATTCCTCCCTGGGCACTCGCCACACAGCACAGCTGGCGACCTGATAGGTCTTCTTCCAGCCCCACAGCAGCTTTCCAGGTTGGCGGTCTGATCGACTGCCGTCCAACCCACTGGTCACTACTGCACAAGCCTCATGGGCTAGGATAAAAGGCTCAAATAATGGCAGGTAGTCTCTGTCTGATGGTAAGAAGGACTCTTATGTCTTTTTATTCACAGCATTCTGTTTTTATTTTTATTTATTTATTTATTTATTTATTTATTTATTTATTTATTTATTTTGGTCTTTTCGAGACAGGGTCTCCCTGTAGCCCCAGCTGTCCTGGAACTCACTCTGTAGACCAGGCTGGCCTTGAACTCACAAAGATCCGCCTGCCTCTGCTTCCCAAGTGCTAGGATTAAAGGCATGTGCCACCATGCCTGGCTAGCATTCTGTTTTTATACCCAGAGTGACATCATATCTCAGGGCCTGGTTTCAGGCCCCTGCCTCAAGTTCCATAACATCATGAGTACTTGTCAATGCCTTTGATCCCAAGGTGTCACAGGCTTGCTAATGCACAGGCAAATCCTGCCTAAGGCCAGGTTTCATTGTAAACAGTCAAGAAGGTAATAGCACAAAAGAAGCCACAGATAGCTTTCTTTTTCCTTACACCCTTTGTTATCAGTTGCTCTGGTAACATTCTTATACTGGGGATGAAGCATGCCTGGAGAGATTAAGTTGGTGATCTAACCTCTTTCTCATCAATGTTTATATTTTGGGGAAAAGTATTGTAGCAATGTGTAGGACTTGAAATTAAAAAATAATATTTGCTTACAAGGACATGGGCTGAGGATTGAATTGGTAAAATGTCTATGTGGTCAGCAAGGTATAGCTAAAGGCTAGAAACTATAAAATTCAAGAATTAATAAGATAACTTGATTGGTGGTAAAAAGCATAAAAGTCACAAATTTAGGATTAAACTTCATAGAAGCCGAGGGCAAGACCCTTTGGGGCAGCTGTTCCTATGCATGTAGTTTTTAAATGATAGGAAAGTATATCATTTGTGCTTATTTAATCTTTGTATTTCATGAGTCACTCATATTATATACTATATAGGTTTTAATCAGACTACCACTGTCTTCCAGTGTTCTTCTAAGTGAGTGCCTCTTTTCTGCCTAAAAATCTGTTTGTAATAAATGAATTATATTTTATTTTCACAGCAATACCGAGCATTTGTAGCCTTTCCAGACTTTTTCCGTAATTCAACTGTCCTGTGGTGGAAGAAGGAGATTGAAAAACTCTACAATAACCCAGGAAATCCAGAGAATAGCTTGAAGTTTGATGGCATGTGGATTGTAAGTGGGTATGGTTGTCTGTGTACATGTGGGGAGGTGTGTGTGTGTGTGTGTGTGTGTGTGTGTGCATGTGAGTATGTGCATGTGTGATTGTCTAAGCCTGTGGATCATTGTTCTTGAGGGAGGGTTTATTGGTTGTCATAGAAAGTGTTTGGCTATACCACAGGGCATATCATCCACTCAGACCTAGAATGAAGGGCCTTGTCTGAAGTTCCTGATAATAGAATCTCCATGGTGCTTAGTAGGAATTCCTTGAAATATTTCTTGTCCCTAGGGAGAACTTTTTTTTTTTAATTTTTTTTTAAATTTTATTTATTTCTGTATATGTATGAATGTACTGTCTGCATGCAGGTCTGTGCACGCATGTCGTGCAATGCCGCGGGGGTCAGAAGAGGGTCTCGGATTCCCCTGGAGCTGGAGTTCTCCTGGAATTGGAGTCTCAGATGGCTCTCGGCCACCATGTGGGTGCTGGGGATCGAACCCAGGTCCTCTGTAAGAGCGGTCGGCGCTCTTAACCACTAGGCCATCTCTCCAGCCCCCCTAGGGAGAACTTTTAACCCTTCTAGGCAGTCATCTTGGGGAGGTAAATTGCTTTCCAGCACATGCTCCCCAGCATTTCAGGATCCCTCTCAGGGCAGCATCTATAGAAATCACTGGATGGTAAAATGCTTTATTTGCTACATCCTTATCTCTGAATCTAAGTATTCTTAACATTTAAGCCATATCTTTGACATTTATAGGATATGAATGAACCTTCCAGCTTTGTGAATGGGGCAGTTCCTTCTGGCTGCAGTGATCCTGTTCTGAACCATCCTCCCTACATGCCACGTAAGGACTCTGTACCTCTTCTACCTACAAGCTGATGGTTAGAAGGAGGACGAGCTCCTTAGGAGCCCAGTAGCCAGGTGTTGTCCTGACCACAAGGGCAGGTCTTCACCAATATAAGGGGCTGCAGATAAGCATATCAAGCACTTTGTCCAATGGACTATGTGCAAGTTACTATGGGGAATTTCTTGAGCTTATTCAGACAGCACTCAACAGTGATAACTTACTCATGGGTTTAATGAATTAGTGTCTCCTTGTAGTGGAGCCGATGGACTTTGAGTTATACTTGATTATAACCTAGCACCATATATTATACATTTTATGGGTTGTATGATGTTCTAGAGACAATATGATATTACCAAATCTGTTTTCTAAGGTGGAAGAGGCAGATAATCATATCTACTTCATAGAAGTAGAATTAAAAATATTCAATAGATTTATATTTTAAAAGCGTTGATCAGTGCCTGTTCCACAGTGGGATTTTAACAGTTACATTCTTTTCGACACCTTTGTTTTCTCCAGTGACCTTGATCTTGAAAATACCTTCAGTTATCTTGCAGCTGTTTACATGCCCCTAGGGGGGAAAGGGATGGGAAAGAGGCCAAATTAGTTTCAAGATCCAGAGTTCAGTGCCCCAAAAGAGGTCATGGATTTAAAGGATCAAGGCTGCTTTTCTACTGGACTTTTTGTCATTCTCATCAGATTTGGAAGACAGGGACAGCGGCCTGAGCAGCAAGACCCTGTGCATGGAGGGTGAGCAGATCCTGCCAGACGGCTCCCGGGTGCGGCACTATGATGTGCACAGTCTGTATGGGTGGTCCCAGACAAGACCCACCTACGAGTAAGTGACTCTCTCGTTTTTCAGTTGATACACCTGACAATGATTATATTTTCCCTTCTTTTTCGTTGGATTTTCCCCTCCTCATAGTTAAAATATAATTTAATTCTAGCTTTATAGCAATCTTATTTATTAAACAAAACTTCTTTGTCATGCATCTAGGCCCTATGATTGTAATTGAGAAAGAAGTTTAAACAAGATACCATCATATCAGTTAGAAGTAGTCCCAATGAAGAGTCCCGAATAGGATCCACTTACATGGAGATCCACTTACACTAGAAGCTGTCACATAGTGTAGCCAGTGCTGAAAGAACATTAGTTACAGGACACAGAAAGAGCAGTCCCTTGACTTTATTTCAGAAGTGAGTAATTTTTTTATTTATCTAACATATGTTTTTTTCTTTTTCTTTTTCTTTTTGACTGTTGCCATTGGATAACCAATGAGTCTCCTATTGAATTACCATAGTTGCACTTAGTGTGCTCAATATATAATACTGACTTATAAATCTTAGTAATTTACATTCTTCTTTTTAAAAAATTTCTTGTTGTTTTTATTTTAATTCATTCCAAGAGATAAATAATAATTTTGACATTTTAATAGTGCATTAGTTAGACATCTGAATGTCAACCTTAATATAAAAATAAATTTATTTAAACTTTTTTGGGAAAATATAGTGTAAGGAACACTAATAATGACTTCATCTTAAAGTTAGATAAAAGCTGAATTTTCACTTTTATAAAGGAAAGAACCACACACTTAAAGGAATTTTAAATACATCTAGTGGCAAAATATTTTTTTTAATTTAGTACAAAACATACTTTTGGACTAAGGGCAGATGTAAAAGAAACATTCAGAATCTTACTTGAATTAAATGTAATTAAACAAGTGACTATATGATAGGTCATGGAATATGAATATAAAGTAGTGCAAGAAATAATGAATGGAGGGAATTTTGTGAATTTCAAGGAAGAAATTATTTGAAATATTGTATGAGGTATAGCCAGATGGATAAAGATTTGACACTGAGTCAGAAGGAGAAGAAATGGCTCAAAGGGAAAAGATCAGGGAAAAGACAGTTTACTTTTGTTGAATAGTTAGTTAGGGTATCTCTCTTAGATTTATTTATTTATTCATTTATTTATTTTTGAGGGTATAAATCCAATTTATTCTGTACAACAGGCAGCTTATATTGGGTAGCCCTCAATTTGCATGACATCATCTCTCAGCAGCCAATCCTAGATGGTTACACATCACATGTCATCCCAGCTCATGGGATGTGCAGGTGAAGAAGTCAGCTCATGGCACCAAGCGTGTACTGGCCTGCACATGTGCAATGTAGCTTGAATCCAGAACTGCTGTCCCACACCCTCCCTTCCATTTTGTCTCTACAAGTTCAGAAAGCATGAAGTGGTGTTGAGCTAATGTGCAGTACACTATTTGTACAAAATCCAAAAATGAAGCAAGCCATCTTTTCATTTAAAATAGTGTTGTTGGGTGTGGTGGTACACGCCTTTAATCCTAGCACTTGGGAGGCAGAGGCAGGTGGATCTTTGTGAGTTGAAGGCCAGCTTGGTCTACAGAGTGAGTTCCAGGACAGCTGGGGCTACAGGGAGACCCCGTCTCGAAAAAAGACAAAAAAAAGTGAATCATTTAAAATAGTGTTTTGAATTTCATATGCAGAAAATGTTTTGCTATATTAAAGATTTTAATGTATTTATAAATGCAACATGCAGATTACTTGCAGCGTATACTGAGTATTTAAATTAAATGTATATTTCAGAAATAACAGTTTCAAGAGAAAGCATCAATTGTGTGTACTAACACATTAAATGTATGTCAGAAACTGATGTAAAGAAATATATTTTACCACCTTCTCTGAAATTAAACTCCAGTTGTTGAAGAAAATATTTGCTTGGCCCAAATGGCCATGACTATTTTGTAAAAGCTCTAAGAGTAATCAATGCCCAAGTAAAAACCAAATACATGGTAAACCAATGAGTAAACATAAGCAATAAACATAAGCATGTGAACCTAATTAGTAAACATCTGTGTCCAATTCTTGTACAACACAGGGTCCCCACGTCTAGTTGGAGAGGTTTTCATACACAAACATTCTGATCAAATAAAAGTCAAGTCTGTTTTTGCTGTGATCTCACAATTCAACCCCCTTCTTTGGCCCTTGACCCTTACAAACTGATGTACCAACCTCTTCTGTGAGAGTCCCCGGGACTTGGAGGGAAGGGTGAGAGAGAATGAGAGCTAGGATGATCCATTTTTCCTCTGAGGTGACACATCAAACTTTTGGTCTGTCCACGTTTTGTTTTCAATGGACCTGTGGCTCATTCAGGAGTCTCCTTTTAATTCTGCTAATAAAACACAACCAGGAAGAAGCACAGATATTTAAGCAAACATTAACCATTATAACAAGTAATGCTATGGGCACAAACACATATGCTTAGATGGTATCTTACTTAGTCGGGGGCATTTTAGCTCTTTAAGAAAAGGATGGCAATAGCTTTCTTTCTATTGTGGCCTATAAAGTCTTCTGCCAGTAGGGGCTGCTAAGCTTGCAGTATCAGTTGTGTGTCCTACCCCCTCTCCAACCCAGGAGCGGGCTATAGACCCAATTGGAATTTTTCTGGTTGTACATGTACCAGGATGCCACTGTTGCACTACATCTTCTTTTGGCATGTAAAAATGCAGCATGTGAGGTCTGTAGTAGTGCTTTGGGGATCACTTCTTTCTAGTGATTTGCATAGTTCTGTCTGGCACCATGAAGGTCAGCTGTGCATTTGCAGTGCAAGGTCTTAGCATAGTTTTTTCCTCATGCTCACATCATGCAGGACCTTCAGCAATAGGGTCTTACTATCCACTTCTTGTGTGCACCCAAACTTAAATCAAATGGCCTTTGTTTGGGGGGTTAGAGTCTTCCTGGCCAACAGCTCCTGGTAGGGCAGCCTACCCCTGGTACATTTTATTTAACCATAAAGCAAAATTTAGAGGTAAGACACTAGTCCAAAGGGACAAGCACATATACCCCTGTTACCACACTTTTTGGATGTTCAGACAGGTTGGTTCCCCTGCCAGTGGTACATTCTTCTTCAAGTATGGAGAAAACAAATACTGGGTACATAAATAAGAAGATTTACTAATGGCTACCTTTGGGTAATAGCCCAAATGATTTATCACATGATGAGATATTTTGTAAACTGATGTGAAAAGGAGACCATTGCTATTATTTCTACCAGTCAGCAGAACACCCCAAAGTCAGATTTACAGATTCCCTTTAATCACGTGTCAAATATTTGTTACCATGCTCAAGCCTTAGGGCTCCACAGAGGAACTTCTTTTTTTCCCCACCTGCTCTGCCTTCATTCCTCTGCTTTGTTTCCCTCACCAGAGCTGTGCAGGAGGTGACAGGTGAGCGAGGCATCATCATCACCCGCTCCACATTCCCCTCTTCTGGACGCTGGGCAGGACACTGGCTGGGAGACAACACTGCTGCCTGGGACCAGCTAGGAAAATCTATCATTGGTGTGTGGGTTATTCCATGGGGCCTCTGCTGGCAGGGGATGGAGTTAGGATCATTGGTGGAGGAGAAAGAGAAGAGGAGGAGGAGGAGGAGGATGAGGAGGAGGAGGAGCAGGAAGAGGAGGAGGAGGAGGAGGGAGGAAGGGCACACTTGCCTGGCCTGACTCTGCTGTGGCTCTCATTGCAGGCATGATGGAGTTCAGCCTCTTTGGCATATCCTATGTAAGTGCCCTTTGCATGTTCCTCATCCCTAGGAAGGTGGTGGAATCTCTCAGAAATCACCAAAAGGCCCATTTATTCCTTGTTGTTTCAGACTGGGGCAGACATCTGTGGGTTTTTTCAAGATGCTGAATTTGAGATGTGTGTCCGCTGGATGCAGCTGGGAGCCTTTTACCCCTTCTCCAGGAACCACAACACGCTCGGGACCAAGGTAGGAACCCAGCTACCCCACCATGAAAAATCTCTTTTGGAGATATTTTCCTAAGAGCATCAACACTCATTTTTAGCCTAGTAAGAATATCCTCAGAGTTTCATGAATGATTTTTAATAGTTTAGTTGTGCAGAAACATTTGGAATAAGCATTCAGTGATCTCTAGGCCCCCTGGATGTCTATGTGGACACTGAACACTCTCATTCTTCTCCTTTAGAGACAAGATCCTGTAGCCTGGAATACAACCTTTGAGGATATTTCCAGAAGTGTTCTCGAGACCAGATATACCATATTGCCATATTTCTACACCTTGATGCACATGGCTCACACTGAGGGCAGCACTGTCGTTCGGCCTCTTTTCCACGAGTGAGTGTCAGGTTGGATTCTTGTTAATGGATGGATAATTCATTCAACGTGCAGGGTGGGAATTTACACAAACAATTTTTGAAACATTAAAAGCATGATTCCTCTTTTACATGAACTCTCCAGTCAGTTACATCTTTAGCCACTATCACCCCTTTGTGTCCAGCATCATACACAGCACTTGTTGTGCATACAAGGTACTTACTGAATTTATCCAATGATAGCACACTGTCCAGACCAGTTTCTTTCTGGTTTGGCTATGTAATGACATGCCTATTTTGAATAGTGGATTTGTTATGTGGTTCTTGCCAAAATGTTTTCATGGCACCAAAGTGAGCATTCCAGGAGGAAAGAGAGGGGGCAATGCTGTTCTGGCTTTACAGTGTGTCACCATGAAGAAATGGAAGATGTTTCATAGCAAGTAATGCATTTCTAGTTTGATGAACACATGATTTTGTGGGAAGTGGGTCATACAGATTTCTAACCTACTGATGTTTTATTATTTATTTATTTTTTTAATTTAATTTTTTTATTGATGCTTTGTGCATTTCGTACATCATTTTCCAATTCAGATCAGGCATTTTTCCCTTCCCTTCCCCCGCACCCCCACCTTATCCCAGATCATGTATTCTGCCATAACTGTCTTGCATCTTTCTCTGTTTTTTTTTTTTCCTTTTTTAGCTTTAAGTGATAATCCATGAGTACAAGCATCCTTTGTGCAAAACCAATCTACAGGCTGTTTTGTCCAA
>VZQC01010953.1:495126-679305 GCA_009823505.1 Rhizomys pruinosus | reverse complement strand
CACACACACACACACACACACACACACACATAAACACAGGCACACACAATATTTTAAAGTCAGTTTCTGTAGCTTGGATCCTTAAAAAAGAATTGCTCTATATAATTACATAAGACTAGCAGCTATGAGGCAGATATAAAATGCACACAGATGAGCCGGGCGTGGTGGCGCACGCCTTTAATCCTAGCACTTGGGAGGCAGAGGCAGGCGGATCTTTGTGAGTTCAAGGCCAGCCTGGTCTAGAATGTGAGTTCCAGGACAGCTGGGGATACAGGGAGACCCTGTCTGGAAAAGACCAAAAAAAAAAAAAAATGCACACAGACATATGCAGCAGGACTTGCAAGCCTTCTCCTCATGTTATGAGGAGAATAAAGTGACAGACTAGAAATACAGCAGGAAGACAAAAAGCACATGAAATGCCAGCCTCTGTCATCCAAGGGTATTGTGGTGGGATTGGCTAAAAGTTGGGTGAGGACCAAGGGAGTGAGTTTACTTCTCTAATTATTTATCACAGCTGGATCTATCCTTAAGGTGGGAGTGCTTCCTTAGTAGAGAGTAGTCAACTTTCTAAAGCAACTCTCATATGGTCCTGAGTTTGCATATTGGAGTCTGGTACCCTAACAGTGAGTCCTTCTGGGTGTGTTAGGAGTTTCTGGTACAGGGCCTGGACTAGGGTTAAGCAGAGAGAAACCCAGGATACACAATTTAAGGAGGCCCTGCATTGCAAGGCTGGCCCTGCTTTTACATGGCCTTGAGGGTGTGGACTTCCTTAAATTTTGCAGTCTAGGCATCTTGCTTGCCTATTCTAGTAACATTCTTGGCCATATTCAAAGGTTTTTACTGAGCACTGGGTGTTGGAAAGTGAACACAAAGCCTTATAGTCGCCTTCTGCTCACCCTATAATTAGTAGCTAAAATATGTTTGTCATAAGTAGGAACCACAGGAAAAAAGTGAAATATGAAGCTAAAGAGGACAACTTTCCTGGATTGGCTGATTTTACTCATGGCTTTTGAATAGAACGTAGTTAGATATAAGGAAAGGGATATAAAATCATCAACAAAGCCAAAAGTTATTGGAGCAAGTTATTAGAGAAAAAGGAAAAAAAAACCCTTGATTTTTAATTAAAATGAAGATTACATGGTTGTAATTCCTGACAAAATGTTGGCTTAATTTTCCTTCGTAAGTTATGGATGCTTACTCTTATCTTCTGGGGTAGAAATGAGCCAGCTATGGCCATAGCCAGGTCCGGGTGTCACTTATTTTGCACTTAATGCTGTATCATAACACAGCCGTGTACACCTGGATGATTGCTCCTTACCAGCAAGGGGACAGTATTCAAATGGGATTTTGCATACTGGGGGACATTTGCAATGTCTGATGGTCACTTTAGGTGGGGCAGTGGGGTGCTACTGATCTCTAGTCGACAATGCTGTTTAACACCAAAAATCACAGGACAGCCTCACAACAAGGGATTATCTGTCACAATAAATCAGTAGTGCCAACTCCAAAGGAGCAAGAAGCCCAAATGTAGCTAAGAAAGTACAGAAAGATTTGAGGTTTATGCATCAGGCCAGACCAATGTCACATCAAAGAGCCAATGTAAAGATATCAATGAGGAAAGATAAAGTTGGATATATTCTGTTAAAGATAAGGATACTTAACCAATCCTGTGAACTCGAACTTTTCTACGNCCAAAAATCACAGGACAGCCTCACAACAAGGGATTATCTGTCACAATAAATCAGTAGTGCCAACTCCAAAGGAGCAAGAAGCCCAAATGTAGCTAAGAAAGTACAGAAAGATTTGAGGTTTATGCATCAGGCCAGACCAATGTCACATCAAAGAGCCAATGTAAAGATATCAATGAGGAAAGATAAAGTTGGATATATTCTGTTAAAGATAAGGATACTTAACCAATCCTGTGAACTCGAACTTTTCTACGAAGCCACAGTCAGAAGTTAGTTACCTGGTAGGGTTGGGAGCGGGGAGTGATTGGAGGTGGAGTCTTAGTAACATCTTGGTGAAAGAGAAGGTCTAGAATTGTCCTTGGGGAGAGTGTATCATGGGTCAGCAAGAACTGAGTAGAAACATTGCCCAGTGTCCTCTTGCTCTGTGTCTTAGAAACAGTGTTTAGAGTAAGAATGCCCCACACCAGGACCTAGTGTGTGCTGTGAGAGATGGCCGACGTCTTCCGAGTGTACTGCTCGTGAAGATGTGCATTCTTTCATTACCATCTCCTCTCTTGTCTGTAGGGTGCGGAGGTTAATTCAACGGGAGAGTGGAAGACCTTGGAAGCCCCCCTTGAGTACATTAATCTTCACGTTCGTGGTGGCTACATTTTGCCCTGGCAAAAGCACGCTCTGAACACCCACTTAAGGTGAAGGAGGGACTAGGGCTCTTCTTTGGGTACTGGTGAGCTCACTCTGGGGAGGAAAGCCACACATTCAGCAAGCTTGACTCTGTGGGCCCAAAACAGCTTTCTGGACACTCATTTTTCTGTTTACTTGTATGTGTTGCTGCCCTTTTCATAACTGAGATTTCTGTCCTCATCTATGGAGCAGAGGATGCTGAAGCAGCAGCTGCAGTGTGAGGAGGAAGGCTGATGCATCTGTTCGTGGTGTGTGCGTGTATGTGCGCATGCGTGTCTGTGTGTGTGTATGTATGCATGTGTGTATGTGTGTGTGTATGTGTGTATGTGTGGGCGTATGTGTGTGTCTGTGTGTGTGCATGTGTGTGTATGTGTGTGCGTATGTGTGTGTATGTGTGTGTATATGTGTGTGTATCTGTGTGTGTCTGTGTGTGTATGTGTGTGTGTGCCTCTGTGTGTGTGTGTCTGTGTGTGTGTGTGTGTGTGTGTGTGTGAGATCAGACTCTGCCTTGAATTTCCCTTGGCTTCTTCTGAAGAAGTTCTTGACTGAGTGCTGCTCTCTGATGGACTTAGAGAGATCTTCCCTGCTCTTCTTTAACCACCCTGAGTTTTCAGGACACCGACAGCTCTGGTAGTCAGCCTCCCTGATTTTCCCATGGTTGTTGAAATTTTACTTTGGAAAGTCTTATGTCTTGGACAAGCTTAGTTGTGGTCAATCTGGGTCAGTTGTTTACGCCCATGGTTCACTGTTCTCCTCTCATTCTTGTTTCTAGATTAGCAATCCTCAATCCAGACTTCTACCCATAGTTTTTGTCCCTCTACACGGAACCATTTCTATAATTTCTTTGCTGTAATTCAAAATGGAGTTAAAGAATGTAAAAAAAAAAAAAAAGCTGGGCGTGGTGGCACACGCCTTTAGTCCTAGCACTCGGGAGGCCAAGGCAGGCAGATCTTTGTGAGTTCAAGGCCAGCCTGGTCTACAGAGTGAGTTCCAGGACAGCTGGGGCTACAGGGAGACCCTGTCTCAAAAAGACCAGAAAAAAAGATGCAAACTCAGTGCCCCTTATGTCACTGACTTTCCTTTACACTTCTTTGGTCCAATCTTTGGTCCAATGTAGTGGACTCCATCTGCATTGAAGACTTCCACATTATTGTCACTGTTTCACTGAAAGACTTAGCTTATTTATTTACAATAGACAGTTAGTAGGAGGGTAGAGACATACCTTTCATTTGAATGTCCATCATCAGTTTTTCAGTTTATAGACTATTAATAAAAGTGTGTGAAATCCAAAGGCAGCTTGCTTATTTTTTTATGTCTGCTTAGCTTCAGGCTGTTCTACACATCCACACCAAATTTCTCTTTCAAAAATTAAAACCTTATCTTTTTCTCCTGTTTGAAGTCTGGACTTCTTCAATGATAGGGCGTTCATAGACCATCACAATGTGGTTTCAAGTTCACCATTACACCCGTATCTTTCTGAGGTGCCTCTCTTTCTTTCTCTTTGTAGATTATATATCAGCTATAGTATTCTTAAAATACAGCCAACTGTTTATTGCATTTGTGCCTTTTCCATTATCCTTTATGTGAGCTCAGAGTGTGGAGCGTGCTGGGGCAGTTCAATGGTAGAGACCCCTAGTCCCCCTAGTGCATCCCTGTTCAATTTTCTACTAAATCATTTTGTTTCTTTTGGTTTTGGTCTTTTTGAGACAGGGTCTCCCTGTAGCCCTAGCTGTCCTGTAACTCATTATATAGACAAGGGTGGCCTCGATCTCACAGAGATCTGCCTGCCTCTACCTCCCAAGTGCTAGGATTAAAAGTGTGTGCCACCACACCCGGCTAATTCATTTTCTATAACCAGTACATAGTAATTATGCAAAGTAATCAATGAGATAGTTCTGTCCATACTTGTGCCCTGTCCATTCACTTTTTCTCTCAATGTTCCTATTATCTCAGTGTCCCAACCAGGACTCTCTTGCTGGGTGCTAAGTGTCCCTCTTCAATTTTCCAGATTTTGCTTATTTCTAGCTTTTACTGGTTACAAAATATGCAATTTTGTCTGGGGTCTGGCTTCTTTTACTTAACACAATGTCTTCCAGTTTAATCATTTCGTATGTAAATGATACAATTTCATTCTTCTTTATGACTGAATAAACCATAGTGCATTGTTTTTATTAACTTTTTCATTCAAAAACATTTTCTTTTTAATTGGTGGACAAAGTATTGTTAAGCATTTCAACCATAGCTGTTTCACACCCCATGTTTAAAAATGGTACTCTGGGCCGGGCATGGTGGCACACGCCTTTAATCCTAGAACTTGGGAAGCAGAGGTAAGTGGATCTTTGTGAGTTCAAGGCCAGCCTGGTCTATAGAGTGCATTCCAGGGCAGCTGGGGCTACAGGGAGACTCGTCTCAAAAAGACCAAAATAAATAAATAAATAAAAATGCTACTCTGTATAGCATGTAGTATAAAAAACCTGGACCTATTTATTTCTGTTTACTTTCCTTCATGCTGACCTGTAATTTGTGAATTTTTAAAGTGTGTTGATGTTCAATTCTGCACCTGGGTCTCCTTTCTCCAGAGGTGGTTCATCATCACCATGGTTGCATCCAGGGATTATGTTTTCCAACTTAAAAACACATTAAGGATCTGATTACATATGGAAATTGGACATTAGTTTTCTAACTTGGATCACCAGGCTTAGTGGCCCATATAAAGCCTCATGGGTCATTATTCTTTTTTTTTAAATTTTTATTTATTTTTGTATGTGTATGAATGTACTGTCTGCGTGTAGGTTTGTGTACCCCTGTCGTGCAATGCCGCAGAGGTCAGAAGAGGGCGTCGGATTCCCTTGGAACTGGAGTCAAAGATGGCTCTCAGCCACTGTGTGGGTGCTGGGGATCGAACCTGGGTCCTCTGCAAGAGCAGTCGGTGCTCTTAACTGCTAGGCTATCTCTCCAGCCCCGGGTCATTATTCTTAAGAGAAGTCCCAGGCAGAGTTTACTGGGTATCCTTGTGGTTTACTTCACTGTTCTGCATTTCTGTTGTTTTTGTCTGTTGCATGTGTTATTTTCTTGCAAGTCTAGCAATGTTTTTAAACAGTAATATATAATAGTAAATTGTATATGTGTCCTTCAGATTACCCAGTGTCCTTCTGGAAATGCTGCTCTATACTCTTGTATCTTTTTTTTTTTTTTTTAGCTGTCATATGGGTGTTGGGAATTGAACCCAGGTCCTCTACAAGAGCAGCCAGTTCTCTTAACTGCTAAGCCATCTCTTCAGGGCTCACTCTTGTTTCTTCTTTTTGTGTCACTTTTCATTTTCTGCTTTGATTGTTTGCCAGAGTGCCTAATGTTTTGTCTATTAAGGTGAATAAGTCGTGGGCTATTCTCTATATTTTCTGGCACTTTATCAATGACAGCTCAAGCCATGCACTATACAGGAGAGCTGATGATTTTGTTAATAGTGGAAGTTGGATGTGTGGTAGAAGGCTGACCTGGGAAGAAATACAAGAGTGGACATGTGGGTCCATGGGGAACTATGAGAAGCAACAAGAAGCTGACGGTTAGAATGCTGTTTTTCCCTCAAAGGAAAATAGTAAACATTAAATTAAAAACGTTATTCAGGCAGGCATGGTGATATACGCTTGTAATCCTAGCACTAAGTGGCAGCAGCAGGAGGATTCTGGGTTATGACTAGCCTGGGCTACATAGCCAGTTCCAAGTTAGTCTGAGCTGCTTATCTGAAAAAAAACAAAGGATCCCAAACAAAGATGCACAGAAGATACAGCTTCTGTTATATAGATGAACCTTATTTTATGTCTTTCTGCTGGAGTAAAAATATCCTTAGGTGAGAAAGTATTTCTTCTGTACAGCAGTTGAGAGATCCTTGATATGATCTCTAACCTGGCCATAGCTACACTGTCTAGGACTTTCTCCTCTTCTAACATTCTGCATTCTGAGTATCTCAGCAGTTTCAGCAGTCACTGGAGGTCCTGCAGTGATCCTGATGCTTGCATTCTGGCTTCCTGCATGGTCATGTGCTGATATTTGGAATTCTGTCTTGGGACACTGATACCAGAGAAACATGCTTCTGGGTATTCTTGCCTCTGTCTCTGAAAGAAAGCCATTTTCTTTGACTAATACCTTTTCTTATTTGAGGTTTGATGCAAATACGTGGCAAAATTCTTTAAGCCTTAAGGATTTCTGACTTGGTTGAATCTTGTCTCTCGCAGCCGGCAGAACCCTCTTGGTCTGATCATTGCTCTAGATGAGAACAAAGAAGCGAAAGGCAAACTGTTCTGGGATGATGGACAGACGAAGGGTGAGTGCTGTGAAGAGGACATCGCCATTGCAGACCTGTGTCCTTGACTCTGTCCCTTCAGTCCTGCTGGCCCTTCTGCTGCGGAGAAAATCTCACCAGGCACTGTAGCAACATCCTCTGAGAGAAGACTTTTGTTTCTGGTTGCACCATTCAGAGGCTGTGATAGATAAACCATATATGGAGAGAGAATGCAGCTCTCTTTTCTACAATTCCTTCCTAATAGACCTCTGGGAGGCACATTCCTTTTTTATTATTTATTTATTTATTTATTTATTTATTTATTTATTTATTTTTTTGGCCTTTTGAGACAGCGTCTTCCTTTAGTCCCACCTGACCTGGACCTTGCTATGTAGAACAGGCTGGCCTTGAACTCACAGAGATCCTCCTGCCTCTGCCTCCCAAGTGCTGGGATTAAAGGACTGTGCCACTATGCCCGGCTCACATTCTTTTAAAATTGTTTTTAATTTATAATTTTTATTTTATGTGTATGAGTGCATTGCCTCTGTGTTGTGCAATTCCCACGGAGGTCAGAACAGGGCACCATATCCCCTGGAACTGGAGTTACAGACAGTGGTTAGCTACCTGTGGATGCTTGGAATTGAACCAGTCCCTCTGCAAGAGCAGCCAGTGCTCTTCACCATTGAGCTATCTCTCTAGTCCTAGGGGAGGCACATCCTTAAAACTGTTCCTGTGATTCATCTGCCTCTTGATGAGATGGAAAACATAGCTTAGTCTTAAAGTGAACTCTCCTTCTTAGGTATAATCAGGTGACTGACCCAGCAAAACTGGAAAGTTGGGTCTTCATCCCAGCTAGAGATTTTATTCTCTTGAACAGTTTTTCTTATAGTGGGCTTTTTTCGTTACTTTAATAAGTTCAGTAATTTTGTTTGTTTGTAGTTTGAGAGAAGGTGTCTCTGGACCTTCAGCTGGCCTGGAACTTGTTATGTAGACCAGGCTGGCCTCCATTTCATAGAAATCTGCTTACTTCTTCTGCCTTTTGAGTGTGGAACCAAAGGCTTGAGCCACCATGCCCCGCTGAAATCATTACTCTTGAGATTCACATGTAAATGAAGCTGCAATGTATTTTCAGCTCTGTGGAAAACTTCACTGAGGATGTATAATGTGCTCCATGTTAATCCATGCATCACCAATTGTTGCATGCCATTTTAAAGTCCAAAGAGCATGCCTTTATAGATACATGCCAGGATGTCTTTATGTAGTCATCTTTTGATGGATGGAGAAGCTGTTTCCCTATGTTGGCTGTTGTGAACATAGGTGAAAATCTTAAAGTTCAAGGGTGAAAGCGGAAAATTCCTAGGAGAAAATATAGGGAAAAACCTTGTTCTTCAACAGTGGTCTTAAAAAATTTTTTTAATGACACATCAAGAGCATAAGCAAGAAAAGCATAAGATCAGCAATTATTCACACTACATTGAAGTCAACAGCTTCTGCACAGCAAAAGTAACAATAACCCATGGGGTGGGGGGAAATATATACAAATCATATATCTACAAGAGGACTGATATAAAAATATACAGAAAACTCAGGCAAGTCAATAACAGATAAATAACCTGATTTAAAGAGGGGCAGAGAACCTGAATCATGTTTTTCCAAACTGATGAAAAGATTTTGAGTAGCACTAATTAACCCAGAAATGCAAAGAGAAATTACAGTGAGTGATCACTTCACATACATCAGGTTAAGTACCACAAACAGAAAAGATGTAAAAAGTTCTGGGGAGGACGTGGAGAAAGTTAAACAAATTTTCACATACTGTTGTTGGATATATAAGCTGGTTACAGCCATTATAGAAACAGTAAAGAAGTTCTTTAAAATATTAAAAATAAAACTACCATATGGTCCAGAGCTTGCATTTGTGAGTATATAGAAAACAGAAAGACCATGAGCATCAAGGAGTCTGCACTCCATATTCACTGCAGCTCTATTCACAGTAACCCATATATGCAAACAACCTAAGTGTGGACCAATGGGTGGATGAAGAGGTGTTGTACACAGGTTCAGTTCAACAATACTCTGTAATACCAGAAAGAAACCCTACCATTTGCAATATCAGCAGTCAGTTTTAAGGAGAAGATGTAAAAGTCTATCCTTCTGTAGTAGTCAGGACAGTCTAACTCACATCTCTTTGGTTTACAGATACCGTGGCCAATAATCAGTATATCTTCTGTGAATTTTCTATCATTCAAGTAAGTAGTATATTTTTAATGAATCTTAAGTGTGGGCTTTTATCTGACCATTGCACTTATAGACTTGTGTATGTGTGATTTCATTTTCAGTAACAGCTACAGGTGAACATGTTTCCACTTATGACTTAACTCCCAATAATTTCATCACCTATGATACCAAAAGGAGGAAATAGTATTTATAAATCAAAACAAATAGTGGTTTTCAATATGCTTTCATTTCAATATGCTTTTATTCTAATGTGGCTAGTGTCTTTATACAATTATTTAAAATGTTTGTGTGTGTTTTGGATTTTTTCTATGAATGATTAAAATTACTTTGCATTCAAGAATACATTAGTAGAAAAAGCTCAGAGGTATTTACAGCAGCTGAGCATCTTGTCTTGGATGGGGCATTCAAGACCTGGAAGGGGCATTCAAGACCTGGAGAATCTCAATGTTGTAGGCCATGTCATTGTGTGCAATTAATGCTTGCTGTGTTTCAGAACCACTTGGATGTGATTCCAGTGTCAACAACCTACAAGGACCCCAATAATTTAGCATTTCAGCACATTAAAATCTTTGGAACACAGACACTTCACAATGTTACAGTGTGGCAAAATGGTGCCCCAACTCAGATGTCGCCCCAAGTCACTTACAATGCTAGCCAGAAGGTAAGGTGATTTTCTTAAGGATTTTTAAGGGCGTTGTGGTGATTCTTCTTGCTAAAGTTACATGGGTTCTCAAAGAATGAAAATGCCTGTGAGGCCTGGTGGGTGTGTCAGAGTGTGGGGAAAGAAGGTGACAATGAGGTCAGTGGTTTGACGTGTAATGACCCTTGCCTTTCCATCTTATTTATTTATTTTTTTAATTTTTAATTTTTGTGGTTTGCCTACATGAAAGTTCAGTACATGCAAGCAATGGTCTTGGAGGCCAAAAATAGCATCTTATTCCCCTGGAACTGGAGTTACAAAAAGTTGTGAGTGGCCAATGTGGGTGCTGGGAGCTGAACCCGGTCTTCAGCAAGAGCCATCTTAACCATTGAGCCATCTCTCCAGCCCCTTATTCTCTGTATTACCCCTCCGTGCGTGGCTTTCTAGAACTGGTTTCAGTTTTACAAAGTTATTTTAGCCAGATGTGGTGGCTCACACCTGTACTCTAAGTACTCGGGAAGTAGAGGCAGGAAGTGGTCAGCTAAATAGAAAATGTGAGAACAGTCTGGTGTACAGGAGAGACTGTGTATCAAAAAACCAACAAGAGAACTAACTGACCAACCAACTAAACCAAAAGATTTTAAAAATATGGTTATGATGGACATTTGAATAGAATTAGGGTGTGGGGAGCAGGGTCAAAGAAAAAGCAATCTGATGCCGGTGTTTAAAGGGAAAGATGGAGGATATTGACGGTCTCATAAACTTAAAATTTGAAACCCGTGTTTCAACTACAGTGTCATTCTCTTTGTTTCATTGTCTTTGTCTCTTTGTCTTCAGTATTAAGACTTTTCCTCTATTATGTAGACTCTCATTTGAACATATACAGTCTCAAGAAATAATTTAAAGACAAAGAATTTGGTGATTGTAAACAATGGCTACTAATTGGGGTGTTAGTAAAAACAAAATAATTTTCTATTGGGTTATAATGAGGCCTGGCCCTCCCGAAGAGCTTGTATTCCATTCCTTCACATGTTTAGAGTTATGAGAATCCTGTCCCCATGTAAAGCTGGGGAAACATGCTCCAGGGTCCTTGTGACCCTGGAACTCACTATTTGTGTTAGGAACCTTCACATTTGGGGAAAGTAAATAAATTTAAGGTCCTAATTTAATGACTAATAGATGATAGTGATATTGTGTTTTGACAACATGTTTTGAGGATGCATGCACTAGGAAGTTAGAAATAAACTGGTATATGGTTGGTTACGTCTATGGTAAAGTGCAAGTGATTTGAAGGATGCATGTGTGAAAACAAGCTCTCAGGCTAGTCACATAAAGTAATAAACACAAGAACAAAAGAACTCTCTTATTGTTTGAATTTGGGTGTGGAAAACACAATTTGCACACATGAAACTATTAGGGGAGAGTCGGGCACTCCAAAGCAGTATATGGGAAACTGGCTTTAGCCTTACCGATATCCACTTAATGCAATAGTTGAGCCCAGCTTGCAGGAGGAAACAGAGCTGGTAGTAGGTCTTGAGAGATAGGACATCTGCTGAACATGACATGAGTTTGAAAATCTGAAGCAAGATGGGGGAGTTTATTCACTTGTAAGTTTTGAGGAAATACCAGCATTGGTTTGTATCTGCAAGTTCTCAGGACTGAAAGCTTTTCTTTGCTTGTGGTTGGAAGTGTTTTCATTTTGTTTCCTTTTCTGTGATAAAATACTGACTTTTAAAAGGAAACTTGAGGAGGAAAGGGTTTATTTTAACTTATAGGTTATAATCCATCATCAAGGGAAGTCAGGGAAGGAAATCAAGGCAGGAGCTGTAGGAAGAAACCATGTGGGAAATGCTGCTTACTGGCTGGCTTCCAGATTCATGTCCAGACGCCCTTCTTATGCAGCTAGTCTGATAGAGGAACTTCCTCAGTTGACAGTCCGTCTGCCCAGGGGACTCTATACTGTATCTACTTGACAGTTGTAGCTACATGACACTCATATTTAATTTTCAAAGCATCTCATAATGATCCATGGATCATTCTTGTAGGTGTGGGTGGATGTTGAACATTGGTAGGACAAGGGAGTGTGAGATGGTTTAGACTGGGAATCAGCTAAGGAGAGCATTTTTTGAACAGACAAATCAGCATCCATGAGAAGTGCTATTTGAAAAGGAATCACACTTAAGAACATATTCAGAAAAATATAGAAATTGATGAGTAATTTATCAAAAATACAGAAGTATAAAGCAGATGGACTTGGAGAAATGAAAAATTTAGTATACTGTATATAAAATGAATATGACTTTCCAACTCACAAAATGGACAGTTGATAAAACCAAGACCTAATGAATAGAGATAATTTATGTAAAATTTCAGAGAAAATGGAACTGCACTCCCACTGGAATGGATTGCTACTACTGTGCTATCTGTGTACCACACCAATGGAGGACACGGGCTTGGGGAGCAGCACACACAAATAGTTCACTTTGGGAAGAGAGGAACACGAGCCTTTTGGATAAAACAAAGAGGGGAAGAGAGGGAAGGAATGAAAAGAGATGACTACAAAGTTTACTTGATCTATTTCTACAATATAGTAGAGATTTTGACAGAACAGTGAAACATTTCCCATGCTCACTGATTAATACCCTTACCATACATGCTTGCCACCTATAAGCTACCATGTGTTATTCACATTTTGAGAGTCTAGTCTCTTATTTTTCTCTTTCTTTTGTTCTTTTTCTCTTTTTCTTTCCAATTCCTTCCATCTTTTATTATTATTATTTTTTTGTGAGGGCCTCATGTGTGTCCGGCTGAACTCAAATTTGTCACATGGCCTTGAACTCTTTATTCTCCTGTCCCTGAGTCCTAAATGTTCAGTTATAGGCATTGGCTATCAAGGCTAGCACTATTTCTCTAATATAGTGGTTCAAATCATGAAAGGCTTTTGTCTTTTCCTATGATGTCTCAATCCCTTCAGGTTGCCATCATTACAAATATCCATCTTGTGCTGGGAGAGGCGTACACCTTAGAGTGGACGACCTGGGACGTAAAGGATGAGGAGAAAATAGACTGCTATCCAGATGCGGCTGGTGCTTCCGAGGCAAGTTGCACCGCCCGAGGCTGCATCTGGGAGGTAAGCATGTTGCATTCTCTCAGTTTAATCTCCAATTTCATGAGCACAGCGTCACTCCCTATGTGTCTAGTAAAATTCATCGAAATAAGAGGCTATCAAATAAGTCTGATCTAGATGAGATGTGAGAAGTAGAGAGGATAAAAGTGGGTGGTTTTAAGCAAGTATGTTTGTTGGAGACAAACGTTTCTGCCACTTGCAGATGGTATAAGCATGAATGATGAGTGAAGTGATGGCTTTCTCTCTGTATACACTGCCTTTTCTGACTCTTTCTACTTGATACCTCCAGACCTCAATGCCGATCCGTGATACTGACTTTATTTTTCAGGTATCCAGTTTTCCAGGAGTCCCCTTTTGCTACTTTGTCAATGATCACTACTCCGTCACCAACATCCAGAATGAATCTCATGGTGTCACAGCTGACATCTCCTTAAAGGCTTCTTCTTATAGCTATGCCTTCCCCTCCACACCAGTGAGCCACCTCCAACTGCAAGTGACCTACCACAAGAATGAAATGATGCAGTTTAAGGTAAACACAGAACACGTAATTAGGTGTGGACTACATTTTGACCAGTTGTCAAACTTTGAAATAATCTCTGTCTGTTGCGAACAGTAGTTTCTTTGATGAGTGGTGAGAGCTACAGTTCTCTGTGGATAGAAGGATACTTAGAATAAAGTCAGATATTATATTGGTTTAGGAAAGTGGCAATAGGAGCCCCTCCTTCAAGGTCAATGATCCCTTGAGCCATGGGTGTTTGTCCATATTTGTAGTACCAGTCAAAAATTCCCTTCCATAACTTGTACATGTGCACTTATGGTGATGTTGGCATCAGGCACAGGACGCATGCCAATTCAGACAAGGTCCCAGAGTATAGTAAGAGAAATGGGTGGTGGGCTGGTCCTGGACTGAGAACTACTGGAGACTGATTACTGCTATGTGAGGGAGAGTATGCCTTACTTAATATTTCTAGAAGTGCTGACTAGACTCCAGTGAATGAATTTGCACAGAAGGACATCTGGGTTCAAAAGCTTGACTGGATAGGACTTAACATGGATGGTGTAATGCATGAGTTCTGATGGGGGCATTGAGGGGCAGCTAAATATGATTAGGAACCATTGTATTAAAAATGTAAAAATGCACGATTAAAAAATTAAAAAAAAGAATATAATAAAATATTAAAAAAAAAAACAAGGACATGAATTTGGTGGTAGTGAGGTGGGGGTAGTGAACCATGGAAGAGTTCAAAGGAGGAATGAGGAAAAGAATATGATCAAAATACATAGTGTAAAATTTTTAAGGAATTAAAAGTATTTAAACTCCCCCCTAAAAAAAGAATTTGCTTCCATTGAGTAGGCTGTAAGTCTAATTTGATAGCTGTTGGTTACTCCCAAGATAAAAGTGGTTCATAGGTCTCACAGCTGGGTAGGAAGATTGATTGCCTTTCTCTCTTGAAATATACATAGTGGGTTCCAGTGCTATGAGAGCTAGACTTCAGGGAGCAGCTTCCAGATCCGTTCCAATTTTTTTCTGCCAAGTCCTGTGTCTGAAGTGTTTGCTGTCTTCAGCGTAGGCCTTACCTTCAAGTTCTGGGAGGCACCGAGCCCTATGCAATAGCCTATATTGTACTGAGTTTCTTGGACTACTTTGACCAACAATCCTGAACATCCATTCTCTGGCAGTAGGAGTTTTTTTTGTTGTTAGATAGCCTTCAGCTTCACACACACACAATTATCAATTATGTATGTATTTTTAAGTATGCATTTAAATAATGGGTTTCCTCATGGCCTATTCCGGCATTATTGTATTCCTCTCTCTCCTTCTTTATTAATCTCCTCTCTCTCCAGTTAAAAAGTCCCTCCCCCATTTTCCCATTTCCCCTTTGTAGATTTGTCTTTATTCTTGAGACTTTTACACACGCATACATGAAATATGAGCTTCCGTAGGCTGCGTTTGCCTTCTTCCAACTGCCCCCATTCTCCTCCTAATACATCCCCTCCCATCTTCATGTCCTTTTCTTATGGCCCAGTAAGTCCAGCTAATATTGCCTGGGTGTGGGGCCATCCACTAAAGCATGGGCATCCTACCAGTGGACTCATCCTCCCAAAAGAATGATTCTCCCTCCTCCAGCAATTTCAGGTGCCAATACCTCCTCAGTAAAATGAAGGGCCTGAAGATTATCTACCTCGCCCACTTGGGGAATTTGGCTGGCTTGATCTTGCATAGGTTTCAAGTGCTTAACCACAGCTGCTGTGATTTCTGACTGCCACATCATGTCCAGAAGATGGCATTTCAGAGCCTACTCCCCTATCTTCTAGTTCTTACGGCTTTTCTCTTTCCTCTGCTGTGATGTTCCTTGAGCTTTGTGGATGAGGGTGGCGATAGAGGTATCCTGTTTAAAGGATGAACACCCAGTCTCTTATTTTCAACACTGACGTGTTCTGCACCTCTCCACTGACTGCTCCCCACTGCAAAAAGAAGCTTCTTAGACCAAGGTTGAGAGCACCTCAGGTCTAGACATCAACACAAATATTTAGAAGACAATTTGACAAGATGGCCAGTTAACAAAATAACAATAGCAGGTTTGATTCTATAGCCCATGACCTCCCTAGCCATGGCCTGGCAGGTTGGTATTGTAGCATGGAGGAAGCAGTGCAGGGGAAGACTGTTGGTGTTTTCCCCCAGCAGCCTCAGCAGTACTTTCTAGCACTATGAAAGCTAGCCGACAGGGAGTTTCCCGGTTGGTTTGAGATTTACGTCTTTATGTACTCCAGACAAAATGCCAGGTGTTTTCAACAGTAGGATGTTATATAGCTATGGATGTTACTCTAGCTACTATATTACACTATAGCTAGTATCTTACACAACAGCTAGGATATTGCTATAACTAGGACGTTACTATATAACTAGGATGTTACTATAGCTAGGATGTTACTATATAACTAGGATGTTACTATAGCTAGGATGTTACTATATAACTTGGATGTTACTATAACTAGGATGTTACTATATAAGTAGGATGTTACTATAACTAGGATGCTACTATATAACTAGGATGTTACTATAGCTAGGGTGTTGTTATTATAGCTAGCATGATGTTACTATAGTTAGAATGTTACTCTATAGCTATAACCATAGGCAGTGGCTACAGCCTGTGTTGTTTTGGAGAACTCTTGGGTCCCTCTGACTAATAACTCCTAGGGAGGCTTTTTCCGTAGTTTGCACTATAAATTTCAGAAATAAATTTTTTTTTCTTTTTGAGACAGGGTCTCCAGGTAGCCCCAGCTAGCCTGGAACTCACTCTTTAGACCAGGCTGGCCTTGAACTCACAAAGATCCGCCTGCCTCTGCCTCCCAAGTGCTAGGATTAAAGGCGTGTGCCACCACGCCCGGCCTCAGAAATAACTTTTTCTTTTTCTTTCTTTTTTTTCTTTTTTTTGATTTTTTTCACATAAATTTATTTTTATTATTTTAAACAAATCTAGACCCGTGTCCCCCCCATTCCCCCACCCCACCAGAGCTCATGCATTCTGACAAACATGCTTTTCATCTCTTTCTCAGTCTTTCTCAATATTTTCCATGAGGAAGTTGACTGTTTTGAGCAGAAAGAAATAACTTTTTAAACTAACAGATAATAATCATACATTTTTATGCTACACAGTGTGATTTTTTTGTAAATTTTTATTGAATTTTTCTGTATTTCAAGCAGAATATCTCAACGGGTCTTAATTTCTCTACCCCTTTCCACTGGCGCCATCCTATAGCCCCCACCCCAAAATCATACATTCTGTCAATTGTGTTAAGGCCCATTTTGTCAAGTTAGTGTCCCCAGACACATGTGCAAGCTCATCCACTGGGTCTAGTCAGCCTATGTAGAGTATTTTCCTTTAAGATGATCAGCTCTTCCTCACCCAGCAGTAATCAGTTTCCAATAATTCTTTGACTAGGACTAGGGCTTATTGCCCATTTCCACAATTCTGTGCTGGCCTTTGTCTGTTTGAGTTTGCATGGGTCTTGTTCACAGTGACACCACTGCTGTAAGTTCATATAGCAAGACCCCAGTAGCCTGTAGGACTCTCTTTCTATATGTTCATGCACCTCCTTCCTCGGTCTTACAATCTTTCTGCCCCCTCTTCTGCAATGGTCCCTGAGCCCTGGTTGAGTAAAGTTTAACACAGGAGTCCTGTCCAAGGATTCATACTCTGCAGATTCTTATTCTCTATGCTTTGGCCATTTGTGTGTGTGTGTGTGTGTGTGTGTGTGTGTGTGTGTGTGTGTGTGTTCCTGTCCCTCTGCTACATGAGGGGGTTTAGTTAATGAGAAATTCATTAGTGTCTTCTTTGCCCCTTATTCTATGTTGTGTGGGCTTTTGGTGTAGAGCTTGCATTATAGATATGCTTCTTAGGCTTGGGAAATTCATAAACAATGTCTGTACATTTATGCATTGAGAATTGATCAAATCAGGAGACTTAGGTAAGCTACCATACTAAGTATTTGTCATTTCTTTGTGATGAGAAATTTCAACATCTTTTTTTAGTTATTTTTATTAATGATACATATTATTCATGACCACTCTATTATAAAATATCCAGTTATTCCCTCACATGTATCTTTAAGTTGATTTCCTCTGGCCTAGATTTCTGATGCCAACAGCAGTCGATACGAAGTCCCGATCCCTCTGAACCTCCCTGACACTCCATTGAGTTCCTCTGCCAGCCGGTTGTATGAAGTCCACATCAAGGAGAATCCATTTGGGATTGAAATTCGCCGGAAGAGTACAGGCACTGTAATGTAAGTAGCACCCAGTCTGAGTTGGAATTGCTTTCTTAACCACTTTTTGTGGTCTCCGTTGTCCTTGGAGACAGACTGGCTCAAATCATCACAGGGTTTGTTTCCAATTCTGCGAGGAAACTGTCTTCCAGGTCAGTTCTTAGGGAAAATCTTCAATACCCTGAGAAGCGTTACTAAGGCAGCCATGGCAGGAGTGAATCCAAGTATTTATGGGATTCCTTTGAATATTAGGTGTTATTCTAGATGATATGGTTGTAAACAAAGTATGTGTATGAAGAAAAAAAGACCATTCATACCACAAGGTACAAATGAAATTGAGGTAGCTGGGCTGCGGTGGAAAATGGGCAGCGTAACTAAGCAATGGGGAGGGTATTGATTGTGATCCTGTGATCTCTGTAGATCTCTCTGAGGAAGAGGAGATATTTAAAGTGGAACCTGTGAGGAGAATCCCTACATGGAAAGAAAAAGAGCATTTATGGTAGAGGGGTTACTAGTAACATAAACTACCACAAGGAGGAAGTTGGCATGCCAGGAAATAGAGAGGCTGGTGAGATAAAGGAGGAGCTGACGGTTGGAGACACAACAGGATGCTGGGTGGGCTTTAGAAGAGGAACAGGCCTACAGGATCATAAGTGAGGAATGTGAACGGCACTGTAATATGGTGTAAGGTCTTCCTCAATTATATTCCTGCACACATGAAAGGGGAGGATCCTTAAGGAACATGAACGACAGGGGGATGGGTGGTGGCGGCTGAGGTGGTGACGATGGTGTGGACTGGTGGTGTAGCGGGGGCAGTGGGAGGAGGAAGAGGAAGGGTGACTGTCGGAACAGCAACGAGGGTGTTGTGACCACTTCATTCAGATTTGTGCTTTGTTTGGGAGCTGATCTGGTTCCGGTGTTGTGAGGAGAATGCCTGGGCGGAGGGTATGGGCTTCTCTGTCCTCACCAAGGCAGCTGCTGCAGGCACTAGGAAGCTGATTTTCTTCTGCAATGTTCCTTCTCCTGCTGCAGCTGGGACTCTCAGCTCCTTGGCTTCACCTTCAATGACATGTTCATCCGCATCTCCACCCGCCTGCCTTCTGCATACATCTATGGCTTTGGGGAAACTGAGCACACAGCCTTCAGGCAAGACTTGAACTGGCACACATGGGGCCTGTTTTCCAAGGACCAGCCCCCGGGGGTAAGAATGGAGTGTTTGGGTCTGGATTCTGTTTCCCTCCATCCACACCTGTGTTGTGCCTCTTCCGCCCAGACTCCACTTGACTGTCACATTTTGTTTTAGATGAATGGACCCATTCTCAGGCTCCCTTCCTTTCTTGCGTGTTTTTAATAGAGGGGGCTGACACAACTTAGCACTAAAATTTCTGTTGAGTTGGTTTTTCAGACACAAGATTTCCTAACCTCTTCCTCCTCCTGTGACTCTCAGTACAAGTTGAATTCCTATGGCGTCCACCCCTACTACCTGGGACTAGAAGAGGATGGTAACGCCCATGGAGTGTTCTTGCTGAACAGCAATGCCATGGGTAAGATGACACCTGTGCTCTTGCTTAATGTGTGCCAATCATTCTTGAATAGCGTTAGAATGGTTTTGACCTAGCTGTCCTCAAAGTTCTTTGGGAAACTGTTTTTTCTCCCACTTTGCTTAGCTACCATGTATATTTTATTCTAATGATAATTCACTCACCTATTTACTTTTCAATGCAACCAATGGAAGCTAACTATATAATCTGATTAATTTCAGCCATTGATAAGAGCACTAATATGGAGAACTAGGTCATGAAGAATATTTGTATGATTTGTGGGGAGAGATGGAACATCAGTGAGTTGGGAAAATACTTGCAAAGACGAGTAAATTCTAAATACAACTGGAGTTGATAGTATTTTTCAGTAATAATTTACTGTTTTTTTTTTACAACATATGCTGTTTATGTAAGATGCTATTAATGGAACTGGGTCAAGTGTACATAAAACCTTGCAGTACTATTCTTGCCAATTCTTATGGATCTTAATGGAGAGTTATAATAATTTTAAAGTGCAGAATAACAAACATAATATAATAAGGCACTCCAAAATGGAAGTTTACAAGTCTGGTTCCTGTGTTCTTCTAATTAACTTTCTCATTTCTATGTGGGCTAGTTCAGAATATCTGCTGTCTGTATGCTACAGTGGAAGAGAGACATGGTGGGGATTTCAAATCCAATCCTCCTTCAGCATGAAGCTTTTCAACTTGGTTGCCATTGTCCTGTGCTTTCAGACGTGACATTCCAGCCCACGCCTGCCCTGACATACCGAACCACAGGAGGAGTTCTGGATTTCTATGTGTTCTTGGGGCCAACTCCAGAGGTTGTCACTCAACAATACACGGAGGTAGGGATTTATTTGATTATGAATGCATAATGTGTTTCAGTCCAACTGTACTTGTGATAACTGGTGGTGGGGCTAGTTGTGAGGTGCTGGTGCTGGTGATGTTGTTGGTGTGGCTCAGGATGGTGACACTGAAAGTAGTGGTAGTGCTCTTGATGGTGGTTGTGGGGATGGTAACTGAGCCATGATGGTAAGAGGATGATAATAGAGAAGGTGTCAGGAGAGGTGGTGGTGATGAAAATGATTGCAGTGGAGATGATATTAGGGCTGTGACAGTTATGTTCATGATAGGGACAGTGGTACCATTGGTAGTGATAGTGTTGGTAGCAGTAGTATTGCTGGTAATGGTCAAGTGATGATGGTGGCAATGGGAGTTATCACCAAGGCCATGGCTACATTATGGTTGTGGTTGTGATGGTTACAATGTGGTGATAGAGATCATGGTTGTGGTGGTGACTGTGATGTGAGTGACAGAGTCATAGTGACTTTGGTTGTGAGAACAACAAACTACATGCAAGATTTACTGCATCATTGCTTAGTGCATGTTAGAGTGCTTCAAATATATTGTGTAACTGTGTTCCATAAAGCACTCTGAATATTATCATCCCCAACTCATAGGTGAAGGAAGAAACAAGCACATAAAGGCCCCCTAAATGCCCAAGGTCCCACAGGTAGCAGGGGCTGGAGACTGTGTCCTAATTTAAGCAGATTGTGTCTGAGTTCTGTGTTTTTAATTTCTAAATTATATATTATGGAATCTGTAAAGTGCATTTTCTACAATTCCTAGGGCCTGTGCTCCCAGGCAATAGCAGGCCTTGCCCCAGCATGTCCCAGGGGCTCTGGACCCCTTCTCTCTCTCTCTCTGGACTTAAATTTGGTATCTAGTTTGGACACTGGTATAATATACTTCTTACTTCATGTACAAGTGTAGCTCAGCTTCTCCTCTAAAGTACTAATACTTCCTGCTTTCCAGCTGATTGGTCGGCCTGTCATGGTGCCTTACTGGTCCCTGGGATTCCAGCTGTGTCGCTATGGATATGCGAATGACACTGAGATCGGAGAATTGTATGATGCCATGGTGGCTGCTAAGATCCCCTATGTATGTACCCATTTTGATGTCATGATGCGCACTCTTTGTGACCTCACAATTAAACCACAAGTCTCGATGTATGGATTTGGTTCAGAGGGACCCATCCCCTCACAGCACTGGTAGCTTAGACAGTGAGGAGCAGGAACTGGGTTCAAAGGTGCTCCCTAAGGCATCATGCCTCTCTCTCTCTCTGTCTCTCTGTCTCTCTTTTTCTTTTGGTCTTTTTGAGACAGGGTCTCCCTGTAGCCCCAGCTGGCCTGGAACTCACTATGTAGACCAGGCTGGCCTTGACCTCACAGAGATCTGCCTGCCTCTGCCTCCTGAGTGCTAGGATTAAAGACATGCACCACTACACCCAGCCTAAAGACAGTTCTTAGCCAACATGTGGGTGCTGGGAATCAAACTCTAGTCCTCTGCAAGAACAGTCCGTGCTCTTAACCACTGAGTCATCTCTCCAGCCCCTCTTCTGTCTCTTTTATGGGACTAATTTTGAAGTATTTAATCAAGGTAGGTGGCACATACCTTTAATCTTAGCACTTGGGAGGCAGAGACAGGTGGATCTCTGTGAGATCAAGACCAGCCTGGTCTACATAGTGAGTTCCAGGACAGCTGAGGCTACAGGGAGACCTTGTTTCCAAAAATGAAGAACAAAACCAAAATCAAACAAGGAAACAGACATTTAATTGTAATGTCCTTACTTCATATTAATAAAACATCATATGTATAATAGTTTTGCCCAATTTAGGAAAACTTAACCTCAAATCACTGAACCTTACCTATGCTAAGATGTTTTCCCCCTCAGGCTCAGCTCAACATGGTGTTTCCTGAGCTCTGAGCTACTCTTACTGGATCAGTGTAGGAGGCTTGTGATGGGTTTCCTGAGGAATTATACATAGAACTGACATCTTACTTTTAAGAATTAGATGGGCCAAATACTGAGAAATCATCCTGTGAGCCATTTGTGTTTAATTTTATTGTACTGCTCTACATTCCATCAGTGTAAAGTGCTTCTTGTAACATAACATCTGCATAAGAGAGCTGTATCTGATTTCCCCAACTTTGAATAATTGACATCATTGACCATTTTTGTTTGAATTTTTTTGTAGTAGACTTATAGTCTATATTGCATTAGGACTGAACAGTTACCATTTTCTATGAACAAACATCACTGGTTCTAGGGTCACCCCTGGAAAAGATCAAGGCACTTGGCCATACAGCATTTGTATTTATTTTACAACAGCTCTTCCAGGTGGGCCTCACCTGTCATCTTATTATTTGTTGATGTTGAATGAGACTCTTTCTGTTTATATGTGAAAACTTGAAAAGTCAGTGAATATCCTAGGATACAAACCTATAATATGGCATAGATGGGGTTTGAAATGTTCCAAAATAAGCTACAGGGGTGTCCTTCCATAGAATCTGGACTCCCCACCAGCAGCCACTGTTTCCTTGTGTCATCTGCAGGATGTGCAGTACTCAGACATCGACTACATGGAGCGGCAGCTGGACTTCACCCTCAACCCCAAGTTCTCTGGCTTTCCACACCTGATCAATCGCATGAAGGCCGACGGAATGCGAGTCATCCTCATTCTGGTTAGTCCTCATATGAATTTGTGGAGTGGGTTTGGCTATAGTGAAGGGGCTTGGGTGCAGATCACCTTGGGTTGCCTGTTTTCCTCCATTACTTGTGGAGAAGTTGGGGTGCAGGATGAAAAATACATTTACTGAGTTCACAGAAACTGTGTAGTTTAGAAAGAAGATGGAAACCTCCGTAAAAAAATTCTTTTTCTACGGAGGTTTCCAAATTAAACCACTACCTCTTGCCCTGTACAAAAGTCAACTCCAGATGGATCAAAGACCTCAACGTGAAATCCCAAACTCTGAAGGTGATAGAAGAAAAATTTGGAAGCAGACTACAAGACATAGGCATAGGAAAAGACTTCCTAAATCAGACAGCAGCTGCGCAAGAATTAAGGTCAACAATTAACAAATGGGACCTCATTAAACTCAAAAGCTTCTGTACATCAAAAGAAACAATCAAGGAAGTGAAGAGAAATCCCACAGAGTGGGAGGAAACCTTCACCGCAGAAACATCTGACAAAGCATTGATTTCCAGAATCTATAAACTACTCAAAAAACAAGAAAGAAAACAAATGACTCACTCAATAGATGGAGAAAAGAGCTGAACAGAGACTTCACAAGTGAGGGATTAGAGAGGGCTGAGAAACACCTTAAGAAGTGTTCAACATCACTAATCATTAAGGAAATGCAAATCAAAACAACTTTAAGGTATCATCTTACTCCAATAAGACTGGCTAGGATCAAGAAAACAAACGATATCAAATGCTGGAGAGGTTATGGGGAAAGGGGAACACTCATCCATTGCTGGTGGGAATGTAAACTTGTACAGCCACTATGGAAAGCAGTGTGGAGAACCCTTGGAAGACTTGGAATGAACTTGCCACCCGACCCAGCCAAACCACTCCTGGGCATGTACCCTCAAGACTCACCCCACCACAGAGATACATGCACGCCCATGTTTGTTTCAGCTCTCTTCACAATAGCAAAGAGCTGGAACCAACCTAAATGCCCCTCAACTGATGAGTGGATAGAGAAAATGTGGTACATCTACACAATGGAGTTCTATGCAGCAGTAAAGAAAGACAACATCATGAGCTTTGCAGGAAAATGGCTGGAGCTAGAGGACATCATGCTGAGTGAAGTAACACAGTCCCAGAAAAACAAACGATGAATGGTATCCCTCATCTGTGGATGCTAGTGCCAATTACCTAGTTGTAAGTATTTCTTGTGCACAGCCCCTTGAGTTTTTGTCCAAAGCAGCTGGGAGTGATGCATATTGGAAACAACATCAACAACAACAGAAAGGACTGCATTGAAGAACTAACTGAAACAGTGAACTTCTGCTCAAAACAGTCAACTTTCTCATGGAGAATATTGAGAAAGACTGAGAAAGAGATGAAAAGCATGTTTGGCAGGGTGCATGAGCTCTGGTGGGGTGGGGGAATGGACGGGAACACGGGTCTAGATTTGATAAAAAATAAATTAATTAAAAAAAGAATTAAAGACTTTTATTAAAGACTCACATCTTTAATAAAAAAATTCTTTTTTTTAAAAAATTCTTCTCTATTCCTTGTCATTCCCTGTCTTTAGTTTTCCCGCCTGTCTGTGCTTTAATTTCAGGACCCAGCCATTTCTGGCAATGAGACACAGCCCTATCCTGCCTTCTCTCGGGGTATGGAAAATGACGTCTTCATAAGATTTCCTGATAATGGAGACATTATCTGGGGAAAGGTACGACCTGGTGGTGATCGGTAATCCTCACCAAGGCCCCTGTTAGAGTGTTAGTGGATGAGGGTCTCACCTTTTACATTTGGATACTGAGGTTGTGGTTTTCACTTTATAATCAATATTTATTGATAGCAGTTATGGGCTCTGTTGAATCAACTTTTCTTTATTAGAACAATCCTATATGACACCCAAAATATTCTACCCTGAGGACTGTGGCTTACAGTTTCCTAGGAAATTCTTTTTATGAGCAAGTATCCAGGGCACTGGTATTTGTTTTTCTGTCTGCAGGTTTGGCCTGATTACCCTGATGTCATTGTGGACTCCTCTCTAGACTGGGACACTCAACTAGAGGTAAAAGGGCCTTTGTGGGTGTTGGATAAAGTCAGGGGTGGCAGGAAGGGGCAGCCATACCTAGCATTTATAGAAGCCCATAAGTAGCACTGGACATGGTGAGGAATTACACTTGTGACCTGTATCCTTCCTGTCATTTAAATCCTGATGACCTCACACATATGTTTTTTTTTTTCCAGTTTATGTTTTTCCTGCCAATCGTGAGAGCAGTAGTATTGAGCTTGATATTTAAGAATTTCTCAGAGGACTTATCTTCCTTGTTCATGATTTTCCATAGCATAATGGTGATTTCAGTTCCAAAGGTGTCAGAACCATAGAAGAGCTGGAATGTCTAAGGAAACCTGTACATTTATATACCTGCTGAGGTTCGATGAGATTAAGAAGCTGGTTTCTATGTGATCAGCAAGATGGTGTAACTTGGGGTACTTAGAAAGTATCAAGTTCAAGGATTAATTTGATAAATGTCTTTATTCTATTCATGATTCACAGCCATTGTCAGATCATGTGTACATTCTCAGGGGTCAGGGATGAGAACCTCTTTTGGGAACTCTTTCCATACACTCAGTGTTCAGAGATATAGGAGAAAGTTTCCAGTTACTAAGAATAAAAAGGATAGAAATAATGCACAATATTCATGCCTTGCCCAGAGGAATTCACTCTCCCAACTAGAATTTAGTCCTAGAAGGGAAGACACACATTCCATAGAACTATATTATAGGTTGGGAAGTAAGTGTCAGGCTTGGCACAACTGCCAAGATGTAGTGAGACTGGACCATAGTGTAAGGGAGTGGTGCTCAGAACCCTATTGATCTCTTGGGTCCTAGTAGACAGCATTAACATTTTTGATGCAAAACCCAATGCCCATTATAAAACCAGAGTGCTTGGCAGTGGGAATGTGCATTTAAGGTAGTAGCTGAAGAAGAAAATGAAGCTTACTTGAGCAGGCTTCAAAGACTGGTTAAAAATGTAGACTCAGGCTGGGCGTGGTGTTATACACCTTTAATACTAGCACTTGGGAGGCAGAGGCAGGCAGATCTTTGTGAGTTCAAGGCCAGCCTGGTCTACAGAGTGAGTTCCAGGACAGCTGGGGCTATAGGGAGACCCTGTCTCAAAAAGACCAAAAAAAAAAAATGTAGACTCAGGACAAGGTCTATCTATCATTTATCACCTATCTATCTATCTATCTATCTATCTATCTATCTATCTATCTATCTATCCATCTATCTCTCTATTTTCTATCATTTATCTATCTATCATCTTTCATTTATCTAACAACATCTATCATCTATCTTCCATTTAACATTTATCTATTATTTATTATTTGAAAAGGATTTAAGAAGAATACATAGCTTCTTATCATCTGCTTTTCACAGGTTATAACTTGAATTGTTGGTCCTGGCAGTCCGTGACATGAGAATGGGCTAAGTCAAAGACAAGTGGAGAATACACTCCATGACTTTAGCTCTCTATACAGGTAGAAGGTCAGATTCATCACTCATGAGACTATCACCTATCGATCCTACAATTTGTCAGCCATTAAGGACAATGTTGATCCTAATCTTGAGGCATTTGGAAGTCTCTGGGATAGTGTTTGTATTGCAGATGACACCATGTGTGTGATGACTGTATAGATAGCTTTGGTTGCAGGAAACTTTACAGAGTTCTTGTGCCCTAAGTACAACTGTGCCTCCTGATGAGAAACACTTTATTAAGAGGTGACAGAATATATTAGGTAGCTCATGAGGGATACTCAGCAGATAGATTAACTATAGCATATAGCCTATAAAGCCCTATTTATGCTGCTCTCACAGGCCAGGTTACTGGTATCTGGGCAATCCATTGCTGAGGGTAATATAAAAGTAAGAAGCAGACAAACAGTCAGGAAGCATACAGAAAGCAAGTTTGTGAGTCTGAAGCTTAGCTTCTTAATGTAATAATCAGAATGGGATCCAGGAACTGCTCTCTGGCTGTGTGCAATGTGTGTGATAACCAGTCCTAGAGCCACTCATTTGGGTGGACAAGTCAGCGACTGAAGATCAGGGAAAGGGAGGGAGGATGCACTAAGTCCGAAGTTGAATACGGACAGGGTGAGGTGAGGTAGAGCCACCTACTGGGAGACTGGCAGTTCATTTCTTAGTGCATGGGCAATGACCATCAGAGCACCGTTTAATGGGGTTAATAAGCCATAGTTGGCTTGTTTTCTCACATATGTCCCACAGGTAATGCACTTCTGACTACAACCCAGCAGATAGTGACATTTTATTCTGTTACTCTGGGCCTGCTGTCCCATATATCATGTTTTTGACCTTTTGAGAACTGGGTTTTCTGTTTCTATTGCAAGGCTCTCTTTGGTTAATAGCTCCATGGTTTCTTCCTCATTTCTAACAAAAGAAAGTCCCCAAACCCCCTGTGTTTCACCAATGTGATTGTAACCTTCCCCTCTGTGAGTCAGAGATGGATACTGTTCCTCTCTGTTTTCTTTCGTGCTTTCTCTGGGTCTGTGCATTCCTGCTTACTTCACTGTTCTGTGGTTTGCAGCCCTGCAGTATGCCAGTGCCAAGTCTTCTTTCTGCTCTTCCTGCTCTCTCGCATTATTTAGCTAATTGACAGTTACAGTGAAGCAGTAAAGAAATAAGGTTGTTTATTGATAAATTCTAAGGAAATCTCCAGTAATAAGCAACAAGGAGGGGTGTATAGGCTTTTATGGATATTTGCTGTTTCTGACTGGCATGAATGCACAAATAGACATAGAGTATTGATTATCATTTATCTATTATTTTTCTAACTCTAAGTTAAGCACGGAAAGGAATATAAAGATCAATCGAAAACGCAAGGCCAGATCTTTGCTCTAAAAAGTTTAAAATGGTATGGAGTGAAACAGACTCAATGTTCATGTAAGATCTAGACATTGATTTTGTAATTTTAGGAATGATGAAGAGAAAAGAAAGTGGAGGGTTCCTTCTTAAGTCCTCCTGCTTTGCCGTTACACATACGAAGATTTTGTCTGAGTTTGAAATTACAGTAAACAGAGAGCCATACTAGTTAATCCAGTGTCATAAAATGTAAACTTCAACCTTCTTTCCCAGTGATAATGTTACTTCAATGCTTTTTTCACCTGCTATACTGAACCTGTCTCTGAACTCCTTCCTAAGAGCAATCTCACCCTGGCTTCTACCCTGTCTCTGGATAGTCCTTAAGAAGTGGTGGTGCAATTGGGGATGGGGGAGGGCATCTACTGCATGAGGTAGTGAGTTCAGGATGTTGATCTCTACCATAATGGAGAATAAAATCTCTTGATGGCTTTCAAATACTGGGTAGGAAATACTTTGTGCTTACCTTTCACTGCTCTGAATGCTTTTCTGCATTGCCACAAACAAATCCAACAGACATGCTTCATGCTACCATTATCTACCACCATAAGACTTCACATGAGTTAAGTTCATATTAAGGGTGTTTCTTCTGCCTGGAATTTTCATTTGTGACAGATTAATTATATTTTACTTTTATAGCTATATCGAGCTTATGTGGCCTTCCCAGACTTTTTCCGTAATTCAACTGTCCAGTGGTGGAAGACAGAGATTGCAGAACTCTACAACAACAAGGACTTGAAGTTTGACGGCATGTGGATTGTAAGTGTGTGTGTATGTCCATGCCCATGAACTGGGGGCAGGTATATGTGTGCATCTCCCCATGTTTTAGTGAGTCAACAGAAGAACATTCATCCATATGAATGAATCACACTGGACATATCACACTGCACTTCCTCCAGTCAGGTGTAGGGAGCCCTAGTCCTCTTTACACTGTGTGCCTTATCTGAAGTTCTTCTAATAACTGTAACATGATTATTAGGAATTTCTTGGAACTTTGCTTGTGCTTTTTTTGTATAGAGATTAATTTTTCTTTATAGTCAGTTCTACCTGGGATTTGAAGATCATCCCTATGTTGTACCTATAGGGATTATCAGATGCTTAATACTCTTCCCATTGCTTTTTTCTCTGAATTGACAGGATGTAAGTACCTTTCAATATAAACAATGTCTCTGATATTTGTAGGATATGAACGAACCTTCGAACTTTGTGAATGGGGCAGTTCCTTCTGGCTGCAGGAATGTGACTCTGAACCATCCTCCCTACATGCCACGTAAGGACCCTGAGCCTTATAAAACTGGAATGCTGGAGTAAATGGTGCCTGTCACCCCAAATGCCAAGGAGCAGAGATAGGAATTGAATCCTGAAGCTGTACTGTATTTAGAGAGCAGGCAGTCTGGGATTATAGAAGATCAAAACAAATCTGCCCTCACTCTCTCATCTCTAGCTAGCATGTTTTATAGGGAATGGGTTACAAAGGCAGTTGGCCATTCTAAAGTTCCTTCTCATTCTGGTTGAGGGGGTTAGCCTTGTCGCTGAGATTCAACTTGTTGATGTTTTTCTTCACTTGTTATCCTGCACCTGTCGCTCATTGTTTTTTCTTTCTGTGGTGCAGCGTGCACAAACTCCCAAGAACACTGAGCCCCATTCTCCATGAGGTGCCATCTAGGTCAAAGATTAACTCAGAACAAACAAACCATTAGTATGTATGTGCTGGGAGATTTACAGTATGTGCATGGAGATTCTTTTCTATATTTTGAAGCACAAATGTACTCATAATACAGGATATAAAATTCTCCTATTTGTCCTTTATCAAAGGGAAGATGAGCTCTGTAAGTGCTCAGCCATGAAAGGCAGGTTCCCATAAGTTTTGTGTTTAAGGAGGCCACAGACAAAAATATAACAAGCAGGATCTGAGATTTCCTGAGACCAGCTGAGGCAAGAGCAGGCAGGTAGGCAGCAGCTGGGTGCTTCAGCAAGGCTCATTGTTGATTGACTTAATCTAGTTAATCCGTTAATCCAGTTGTTTTTGGCTTAATTGGCTTTTGTGGCTGTGGGGGTGGAGTTAACCTCCCAGCTGGTATAAAAGGTAGGGTTGTGCGAGTCTTGAGATCTGAGATCTCCCCAGACCAGATGAGGCAAGCACAGATGCAGGGGCACGGGCTAAAGAGCCCGCCCACAGGCCACCCCCCCCAACTGGGATTACGAAGGCATCTGAAGGACACAAGCAAAGCAAGCCTTCAATACAGTGAAGAGGCATTTAGGACTCACATTGTAATACAGGCAAGGAGAAGCTCATATGCCAGCAACACGAAGAAGAGACAACACGAGAAAGGGGCAGGATAATCCCACACCAAGCTCTACCAACCCTATGGAAGATTCCTACAGTGGGATCCCCCTGGGGATGGCCCAGGACACAGATATCAGAAACAGAATTGGGAACATATTTAAAGAACTACAAGACTATAAAGAGCAAATCAAAGAACTAAGAAGAGAGAATGAAGAACTCAAGAAGGACCTAGAGAGAGAGAAAATGACAAACTCCGGAAGGAACTGGAAACACTGAAAAGATCCCATGCTGAAAAAGATAAGGAAACCAACGAGTGAAGCAAAGAGCTACAGGAAGAGATTGAGAAGCTCCAAAAGGAAGTGGAAATACTAAAGAAATCAGAAGAGGAAATGAAAAAGGAAATCAAACACTCATCCAATCAAGAGGAAAGGAATGGAAAAAGCCTCAGAAGCAGAATGGAGGAAGCAGAACAAAGAATATCAGACCTGGGATGATAACACAGAACAACTAAAAACCTCAAGGAAAGATGATGAAAAAATTAAAAATACACAAAAGTGGAACAACAGGAACTGTGGGACACTATGAAAAGATCAAACCTCCGCATCATAGGAGTAGAGGAAGGAGAAGAATCCCAAGAGAATGGTATGGATCAGATCTTCAACAGAATCATAGATGAAAACTTCTCCAAACTAAAATAAGACAAACCAATACAAATACAAGAAGCACATAGAACTCCAAACAGACAAGATCAGAAAAGAAATTCTCCATGCCAGAAAGAGATGAATAGCATGTTTGGCAGAATGCATGAGCTCTGGAGGGGTGGGGGGATGGGGGGGACATGGGTCTAGATTTGATAAAAAATATATGTATAAATAAATAAATTAAAAAAAGAAATTCTCCATGCCACAGCATAGTTAAAACGCTAGACACCCAAAACAAAGACAAAATCCTTAAAGCCACAAGAGAAAAACAACAAGTGACCTATAAGGGGAAACCTATCAGAATTACAACTGACTTCTCAATGCAAACTATGAAAGCAAGAAGAACCTGGAGTAAAGCATTCCCAGTGTTAAAGGACAATAGATGCCAACCCAGGTTACTATACCCAGCAAAAATGTCGATTATAATTGAAGGAGAGAGAAAAACCTTCCATGACATAAACGGGTTAAAAGAATACATGTCTGGAAAACCAACCCTTCAGAGAATACTTGAAGCAATTCAGAGAAAAGAAGAAAGGTGCAACCATCCCCAGGCACCTAGAAAGAAATCAATAAAAGCATAACTGCAGAAGTAGAAACCTAAACCCAAACCGCAAATGGATAACAAGGCAAAAGGAAGTAACACAAACCTATCAGTCATAACCTTAAATATTAATGGACTAAATTCTCCAATCAAAAGACATAGACTGCTAGATTGGATTAGGAAACAGAATCCATCGATATGCTGTCTATAAGAAACACATCTTACCCTTCAAGGACAGGCACCACCACTTTAAAGTGAATGGATGGAAAACAAAATATTCCAAGCAAATGGGTACCAAAAAGAAAGCAGGGGTTGTTGCAACTCTAATATCAGGACAAATAGACTTTCAAAAGTAAAAAGAAATCAGAAAGAGCACAAGAAGCCCTTAATATCTTTATCAAAGGAAACAATTCACCAAATGAAGATTCATCACATCCAGGAAATATATAGTGCCCCCAAACTCTGGTGCACCAAACCTTTATGGAAACATTCTCCAGGACCAGCAAGTCACACCACTTCAACCCCCAGTACACTCATAGTAGGGGACTTTATATACTCCACTTTTGGGAGTCTCTTTGGATATGTCAACAGGACACAGAATAAACAGAGCGACATCCAATAAATGAAGATTGATACAACCAAAGGGACTCTTCATAAGACCCTACCAAATCATTGCATCTAAAGCAAGGAGAGAATACATTTCTACTCAGCCACCCCATGGAACATTCTCCGAAAAATTCACCCAAATACTGGGACACAGAGAGAAACCTTCCACAATACAAAAGATTGAAATAAATTCTCATGATTCCTTAGACCACAGTACAATAAAGCTCAATAAAAACCATCCAACACTAGGATAACGCCCTACTCTATCCATACGAATAACTCATGGGACTAAACCAACACATCGTGAATAACGACATGGTAAGGAAAGAGATAAAGAAAGAAATAAACGATTCCTGGAACTGAATGACAATGACAAGACACACACAACAAACCCTATGGGATACCTTAAAAAGAGTCCTAAGAGGGAACTTATGAGCCCCTGGGTGGCCTACATTAGAAAACAGACAAGACCACAAGTGACTGAATTCTAACACTGCAGCGAAAGCACTATGAGAGCAACAAAAGATGAACCATAAATGCAACAGACAGGAGAAATACAAAATTAAAAAAAAAAAAAAAATAAAATAAACAAAAAAAACAAAAGAAAACAAAAAAAAAAAATAAATAAAACTGGTTCTTTGAAAAGAAAAAACAGATAGACAGACCTCTAGCCCAGTTAACCCAAAGAAGAGAAGGAACAACTCAAATCAATACAATCCGTGGATGAAAAGGGAAATATCACCACAGAACAAAGGAAAAAGATCCGAAAATCTATGGGAATTTACAAGGAACCTATATTCTACAAGTTTGAAAACCTAGAAGAAATGGATGAATTCTGAAGATCCTGGGAATCACCAAAGCTCACCAAGAAGAGATTGACAGCTTAACAGACCCATACGAATAATGTATGAGAAATCCCCCAAACTAAAAAAAAGCCCAGGCCCCAGATGGCCTGCACTGCAGAATTCGTTCTTAAAACATTCAAAAGAGACCTCAACCATTATTACAGAAACTGTTTAGAAGGATACAATCAGGGGAGTTCTCCCCAAATTCCTTCTATAAAGCCAGTCATCATCTCTATTACAGAAACCAGGCATAGATACAACCTGAAAAAGGAGAATTAGTAGACCAGCGACCCTAATGAACACATGACAAAAAAGTTCTAAACAGGATACTGGCAAATCCATACAGGACCTGCACTCAAGAAAATCATCCACTCAACCATTTGGATTCATACCAGAAATGCAGGGATGGTTCAACATACGAAAATCAATACACATCATCAAACACATAATGAATCAGAAAGACAAAAAACACACATTCGATCTCAATTGATGCGAAAGAGCCTTGGACAAAATCCAAAAAGCATCCCTTCATGCTGTAAAGTACTAGAAGGAATTGGATGGAAGGGATCATTCCTCAAGTAATCAAAGCCATATCCAGGAAAACCCACAGCCAATATCATCCTAACTGGGGAAAATATGACAGAAAACAGTCCCCTTAAAGGTAGGAACTCAGCACGGGTCTGCCCCCTGTCACCACTCACTCTTCAATATCACAGTCTTGACATTCCAAAGACAATAAGGCAAGAAAAGGAAATTAAAGGAGTACTGAATTGGAAAAAGCGGAAGTCCAAGCATCCTATTTGCTGATGATATGATTGTTACTTAAGGATGCTTAAAAACTCACCACAAAAAAATCCTAGAAACGATTAGAACAGCTTCAGCAAAGGGAGGGATACAAAATAACCTAATAAACAAAAAAATCAATGGGCCTTTCTTTACACCAAGAACAAGCAAGTGGAGAAAATTTAAAGTAGCACCTCCCACTCACAATACTCAAAAGCATAAAATACCTAGGAACAAACCTAACCAAAGGACACACAAGGAATCTCTACAACAAAAATTTGTAAACCTTATAAAGAAAGAAACTCGAAAAGAAGCCCTCAGAAGATGGAAAGAAACCTCCCATGCTCATGGGATTGTGAAAAATTACATGTTGTAAAATGTCCATTTTAACTGAAAACTCTTGATTAGATTTAATGCAATTCCATCAAACCCAAGAGTTCTTCGACAGGCTTGGAAAACAAAAAGTCCTTAAATGTCATTTGGAAAAACAAAAGACCTCGAAATATCCCAAAACAACCCTGAGATGAAAAGAGCACCACTCGGGGAGAATTTCTTTTTTCTTTACCAGACTCAAACCGTACTACAGGGATATATGCACAAAAAACAGCCTGCCGTATGCAAAAAACAGACCTGTTGACCACTGGAACAAAACCGAAGATCCAAAACTGAGGCCCACAACAATTTCCATCCATCTTATATTTGAACAAGGGGCCAGAAGCCACAATAGAGGAAAGACAGCATCTTTCAGCAAGTTGTTGTGGCAAAACGGGTCCCCACTTGTAGAAAATGAAATTAAACCCCTACCTCTCCTCCCTGTGCAAAAGTCAATCCAGATGGATCAAAGGCCTAACGTGAAACCCGCAAACTCTAAGGCGATTTGAGAAGAATATTTTGGCAGCAGACCTAAGAGACATAGGTATAGGAAAGAGCTTCCTAAATTCAGGCAGTCAGCGCGCAAGAATTAAGGTCAACACATTGACAAAAGGGACCATCATTAACTCAAAAGTTCTGTACATCAAACGAAACAATAAAGGAAAGGAAGAGAAATCCCACAGAGTGGCGAGGAAATCTTTACGGCAGAACATCTGTCACAACCAGCATTGATTTCCAGAATATATAAACTACTCGAAACAACAAGAAGAAAAGAAAACAAATGACCCACTCAATATATAGGAGAAAAGACTGAACAGAGACTTAACAAGTGAGGAATTAGAATGTGATAATTCACCTTAGAAGATAGTACGTTCACACAATCACTGAACATATAAGGAATAGCAAATCAAAACAATTTTTAATGATATCATCTTACTCCAGTAAGACTGGTAGGATCAAGACAAACAAAATGAATACACCAATGTGGAGAGTGTTGTGGGGAAAGGGGACTACATACTCTTCCACGTTTGAGAAGTAAACTTTATAACTCTCAGCCATATGGAAAGCAGTGTGGAGAATCCTTGGAAGACTTGGAATAACTGCGCACCCGACCCAGCCATCACTCCTAGGCAGTACCCTAGACTCACCCCACCGCAGAGATCATGCACAGGCCTGTTTATTTCATTCTCTTCAAATAGCAAGGGAGCTGAACCAACCCAAATGCCCCTGCATACTGGTATGTGGATAGAGAAAATTCTGGTACATGCATACACAATAGTTACTAGCAGCCAGTATAAGAAGAATGCACTATGAGCTTTGGCAGGAGAAATGGATGGATTAACTGAGAAGATATATAAGTGAGTGCAAAAGTGAACACAGTCCCATGAAAATCACTAATGCAAAATGTGTTCTCCACACTGTGGATAGCTAGTGTCCAATTACCTAGTTGTAAGTATTCTTGTGCACGAGGCCCGGTGAGCTTTGTCCAAAGCAGTTGGGAGTGATTTGCATAAATTTGCGTAAACAACAACAACAACAACAACAACAACAACAACAACAGCAACAGAAAGGACTGCATCGAAGAACTGACTGAAACAGTGAACTTCTGCTCAAAACAGTCAACTTCCACATGGAGAACATTGAGAAAGACCGAGAAAGAGATGAAAAGCATGTTTGGCAGAATGCATGAGCTCTGGTGGGGTGGGGGATTAGGATGGGGGACATGGGTCTAGATTTGATAAAAAATATAAATAAATAGATTAAAAAATATAACAAGCACAAATGTAGCAAGCAGTTTATACAATTGTGTTTGTGTGAGAACCAGGAATTTGTCCAGAGAGTACTTAACGGTGATTTTGGTTTCCAAAAGCTTCCCACATTCAGACTTGGTCAAGTATATGATAACTTACTCACTTGCATTTCCTTTATAAACAATGGTTGTGAAAAGTAAGTAGCAGGGGCTGGAGAGATGGCTCAGTGGTTAAGAGTGCCGACTGCTCTTGCAGAGGACCTGGGTTCGATTCCCAGCACCTATATGGTGGCTAAGAACCGTCTTTGACTCCAGTTCCAGGGGAATCTGACGCCCTCTTCTGTTCTCCGTGGCATTGCATGACATGGGTGCACCAACTTGCATGTAGACAGTACACTCATACACATAAAAATAATAATAAATAAAAAATAAAAAAAATTTTTAAAAAGACTTTAAAAAAGTAAGTAGCAGCTGGGTGTGGGGACGCACGCCTTTAATCCTAGCACTTGGGAGGCAGAGGCATATGGATCTTTGTGAGTTCAAGGCCAGCCTGGTCTACAGAGTGAGTTCCAGGACAGCTGGGGCTACAGGGAGACCCTGTCTCGAAAAAACAAAAAGAAAACAAAACAAAAGTAAGTAGCTTCTCTTTATCAGGGGTATAATTGACTTTAAGGTTATACTTCTGTTTTTGTCTTAGCTGCCTAAATATTATTTTTCTATAAGTCATGTGCTATTCTAAAGACTACATGATTTTTCTAAATAGCAGTTTCTAAAGTGTAAGAGGCAAATAATATTTACTTCATGTACATATGACAAGAATGATAAGAAATGATACATTAGAAACCTTGATCCAAGCTTGCTCTGTTGTCAATGAGTTACAACCCAGTGTTCTTCCAGACACCTTTTCAACTTGGTGTTCACAGTGCCTTCAGTCTCCTTGTACCTCAGCTCAGAGCACTGTTCTCACGTCCCTAGGCAGGGGAGAGGGGTTCAGATAGAGGTCAAGTCAATCTTACGATCCAGGATTCTATCCATTACAGAGCCAGGAATGAAAAGTTTCAGGGCTGATTTTCACCATGTTCTTCTTTCAGATTTGGAGGCCAGAGACATGGGCCTGAGCAGCAAGACCCTGTGCATGGAGGGTGAGCATATCCTGCCAGATGGCTCCCGGGTGCTGCACTACAATGTGCACAGCCTGTACGGGTGGTCCCAGACCAGACCCACCTACGAGTGAGTGACTCTCTCTCTTCTCCAGTGGGGACTCTCTTCTCTCCCTAGTGGGGACTCTCTTCTCTCACTAGTGGGGACTCTCTTCTCTCACTAGTGGGGACTCTCTTCTTTCACTAGTGGGGACTCTCTTCTCTCACTAGTGGGGACTCTCTTCTTTCACTAGTGGGGACTCTCTTCTTTCACTAGTGGGGACTCTCTTCTTTCACTAGTGGGGACTCTCTTCTTTCACTAGTGGGGACTCTCTTCTTTCACTAGTGGGGACTCTCTTCTCTCACTAGTGGGGACTCTCTTCTCTCACTAGTGGGGACTCTCTTCTCTCACTAGTGGGGACTCTCTTCTTTCACTAGTGGGGACTCTCTTCTTTCACTAGTGGGGACTCTCTTCTTTCACTAGTGGGGACTCTCTTCTCTCCCTAGTGGGGACTCTCTTCTCTCACTAGTGGGGACTCTCTTCTCTCACTAGTGGGGACTCTCTTCTTTCACTAGTGGGGACTCTCTTCTCTCACCAGTGATGGGCAGAGTAGCTTCCTTACCGTTCCTTTCACGTCCCATTCTAAGAACATTTTAATTGTAATAGCTATGAAACAATTTTTTTTGGTCTTTTCAAGACAGGGACTCCCTGTAGCCCCAGCTGTCCTGGAACTCACACTGTAGACCAGGCTGGCCTTGAACTCACAAAGATCCGCCTGCCTCTGCCTCCCAAGTGCTAGGACTAAAGGCGTGTGCCACCACGCCCGCTTTGAAGCAATTCTTAACTGTAAGTACTACTCCTTTGCGCATGGAGCCAGCCTTGTGAGCATGAGTGGGGGACAGATTTAAAACCAGGGGAGCCCCACCATAGGGAAAGGAAAAGTCCTCTTGAGAAGCACACTCATGGGTATACCAGAAGTCATTATGCCATGGAGCTGGTGCTCTGGTGTCAGTGGTTACAAGGGTAAAAAGGGAGAGAGTGGAGGAAAACACTCTCTTTGGGTCAAACGTGAACCACCTCTAATGGGGTTGTTTGGATTGTTCTGTTTTCATTCTTATTGGAGAGGCAATGGCATTTTGTTGGATTAGCACACTCACAGTGTTGGATTAGCACACTCACAATGTGAACTGAATGAATAATAATCATCTTATGGAAAAACGTAATGAAGAAATTACACTCTTCTTTCTCAAATTTAGAATGTTGGGTAAATCAATCTTGTGATTATTTATTTACTGTTTAGGGAGAAGCCACTGGGTTCACTATACATCTTCGTATATCTCTTTGGAAAGGCCTCACCGCCATTATCATGCCCCTCAACCTTCCAGATCCTCACTAAAGGCTCCAATTGCTATATTCTTTGCAGTCACACAAAAATATTTTGTTACTGTGTACTAAGGTCTAGGACTCTGGACAGGAAACTTTTTGCCTTCTTTCCCTCCCCTGACTTCTTCTCTTTTTTTTCCCTAACCAGAGCTGTGCAGGAGGTGACAGGACAGCGAGGCGTCATCATCACCCGCTCCACGTTCCCCTCTTCTGGACGCTGGGCAGGACACTGGCTGGGAGACAACACTGCTGCCTGGGACCAGTTGGGAAAATCTATCATTGGTGTGTAGGTTATTCCATGGGGCCTCTGCTGGCAGGGGATGGAGTTAGGATCCTTGATGGAGGAGGAAGAGAAGAGGATGATGAAGAAGAGGAGAAGGAGGATGAGGAGGAGGAGAAGGAGAAGGAGAGGAAGGAGAGGAAGGAGGAGGAGGAGAGGAAGAGGAAAAGGAGAAAAGGAGGAGAGGAAGGAGGAGGAGAAGAAGGAGAGGAAGGAAGAAGAAGAGAGGAAGGAGAAGGAGGAAGAGAGGAAGGAGAAGGAGGAAGAGAGGAAGGAGAAGGAGGAAGAGAAGGAGGAGGAAAAAGAGAGGAGGGAGGAGGAGGAGAGGAAAGAGGAAGAAGAGAGGAAGGAGGAGGAGGAGAGGAAGGAGGAGGAAGAGGAGAGGAAGGAAGAGGAAGAGGAGAGGAAGGATGAGAAGGAGAGGGAGGAGGAGAAGGAGGAGGAGGAGGAGGAGGAGAAGGAGGAGGAGGAGGAGGAGGAGGGTGTCTTCCCTGGCCTGACTCTGCTGTGGCTCTCATTGCAGGCATGATGGAGTTCAGCCTCTTTGGCATATCCTATGTAAGTGCCCTTTGCATGCTCCTCATCCCAGGAAGGTGGTGGCATCTCTCAGAAATCTCCAAGAAGCTTTATCCCTTGTTGTTTCAGACTGGGGCAGACATCTGTGGGTTCTTTCAAGATGCTGAGTTTGAGATGTGTGTCCGCTGGATGCAGCTGGGAGCCTTTTACCCCTTCTCTAGGAACCACAACACCATTGGGACCAAGGTAGTATCTGAGTTCTTACCTCACCTGTCTTGCATCACTTGAAATGCTATCTTAGTCTCGCAGCATTTCTGCTGTCTATTCCCTGAGGGCATCTTCAAATGCCATTAAACCCTCTTGCCTCTGAATCATATTCTGCAATGTTATTTTTATGCCTAAGAACCATTTTTCTAATACATCCCATGAAGAATGTCTCATGGCAATTTTTTTCCGAGATAACTCTAGTGATTTTTCTTAGTCCATTAAGAATATTTTTAGTCTCATCCATCATTATCTTTAGTACGTAATACTTTAGTATGCGCGATAGCTCAATAGGCCTTCAGTGACCTTCTTAAATTCCCTGGGTGTCTCAAGTGGATGCTGAATGTTTTTATTCTTCTCCTTTAGCGACAAGACCCTGTATCCTGGAATAGTACCTTTGAGGATATTTCCAGAAGTGTGCTAGAGACCAGATATACCCTGTTGCCGTATCTCTATACCTTGATGTACAAGGCCCACAAGGAGGGCAGCACAGTTGTGCGGCCTCTTCTCCATGAGTGAGTGTTGAGGTGGATTTCATTTGATCAATGGAATTTCGCTTGAGGGGAGAAGTTGATCCCATTTTTCTACAGGGCAACAAGTTTCTTTTCTGTCAATATTGTTCAAGTAGAGACCATAATTTATCAGTCCTTTGATATTTGTCACAGGTCTTGGATGTAAGTCTAGTCATTGAATAAAATGTTTTGAAGTGACCAAACATACCATAGCGTAATTTCTTCTTTAAGCAGCCACAGAAAGTCTTCCTCTGTTGTTTTGTCTTAGAGACAAGACCTAACCCATAATTTGTTCAGATCATATCATGGGCTCTCTAGTAGAGACTTGAGGGACAAAGTCCATCCTTGCATTTAAAATGTGCCATGATCGGGGCTGGAGAGATGGCCTAGCGGTTAAGAGCGCCGACCGCTCTTACAGAGGACCCGGGTTCGATCCCCAGCACCCACATGGCGGCTGAGAACCGTCTGAAGCTCCAATTCCAGGAGAACTCCAGTTCCAGGGGAATCCGAGACCCTCTTCTGACCTCCGCGGCGTTGCACGACACGGGTGCACAGACTTGCATGCAGACAGTACATTCATACACATACAGAAATAACCATAAATAAAAAATAATAAAAAAAACTAAAATTTAAAAAAAAAAATGTGGCCCTTGATCGGGCTTGGAGATGATGTGGCCTAGCTGTTGTCTAAAGAAGCGCCGACCCGTCTTTCTACAGGGACCAGGTCGATCCCCAGCACCCACATGGCGGTGGAGAACCGTCTGAAACTCCAATTCCAGGAGAACTCCAGTTCCAGGGGAATCCGACACCCTCTTCTGACCTCCGCGGCATTGCACGACACGGGTGCACACACCTGCATGCAGACAGTACATTCATACACATACCGAAATAAATAAAAATTAAAAAAAAATGTGCCATGATCAGGAACAGTTTATGCAAGACAACATGCATAAGCAGTTTCTGAAGCCTTAGAGGTGTAACATATAGGCAGCAGGGCAGTGTTTAACCCTCATAGAACTGGGGGTGGGGGGCAGTGCGGATTCTATGGATGCAGCTTGACAGGGATCTGAACTTGAAGACTTCTCCAGGGATTTCGGCTGGGGCCCTGTAGAGATCTGGCTGTAACTCCTTCATTTCCCTTTCCAGGTTTGTGTCAGACAATGCGACCTGGGATATAGACAAACAGTTCCTGCTGGGACCAGCCTTCCTGGTCAGCCCTGTGCTGGAGGCTGTGAGTATGGGAGCATGGAGGGGAGGACCCCAGCTGTCAGGCCTGATGAGTAGAGAGAGGAGAAGGCAGATGTGAACCCGTGACCTGGTTCCTTGTTCTATATTTGTCTCTTTTGGTCCTTCAGAGAAGAATTCAATGTCTTAAGTGTTTTGTTTTCCAATTCTTCTTTACTTCAGCCTAATAATAATTCCAAATAATAATTTAGAGAATAGTCAAGGTGAAAAATACATTTGTGGTTTATTTGAACATATGATTGTTTCTCCACTAATTATAATGAAGAGATCAGGTTTGGGAAGGACATGTAAAAATTCTAATGTTCTGTCTTTGGTAATTGTAATGTGCAGAACTGCTTGCAGAAATAATTTCACCTTGTGGCTGTTGGCTAGCACTCTCTGTCCTAAAAGTGTACAGCATCAAGGGCTATTTCTTTCCTGCTTCTGCAGGAACTCAGTCTTTAACAGGAGGAGCTACTTAAACCTTCTTTAAATATTTTTATACTTGTACAAACCTTTTTATGCCTTATACTTAACCTTTGGTATTTGTCTCTTACGACGGTTCATGGCTAAATCTTTAGGCAAAAAGTGGACGTTTTCTTTGAAGTCCTGAACTTTATGAAAGGAACTTGTTTGGTTAGGTAGTTTCCACTCCTCAAAACCTGAGGAGGAGATATCTCTCACACTGACAGTCTTAAGAGAGAAGGTTCCCAGTTCCACTTCTGTGCTTTTACACAAGGATACATCTGCAGATCTGTTTACTCCATCCCAGACTGCTGTGCCCACACCTCATTTGTGTTTAATTTCAGAATGCCAGAAATGTCACCGCTTACTTCCCTGCAGCCCTCTGGTATGACTACTATACGGTAAGTTCTCCTAATGTTTTTATAAACTGTAGACAGTCTTTGCACATGATGGACAGAAGGTTCTGGAAATTACCTGCTGTGGTCTTGTGAAAGGCATTTTAATCCTTGGGGCATAAGTTTCTCATTTCCCAACTGGACCAACAAACACCACTTACTCTTAGAGTTGACTGAAGCTGTACATGACTATCTCACTGGATCCTGGCTTGGGGGCTTGTATGATTCCTTTTGCTGTGGCAAACCACAATGCTGAAGATACTAAAAGCTTTTCTCAGGGCTGGAGAGATGGCCTAGTGGTTAAGAGCGCCGACCACTCTTGCAGAGGACCCAGGTTCGACCCCCAGCACCCATATGGCGGTTGAGAACCATCTTTAACTCCAGTTCCAGGGGAATCCGACACCCTCTTCTGACCTCCGAGGCATTGCACGACACAGGTGCACAAACCTACATGCAGACAGTACATTCATGCACATACAAACATAAATAAAATTAAAAATTCTTTGAAAAAAGGATTACTTTTAAAAAAGCCTTTTTTCATAAACACTAACAAGCTCTTAAAAAGTGGTATTAGTGCTTATTTCTGTTTACATGAGTTCTTAATCATGGATATGTTGCCCTCTGTATGTTTAAATTATCAGCTGCTGTAGCATAGATGCTCAAAGTATTGTTCCAAATAATTAGCCAAGTTGGGTGAGGCATGGTGCTGCCGACACAAAACACAACAATGTGTTATTTATTTATTACTTATTCTAATTGTGTCTGTGTGTGTCTGTGTGTGGATTTGTACACATGAGTGCAGTGCCTGCAAAGGCCAGAAGAAAGTTGGATTTCCCTGGAGGTGGAGTTATAGGCAGTTGTGAGCCACCCAATATGGGTGCTGGGAATGGAATTTGGTCTTCTGGAAGAGCAGTATATGCTCTTGATGGCTGAACCATCTCTCCAGTCTCTGACTCTCTTCTGTTGCTGCTGCTTTTCTTTTTGTAATTTAGAGTCAAGAAATAAAGGTAAATTTTGGGCACTGGGTCATTCATGTAAAAATAGAAGAATGTGGTGAGTGGATATAGTTAGTATTCGGAACATTGTCTCACATGTAGTACATGTTCAGTGAGTGCCAGCTATTACTGTTTTCTTTATTTCTTATAATCCTAGAAATAGTTTGAAATAAGACAATTTTCCCTTATTTTGTGAGGAAGAAACTGAAACCCATAATGGTCTAGTAAATTTGCTATAGTCGCATAGCTGATACCTCCCTAATTCAGAACAAGCCAGTCAAACTCAGGATCAGAGGGTTTTTTTTTTTTTTTTGGTCTTTTCGAGACAGGATCTCTCTGTAGGCCCAGCTGTCCTGGAACTCACTCTGTAGACCGGGCTGGCCTTGAACTCACAAAGATCCGCTTGCCTCTGCCTCCCAAGTGCAAGAATTAAAGGTGTGCGCCACCACGCCTGGCAGAGTTTTAGTTTTTAATCATGTGTGGTGAAGCATTCTAAAATGCATGCTTATGCTGCCTGGTTCATAGACTGTTTCTTGTAGTATTCTCAGATCTTGCCACTGTGTCGATGTTGTAATTTATCTTTAACCATTTGCCCACACTTCCACACTTCTAGACAGTTCTGCAGTGACCACATAGCTATTTCCTCTCTTATTCTACCCACGTGGTTTATGTCTGTGCTGGCTAACTTTGGTTGTCAGCTTGACACACCTGGGAGGGTCCGCATGAGATTGGCCTGTGCCAATGTCTATGAAGCATTTTCTTCTTGTTAAGTGATGTGGGAGAGGTCAGTGCCCTGTGGATGATGCCACTCCTGGGCAGGTGGTCCTGGGCTGTATAAGAAAGCAAGCTAAGCACAGGCCACAGGAGAAAGCCAGTAACCAGTGCTCTTCCATGCCTCAGTGCCTGCCTTTATTTCTTGTCCCGAGTTGCTGCCCCAAGTTCCTGTGATTTAACCTGAAGATAAACCATTTCTTCCCCTCCAACAAAAAAAAAAAAAAAAAAAGAAATTCCTTATTCTGAGCCAAATATGAGTGAGCATGGCCTGGAAGCACAGATTCACATTGCCTCAAAAGACGTTATATCTTGGAAGCAGATAAATGAATATTTCATAGTCACAGAAGAAAGTCACAAATGAGTGTGCTTATCAAATACATTGCTGGGGATGTCAGGTCAGCCGGTTATAGAAAGGAGGGGAGTCTCTGTCTTAGGTTCTACATGCTTTCTGATCATGTTATGGGGTTTTGGATCATTGGAAGCTGGTGTTACATTAAATGAATATATTGTAAGTATTATGTACTATTAAAAGATGTTAGGTTAGATACAGAGGTAGGTGATAAGTGGTTATTATAGAGACTAGAGATAGCTCAAGATCATTTTGGCTAATGAACTACAACATTTCAATTCTTCATAATCATGGATGTTCTAATCTGTCAATCAACCTACAGAATCTTCAACCTAAATATGGCTTTGAGGGAACTCTAGGTCACATGATAGTATGTAAAATATACACTGAGGTATGGTACCTGGTCAGAAATACACATGTATCACCTATGATCTGTCTTAGGGTATAAGGCAAGAGTCCATCCGGGAGAACAGGACATTAGGAGGCATCCTTGCCTCTAATTAAACCTTCATTTCTGACTTTCTGAGGAGGAAGTAATAGACTGGAAATAGAGTGGGAAAAGAAAGAGCATAGCATGTGGGAATCTTGTCATTCGGGGGCGTGACAGTGAGATTGAGCACAAAGTGGACAGGAACAAAAGAGTTTAAGGTCTTCATCATTTTCTATTCTTGGAAGCACTGAGTCGCTGTGCCGAGTTCTTTGTTGCTAGATAAGCTCTGTCCTTAGGGTGTGCATACATTAAGAGTCAGCTATGTGCATTTCAGCTGGCCCCTGGTTTCTCATGGGAGGAATATCTAAATTTCTCTAGCTGAGCCTTTCCTCTGAGTTTTCACAATTAGTGTCCTATTTCCTTACAGTCAATCCTGTTGAGTGTGTTGGGCTTTCTGGTGCATTTGCAGGGGTCCACATTAGAGAGGAAGAATCCCAAAACACACAGTTTAAGGTGACCTTGAATTGTAAGGCTGGCTCTGCTTTTGGATAGCCTTGAGAGTGTGGACCTCCTTAAATTTTGTTCTCCCTACAAGGGTCTCTTGGTATTCCATTTTCCTCCCAGCCTTGCCCGGATGCAAAATTGTTTGCTGAGCTGTAAGCACTGGAATATAGGATACTTAACTCTGTGACTTTGTGTACAATGAAGAGCTCCAATTTTCTTGTCATAACCATTAATATACATACCGCATGGAGAAAATAAAGGATGATAAAAACGAAAGTCAACAACAATGACAAAAGACTTGATTAAAGAACTGACCAAAACTGTAAACTTCTGTATCAAAAAGGTTTAAAAAAGACTGAGAAAAAGACGCAAGATGGGACTTAACACATATGGCAGAATCTGGTGAGGGGGTATGGATGGGGGAACAGGTCTAAATTTGATTAAGAAATGTATGAAATGGGGCTGGAGAGATGGCCTAGCGGTTAAGAGCGCCGACCGCTCTTACAGAGGACCCGGGTTCGATCCCCAGCACCCACATGGCGGTTGAGAACCGTCTGAAACTCCAATCCCAGGAGAACTCCAGTTCCAGGAGAATCCGAGACCCTCTTCTGACCTCCGCGGCATTGCACGACATGGGTGCACACACCTGCATGCAGACAGTACATTCATACAGAAATAAATAAAATTTAAAAAAAAGAAATGTATGAAATGTACAAAAGCTCAATAAAAACTAAGGAGAAAAATAAAGAAATAAAGGATAAAAACCAGTTAAAAAAAAAAAGTCAAGAACTCTCCTAGCAGCAAAACAAGATTTCATGCAACAGCAGGTGAATACACAAAATAGGCCTCATTGAACAGTGATGCCCAGGCAGCAAGGTCAGGGAGACATATGGGATGTGTTGCTTAAGGAAGTTTGTGTCCTCTCCTGCATCATCTCTCTTCTTTGCCCACAGGGTGCAGTTATTAATTCAACAGGAGAGTGGAAGACCTTGTCCGCCCCTCTTGACCACATTAATCTTCATGTCCGGGGGGGCTACATCCTACCCTGGCAAAAACCTGCCCTGAATACCTACTTAAGGTAAATAAGGTGACTGGTTCCTCTTTGCATACTGCTGAGATTATTATTATTATTATTATTATTATTATTATTATTACTGTGTGTGTGTGTGTGTGTGTGTGTGTTTGATGGAAGCCATCAATTCTTCCAGGCCCAAAGCTATTTTACTAAACAAACATTTTATCTTTTTCAACTTGGGATCTGTTGGATCCAGGATGCAACCTCCACAGGGAGGGAGGAGGGAGGGACATGGTCTGTCTGTGTTGGTGTAGGGGAGCTTATAATACTCTGCTCTTAGATTTTCTTCAGCCTCTTTTTAATGTGCTATTGAGCTCAAGTTGGACTCTGGTAGACATTGGTAGACAAAGCTTTCTCCTGCCTCCTCTTCAATCCCCCTGAGTAGAACACACTGACGATGGGGGTAGTGTCATACATGAATAGCTCAGTTCTGGGCAGTCCCTCTCAGTCCCTACCTGTTCAGGCCTAATGGTCTGTGCACAGTTCTCTGCTCAATCCTTGCTCACTCTCACTTCTAGGCTAGGATCTGTTTTCTATCATCCTGTGGCTTCAATTTCCTATTTCTTTTTTCCCATTGAGTACTTTCTTTTTGTGATTCATAATTGGATTTTGAAAAGACAAACTCAACTCTCTCTCATTTTTCCTGGCCACTGACTTTTCCTTCCTCTCTAATTACACAACTGTAAATTCTACCTTTATTGAAGAGTTGCATGTTGATAGTGTTCATCACCCAGAGTTAAAATTTTTTTTTTCTAGGCAAGAACTCTTAGCGAATTCTTTGTTTTTAATTTTATTTATTTATTTATGTGTATGAATGTACTGTCTGCATGTAGGTTTGTGCACCCATGTCATGCAAAGCTGCGGAGGTCAGAAGAGGGTGTCGGGTTCCCCTGGAACTGGAGTTCTCCTGGAATTGGAGCTATGGACGGTTCTCAGCCGCTATGTGGGTGTTGGGGATCGAACCCGGGTCCTCTGCAAGAGCAGTCGGTGCTCTTAACCGCTAGGCCATCTCTCCAGCCCACAAGAACTCTTTACGAGACTTGAAATCTACCTTTTCCTGTGAACCTCCCTCACTTCTTTGGTTCTTCGCATTATAGACTTTTATGAAAATATGCCTAAATCTAGCTTGCACCAGTAACTCTTCAGGTTCAGGACATCACTAGCCTGTATCACATACCTCTAGTATATTTACCTCCCTTTTTCCAATTATTCATTTCTTTTCATTCACATCAACAAACTGTAAGAGGTAATTGTAATCATTGAGAGTAGGTAGTCTATAATGTCCCGGTCCATAGCATCATTGTCTAGGATTTCGTTGTCTCCTAATAGCTTGTATTCTAAATATAGTTACAGTTTTAATGCCAGCTACTGCATTAATTGTAAAGTTCTGAATGTTACCTTCTTGATTCCTTCATAGGTGTTTAACATGTTTTTATCCTATAAAATGACTATCATGGGAACAAGGTGCTTCCAGTGTTTTTACAAAATAGAGTCATGAGTGACTAGCATCTTTCTCAGTTGAAATTTAATGCAAACGTTTGACAAATTTCTTTAAGGATTTGTGTCTTATGTGAATCTTGTCTCCCACAGCCGGAAGAACCCTCTTGGCCTTATCATTGCCCTGGATGAGAACAAAGAAGCAAAAGGTGAACTGTTCTGGGATGATGGACAGACGAAGGGTGAGTGTTGCGAAGAGGACATAGCCATTGCACACCTACATCTTTGACTCTGTCCCTTCAGTCCTGCTGAACATTCAGCTATGGGGAACACCTCACCAGGCACTGCAACATCCTCTTCCAAAAGGCATCTTTTGTTTCTGATTGCTCTCTCTCTCTCTCTCTCTCTCTCTCTCTCTCTCTCTCTGTCTCTCTGTCTCTCTGTCTCTCTCTCTTCTCTCCTTAGATAGCAATGTTTAACAGGCTCTCATTTTATAAATAGACACCTAGAAGAATATACTGCACATTAAATCCTTCGGAACAAATGTTGATAACATGAAAATCCACCCCCCCCCCACATCTGTGAGGAAGTGAGCATACATATTCCTAATTATATGGACATATAGCCATGCTTTGGTATATGTACCTACGTATGCATATGTATATATGTTTATATATATTCAAATTAAGAGAAACGTGTATATAAAAGAGAACCAGCAACCCAGGTTTACTGAAGCATTAGTCACACCAGTCAAGATATGTAGACAGCATATGTGTATGCCAACTGAAGAATGAATAATTTGTGGTACATAGATTCAGTAGAATGTTATTGTGTCATAAAAAGTCAGCTTTAAGTAGAGGAGATACAATTTGGCCTTCTGTGGTGGCCAGTCAGTCTGACTCCTCTTTCTTTGGCTTTCAGAGCCCCTGGCCAATAACATTGTTTGTACATTTTCTGCTGCTCAAGTAAGTAGAATACTTTTACTAATCTTAAGTGTGGGTTTTTGTCCAACCATCAGCACCTATGTATATGGGCTTGTGTATATGTGTGACTTTATTCGCAGTAACAACTATGAGTGAACACATTTCCATTTATGACTTAACTCTCCAAGAGTTTAATTATCTGTGCTATCAAAAGGAAGCAATAATATCTATAAAGAAAAGCAAATAGAGTTTTTTCAATGCAAGATTTTAAAAAGCAGGTACCATTATTAAATAGTTATTTTTTAAAATGTCTCTGTGTATGTATTGTTTATTTTTTCCCTAAGAGTAATTAATGTTGGTTTGCACTCAAACATGGGTTAGAGAAAGCTCAGAGGCATTCAGAGCAGCCAAGGTCTGCCCTTGGATGGGGCATTGAGCGTCTAGAGACTCTTGGTGCTTCTGGCCTTGTCATTGTGCATAACTACGCTTGGTGTGTTTCAGAACCACTTGCGTGTGATTCCAGAGTCAACAACATACAAGGACCCCAATAATTTAGCATTTAAGGAGATTAAAATCTTTGGAACACAGCCACTTCGCAGTGTTACAGTGCAGCAAAATGGCACCCAAACGCAGATGTCTCCTCAAGTCACTTATGATCCTAGCCGGAAGGTGAGACTCCATTTTGTTGAGGTTGCACGGGATGTCAAGGGATGAGGGGGCCTGAGAGGCCTGGTGCAGATGTCACAGGAACGATGGGGACAGTTGGGGACAGTGTGAGCCAGAATGAGTCAGAGAGGGGCTGGGGAAGAGCAGAACGGTTGAATGGTCTCTCCGTGCTGGTTCTTCTTGTTCCTCAAGAGTTCTGCTCTCTGGCTTTATTTCCCAAGAACTATGTATGAGCCCATGAATATCAGAAAAAGGGGAGGAGGGAGCCGGCAAAGGAAATGGAATCTGTAAGTTGATGACTGGTGCTGAAAGGTGAAGGTAGAGGCCCCGGGAGACCAAATACTGAAATGCTTTTTAAGCAAATTCTGTACCGAGACCTCTTCAGCCTTGAGCCTCCAACATACATATACAATCTCAAGAAGGTATATGTGAAGAATATAAAATTCCTTAAGATAAGGAATAAGTTCCTACTCAGATGGTTACTAATTGGGCTAGAGGATGATGAAATAACTTTTTCATTGGAAAGTTTGTGATCTTATCCTCCTGGCAAGCTTGCATCCCACTCTCCTGACACTTTAATATGAGGAGAAGTCCTCACCCCAAACAATGCTGAAGGCCTAAGCTCCAATAAGCTTGCTTTGTGAGGAACCTACCAAAATTTGATTTGGGAAAATAAATGAATTTGGAGTTCTATTATAATGGCATATTGGTTATATGTGAAGTTTTGTGACAACATGTATTCATGATGCAGACCCTATGAAATAAAGTGGTGCATGGTTGGTTTTATATATGTCAATGTCCAAAGCTTACTAGAATAGTTGTGCACAGCTTCCTGAAGGAGGCATGGCTGGATGTTTAAAGATGATGTATCAGGTGAAATTCCTCCTCTGGTGGTGACAGTAACACCCCCAAAGTTAAACAATTTGAACGTTTTGTCCTTCTGTTGGAAATGAGAAGGTTAAGAGTTGCTGATTGCAGGTTGTCAGGACTGAGGTCTTATTTTTCTTTTCACAATGAAAGCGGCTGCTTGGTTCCAGTCAGGATGACCCTATTCTAGGAAAAAGTTGAAAAAATAAACAAAATCAGAAAAGGAAACAAATGTAGCAAAAGAGGAAGGCAGAGGTAAAGCTGAAGAGAAAGATGTTTTGATCAAGAAAGAAACACATGATGAGAAGCTGTCAGGGATTTGAATTTAACATTGCATGGTCTCAGCCATGTCACAGTAGTTAAAATTTACCTATAGGTTGACAGCTCTGTTATAGATTGAGAGAGAGTGAGCAGAAGGGTGCAGTTTAAACAACAGAAACAACTAGGAGTATATCCCTGCCCCCAGTGGGGCCCATTTTTTTCCCATAAAGGACATTTGTATAGATACAGGTGTCCAAGTTGAGTTATCAGAATCAGCTAGTCTAAGAAGTGAGTATAGCTTCATGTACAAACAATATTACTCTGGAAATCTTATATAAGTAGCACCAGTAACATGTGTTTTTAGATGCAGATTGGTTTAGACAGGGGAAAGCATGCAGTTAAGTTTTGGAGGGTCCTAGGTGCGAAAATGCAGAGGTCAGACCTGGCTTAATTGTCAAAAGGTCGTATCATGGTGTTGAATTGGACCTACTTAGAAGTAGTTAGAGTAGCTAGGATGGGGAAGTGTGAGTTGGGAAGAGACTGGGAGAGACTTGGTGATCGTTACACTGTTCCTTACCACCTAAGATAAACCAAAAGGTTCTGTTAACAAAGAATCAAATAGAAGAAAGTAGAGATATATTAAATATTTAAATCGATGAGTAGGATATCAGGAAATTTCAAGCTTTCAGCTTGGAGAAATGAAGTGGCTGAGGCATTCTGTATGGGAGGAAGTACGACAATATTCCAGCTCACCAGTTTTATAGTAGATTAAACCAAGACCCCCCAAATTCACAAAGTCTGTTTTATATTCCATAGAAACGTGGAAAGGAAACTACTTTTTTATGTTTCTGTTGCTGTGATAAAATTCTCTGAGAAAACCAATTACAGGAGAAAGAACTTATTCTGGTCGACAGCTTAAGGCGATGGTCTGCCCTGGTGAGAAGGTCTAGTGTCAGGTGCTTGAAACAGCTGGTCACATTGCCTCCACCAGCAGGAAGCAAGAGAGATGAACGAATCCTGCTGCTCAGTTCCTTTGCCTCAGGACTCCAGCCAGGGAATGGTGCAACCCACAGTGGGCGCCTCAATCAGTGCAATCAAGATAATCCCTCACAGACAGGTGCAGAGGCCCTTCGTCCAGGTGATTAAAGTTTCTGTCAAGTTGACAGTGAACACTAACCGTCCCAGGATCTGAGGCCTGTGATGGGCCTTGCTTGTGGCCTTGCACTTCTCACCAATGGGGACACAGTTTTGGGAAGTAGAATACAAGAAGAAAAGCTAAATTTCAAGAGAGCTTTTTGAACCCAAGGGATAGATAGGTCAGGGGAGAAATGAAAAGGACTGGTTATGACAACTGTCATTTGGCCTAATTCTTTCCTAATGGGGTAATGACTGACATTTCCCTGTTGCTATGGATAATCTTCTCCATCGTATGCACAACTGTCTTCCTGTAAGTGGCAGCAACAAGGTGATTACATTGTTGAGAGTTTGTTCTCATTTCTATTTGATTTCCTAAAAATATTTTCAGGTCATGAAAGGTCTTTGTCTTAACCATGGCTTTCCCTGTGACCTGTTCCCTCCTACAGGTTGCTCTTATCACAGGCATCCAACTTGAACTGGCAGAACCATACACTGTACAGTGGGAGGTTGGCATAAGCGATGAGGCAAGAATAGACTGCTATCCCGATGAGTATGGTGCTTCTGAAGAGAACTGCCTTGCCCGTGGCTGTGTCTGGGAGGTAATTGTTGTGTGTGGAGTCATATCTTCTCAGTGTAATCTACATGAACATGTCAGTGCTTATGTGTGCCCTTAAAATTCCTAGACAGAGCCACTAAAGCAACCTGATGAAAGTGTGGAGGGTAGATGAGGTTGGGAGCTAGGTATTTTATTAAATGTGTTTCTTGAAGACCAGGTATTAAAAATCACACACACACACACACACACACACACACACACACACGGAATATATCACCTTTTTTTTTTTTATCTCTTTCAATTATTAGATAACTCCAGACCTCATGTTGCTCTGTGACACTGACTTTACTTTCCAGGTATCCAGCTCTCCTGGAGTCCCTGCTTGCTACTTTGTCAATGATCTGTACTCAGTCAGCAATGTCCAGTATGACTCCCATGGGGTTACAGCTGACATCACCTTAAAGGCTTCTCCGTATAGCCACGCCTTCCCTTCCACACCAGTGAGCCACCTCAGACTGCAGGTGACCTACCACAAGAATGAAACATTGCAGTTTAAGGTAAACACAGCACATGTAATCAGATATGGTCTGGGTCCTTTTCAGTTGTATTATTCTGCTAGTAGAGGCTACAGAACCCTGAAAAAGTATAGTGTTTAAGGTTTTGCAGTAAAATTAATTAGATTTTATCCTAACATAGAAATCAAGGAGAGCCTCAATAGAAAAGCACAATCTGTCTTAATTTGCATTTTGTGATGATTGTTGTATTCTCTGTAAGGACAATGGTTGAGACAAGAATTGAGAGACAAGGAGGCTACCTGGAAGGTTGGGATGTTTGTTGTGTGAGTTTGGAGTAACAAGTGGGGAGAGGGAACAGTGGAAGGCTTTGAGACCAAGAAGGTGGGATGACAGATGATAGGACCTGGTCTTAGGTGGTGAGTGGGAGAAGAGAGAGAGAGAAACTCTTGAGGAATGTTCATATGTCTCTAACTTCCATGTGTATGTGTGCAGTGGTGTGGTGAACGGACATGAGGAAGCAGAGCCAGACTTGTTCTTGGACAAGGTTGGGTGAGGAGTTGAACAGAGGGTAGAGAATCTATGAAAAGTCACCATTAGGCAGTGATTTCCATTCACTGCATGGCATAATTACACTTAGGAACAAGGCACGCGCAAGGAAGCTATTCTTGTGACTATTTCCGTATTAAATGTGAGCTTCTTCACGGACAGGGATTTTTCCATTCCTCCTGATGCTGCTGATGTAATTCTAACAGCAATAGTCATGTTTCTAGAGAATGAGTGAGAGAGATGAAGCCAGTGTGGCTTTGACTAGAATATTCCACAGAACATGTCATCAACTGACACTTGTGCTCCTCAAAGATGTGGGCATGATGCTCTTCTGCGTGGCACTCCACTGTAGCAGTGGTGTGTGGGTTAATCTGTGAAGTAAATGAAGTTGCTTGTTGACAGCCATAGTTTTCGCCTACAAGTATCTGCACTTTAACACTCTAGCTTTTGAATTTGTTTCTTTACCAAATGATCTGTTCTCATGTCTGTGTTTAATGGCTGTAGAGCTCTTTTGGTTCTGTCTCTTTGACCCATAGACTCATCTTTGTCTTCTACAAGCATCTCGTTTCTCATCGTCTCACAGTCCTTTTGCACAGTTCAATGTTAGTTCACATCTTCCAGGTGTGGCGAATCCCCCTGCACCACTTTCCATCTGTGTGTGGGCTCTTCATGGCAATGCACCTGGTTGTTTCTACCCATGTCCCTCATGCCTACTACCTCACCAGCAATGATGTAGTGGGCACTCAGTGAGCCTGTTCAGATAGCATTAGCAAAGTTGTCCATGATTATTTGAATTCAAAAGGTTCAGTTGTGGAGGGAATAAGATTTTTAATTATTAAAAGTTTTCAGGTATTTGAATACACTCTTTAACCCACATACCAATAATATATAATGGACTTAGAGGTGCCACACTGACTTCAGAATGATTTTTAAAGTCAATACCAATGTCAAAGGGAATGTGTTAGTAGGACAGAGGCCGGAAAAACGGACTCGACATATCCAGGTCAACCTGGTAAACCTGACCTTGTTCTTTGATATATTAAATCCCATGTAGTGTAAACAAAGAGAGGATAAAAATGAAACAAAACTAAACAAAACAATCAACCCCATAGTATCCAGACTCTACTAGTGATGCCAGCTGTTTGCTAAGGACACAGATTTCAAAAGTACTCTACTGGCCTAATTTTTAAATCAACAGACAGTGGCCTTAAATGTTAATGTCAACAGTGTGGGGTTTTAGAACATGAATACATCGTGAGTTTACCTACACAAAACAGGTTGTCCATATTTTCTATCTTTTCTTTCTGGTGAAAATTTTAACATCCTTGCTGTTTTAAATGAGTAATGCATGTTATTATCCACATTCAACCCTTGTATTATACAGAACACCAGAACTTATTCCACCTGTATCCTTAAAGCAATTTCCTCTGGTTTAGATCTATGATGCCAACAACAGTCGATATGAAGTCCCAATCCCTCTGAATCTCCCTGCTGCTCCATCCAACACCCCTGACAGTCGGTTATATGGTGTCAACATCAAGGAGAATCCATTTGGGATTGAAATTCGAAGGTTAAGTTCAGGAACTGTAATGTAAGTGTCTCCTAGAGTGATTTGGTTTTCAGCCTGAGAGTGTAAGAGCTGCATCAGATCTCTAGCGCAAAGATTTATATACATTGTGTGTGTGCGTGTGTGTGTGTGTGTGTGTGTGTGTGTGTGTGTTGTATGTAGGTATTATACATAAATGGGGGTGCTCAGGCCAGAAAAAGGCATCATCTTTCCTGGATTTGGAGTTATAGGAAGCTGTGAACTGCCATGCAGGTGCTGGGACCAAACCTGGATCCTTTGCAAGAGTAGCCAGTGCTCTTATCCTGAGCATCTCTCTAGCCCCCTACTCCAACTGTGCTTCCCTAAACATTCCCTTCCAGAGCCATTGTCTCGGGACACAGCCATTTCAAAGCTTCGTACTGTCTTGTATCTTGAGAACAATTACTGAGGCAGTTACTTGTACCTGGGAAAACATCCAAAAATGCTTACAGGCTACCTTCTTTGTGTTAAGTGCAATTCTTGAGACTGAGGAGGTACATATTTTCCAAGAAAACAAGGATAGTTTACATTACAATATGAAAACGAAGCTGATAAAAACTGTGCGGTGTAGGAAACAGGGTGGTATAATCAGGTCATAGGGAGGAGATTGATTTTGATAGTCTGATCAGAATAGGTTTCATTGTGGAGGTGACATTGAAACAGGACCTGGATGAGGAGAAAAAAGCTCCATGTAGAGTTTTGGGGAAGGGGGGACTTTTTCTGTAGAGGGAATAGTGAGAGCATAGGCCAGGAGCCAGGAGGAAAGTCAGCGCATTATGGAATAAGGAGCACCGGCAAGTGAGATGGTGAAGGTGGAAGACTGAGCTGGGGTGCCGAGCAGGAAGAGCCCTGGAGGCCTTATGAGAGGTAGTCATGAGAAGTGACTGAAGACTCGAGGAGGGACATGATGTGAAGTACTCCCCAAAATGCCTTTTTTGGATGTAGGTAGCAAAAGATGATCATGGAGCAAGAATGGAAAGCAAGAGGGGAGGAATTCTGAATGGCGTAGCAGTTGAGGCTGGAAAGTGATTGGATTCAGTGTTGTGGGGAGGATGCTGAAGGAGTCACGGTGGAGGCATTGAAAAGAACGAAGGCCAGTCCTGAGTCTTTCAAACCAAAGAGAAGCTTGTGTTTTGTTTGAAAGATGATTGTGTTGTGCTGGTGTGCAAGAATCCAGGCTTCTCTGTCCTCACCAAGGCAGCTGCTGCAGGCACTAGGAAGCTGATTTTCTTCTGCAATGTTCCTTCTCCTGCTGCAGCTGGGACTCTCAGCTCCTTGGCTTCACCTTCAATGACATGTTCATCCGCATCTCCACCCGCCTGCCTTCTGCATACATCTATGGCTTTGGAGAAACTGAGCACACTGCCTTCAGGCAAGACTTGAACTGGCACACATGGGGCCTGTTTTCCAAGGACCAGCCCCCGGGGGTAAGAATGGAGTGTTTGGGTCTGGATTCTGTCTCCCTCTATCCACACGGTGTGTTGTGCCTCTTCCGCCCAGACTCCACTTGACTGTCACATTCTATTTTAGATGAGTGGACCCATTCTCAGGCTCCCTTCCTTTCTTGCGTGTTTTTAATAGAGGGGGCTGACACAACTTAGCACTAAAATTTCTGTTGAGTTGGTTTTTCAGACACAAGATTTCCTAACCTCTTCTTCCTCCTGTGACTCTCAGTACAAGTTGAATTCCTATGGCGTCCACCCCTACTACCTGGGACTAGAAGAGGATGGTAGCGCCCATGGAGTGCTCTTGCTGAACAGCAATGCCATGGGTAAGATGACACCTGTGCCCTTGCTTAATGTGTGCCAATCATTCTTGAATAGCGTTAGAATGTGTTTCATTTAGTTGTCCCTGAAGTCAACATTATCATCTTTGAGGATTTTTCTTCCTGCTTAGCTTTTATTTTGTTATAGTGATTTATTATAGAAATATAGTAGGATCGAAAGGTTATTCCTGGACAAACTGTCAGCCCATGAAAGGAAACAGCCAGAATTGACCAGAGTCCAAGTCAACAGCTCCAGAGAGAGTGGACTGTTTTACCTCTCATCCACTTGTGCCCCTTTTCTAAGCCTAGGGAACAACCTGCGGAAGAGGGGGCGTGGTAGAATGTAAGGGCTGCGATTGGGGTGAATGGTGAAACTACAGCAATGTAGTCTGGACACTCATTTGATCAACTTGATTGAACAAACAACCTGTCACCCCCCACTGGATGGTGGGGCTGTAGGTGTTTGGGCACAACAGCCTGCAGATAGGTTTTGCATGAAGGATGCTTGTACTCATGGATTATCACTTATAGTTAAAAATGAAAAAAAAACTGAGAGAAAGATGCAGGACAGTTATGGCAGAATGCATGATCTGGGATGGGGTGGGGGTTGGGGGGGAGGGAAAGGGAAATAAGCCTGAACTGAATTGGAAAAAATGTATGAAATGCACAAAGCATCAATAAAAACTAATTAAAAAAAAAGAAATATTTACCAAACTCTTTTGAGGCAACAATTACATTAGAAGGATTATTGCAACATCCAGTGAGTCCCTAATTCCGGGAAGGCAGCTAGAGGACTCTGGCTATGTACTTGAATTAAGTTGTGCTTACTGGGTTAGAGTACTCCTGACGATGGCAAGAACATGTGAGGGGTATTTTTACAGTTTATGGGAAAGGGGTGGAGAATCAAGGAGCAGAAAAAAATACATGAATATAATTACTGGTGACTTGAGGGAGATCTATAATGGAGTCAACAGGATTTTATCAACGGAATTTTGCTAGCTTTGATGACAGTGTTGTCATTGTGGAAAGCTTTGTGAAGTGCACACAGAAATCTACAATAGTACTTTTATAAATTCTTTTGGGTCTTATACTATTCTAAAACTCACAATAAGGCCAATTAGAGGGAAAACATCTAAAGATGAGATCTTGGGCACTTTAATCTCTTCAACTCTATGCTCAGAATGTTTGCTCTTAATGTTTTGAAATGGAAGAGAGAAGTTAGAGATGTCAAATGCAATTCCTCAACCTGAAGCATTTCACCTTTGTTCACATTATACTTTCAGACGTGACATTCCAGCCCATGCCTGCTCTGACATACCGAACTACAGGGGGAGTTTTGGATTTTTATGTATTTTTGGGTCCAACTCCAGAACTTGTCACTCAGCAGTACACAGAGGTAGGAAGTTCATTTGACTATCAATTATTAATTAGGAGCAGATTCTGTGCTCTCAATCCTATACTTAGTATAATTTTCACATGATAATTGCAACTGTTGTTCTTTCTCAGAGGCAGGTATGTTATAGACTAGAGAACAATGCATGCATTCCAGTAAGCGTCACGTTTGCAACTTTTTATTGTAGAGTTGCTGGAGTATTTTTAGAACTAGAGATCGTAGTGAGCTCAATGGTAGTGGGGGGCATTGATGGTGTAGATAGGAATGGTTATATCATGGAGGCCAGAGCAGGGGGATCGAGACAGGACCTGTACTTACTGGACTTCATTTAGGGGGCCATGGGAGGGAAAGACCCCAATGTGGAGCAAAACTCCACGATTGATAGTTGTTTGGGATTGTCAAGGAGGAACCTTTGAGTACTTCCTTAAGGAAAACATGACATCTTTTAGGAAAAAAAATCCTCCAATTCAAATGATATGTGTATGTATATATATTTATGTATATATAACTATATAGTTATATATATAACTATATAACTATATATACTGTCTATAATATATATTATATATACTATATATAACTATATAGTTATATATACATAAATATATAACTGTATTGTATTGCTATATACTGTAGCAATATAAGTTGGAGAGAACAACAACAAAACTGAAAAAAAAACTCTGGAAAGACTCAGAAAAAGATATAGGACATGTATGGCAGAGTGCAGGGATTTGGGTCGGTCGGGGGCATGGAAAGGGAAGTGACTCTAGATTCAATTGAGAAATGATGTATGACCTATGGAAAAAGTTCAATAACAATAAAAAAATTTATAAAAAAAGAAAACTTTCACATTAAATAAAATAGAGAACCACCATCAGCATCTGGCAAAAAGATGAAGAATATGTGGTCTATTATTTGTACTATTCTGCCAACTGTTTGTTTTAACCATTCAATGGTAGTGGCATCCAAGACGGGGACATATGGCAAAGGAATTCTTACTAAGATAAGAAACAATATTCTAGCTAAATGAGTATTCAATGCTTATATACTGGTATATACTCTCTATTTTGTGCTATAAAGAATCAAAAAGGAAATTAAAAATGAGATGGTTTATATTTCAGAGTGACTAAGATCTTCAAATAGCTTTCTTATTATGTAATTCATATTGGAATCTGTTGTACCAGGAAATTTTTCTATAGAACTTTTTTATATGAAACTGGTTTCCTCTAACTTTCTTGTCTGTACCGTTTGTTAAAAACAAAACATGCAGTCGGGCGTGGTGGTGCATGCCTTTAATCCTAGCACTTGGGAGGCAGAGGCAGGCGGATCTTTATGAGTTCAAGGCCAGCCTGGTCTACAGAGTGAGTTCCAGGACGCTGGGGCTACAGGGAGACCCTGTCTCGAAAAGACCAAAAATAAAAAAACAAAAACAAAAAAAACATGCATTTGCTATTTGTAAAAAAAAAAAACAAAAGGACTGGTAGTCTTGATAGTGGTATTGATAGAAGGCTTTGTTGAAGTAATGAGGTGAAGTATGTGATGGAGGCATTGGTGATGATTGAGATGATGATGGTGGTGATGTAGTTGTTAGTGATGGTATGATGTCCTTAGTGTCGATGAAGGTGATGGGGTATTGGCTAGGGTCTTGGTGTTCTTGGGCAGTGATGATGATGTTGGTGGTAATGATAGTGTTGGGGTGGTGATGGAAGTGTTGATTGTTGTGGTATGCAAACAAACATTTATGTGACAGTTATTGCATCAATTAGCTACTATATGTCAGACTGCTTCACACACATTAACACATTCGGTGCACATGGAAACACTACAAGACAAGTAGCACTCTAGTCCCAAATTATGAGGAAAGAAACAAGAGCAAAAGAGTGATTTAACTTTCTCTGTGGTCACACAGCTGTCAGACCTGCAGCCTCTCGCTAACCCACGCATCTTACCTGTGAGTTATGCTCCCATAACTGCTGAGTTAGACCACATCTAAGAGAGTGAAGCAAGATTTTTCAGAATTTGTAGAAAACAAGCTCTAGATTAACAGAGTTTTTCCCAAGGTATCATAGGAAGTCTACGTTCCCCTAGCTGCAATCTAGATTTGATTTGTTGTCAAGTTTGGGCTGGTGAAATATTTTTCTTACTTCAAGTACAAGTTCAATCCAGCTTCTTCTTCCAAGTACTAATGTTGTCTGTCTATTTTCCAGCTGATTGGTCGGCCTGTGATGGTGCCTTACTGGTCCCTTGGATTCCAGCTGTGTCGCTATGGATATGCAAATGACACTGAGATTGCCCAGTTGTACGATGACATGGTGGCTGCTCAAATCCCCTATGTACGTACATGTCATGATGTCATGGTGTGCAGTCTCTGTGGCCACATAACTAATCCATGAGTCTCCATGTCCACATGCTGAGATGTTTGTGAGGTTCTACAGGGGCACAAATTGTTTTCTCACATGATATCACAGCAAACCAACTGTCATGTTATAGATGGGATGAGAGTCTTGCCCCTTATTATAGCATTGACTCAGACTGACAATGAGGAGGTGGAACTGGCCCCCAGAGTTTAGTCTATGAGTAAAAGATTCCTCCAATAGTAGTAGTTTTGCCTTATTGAGAAAAAAAATGAACCCAAATTCAAACAGACTATTATTTGTATAGAATCCTTTTTGGCTTCAAATCTTTTCAGGCCCTGCAGCACAGGTCTGATGAAGGGATTCATTGAATGGGATTCTGGAATGATTTTCAGAAGAAAGGCACTTAGAACCAACTTCTTCACTTGAGGATAAGAGGAGTCTAATAATTCCAAGTTTTCAGTGAACTCTTCCATACTTAATTTTATCTGCCTACTGTTCTGTTCTTTATTTAGTTAGTACAAAGTATACCATTTTATTAAGAAATCTGTGTCTGACTACCCTCAACAATGGATATGCCATAGTAATTGGACATGTTGTGGTTTTGTATTGGTTTATAGCAGAATTACTATCTGTATTGTATTAGGACTGGATGATTGATGTAGACATCTATGAATAAGAACTAGTGGCTCCAGGGGCAGCCTGCTGGGGAAGGTTGTTAGAATCACTTTTTCTTACAGTGTTTTTATTAATTTTTATACAGCACTTCCAGATAGGCATTAACTTTTATTTTTTGTTGATGTTGAATTAGGTTGTTTTGTGTTTTTGTATGAAAAATTTGAAAATTGGTGAATAGCACTATCACAAGATCCAAACCCATAATCCTGCACAGCTGGGGTATGAAATGGTCAGAAATAAGCAATGGAGGGGCGTTCTACCCTGGAGCCTGGGCTCCCCACCAGTAGCCACTGTTTTCTTGTGCAATCTGCAGGATGTGCAGTACTCAGACATCGACTACATGGAGCGGCAGCTGGACTTCACCCTCAACCCCAAGTTCTCTGGCTTTCCAGAACTGATCCATCGAATGAAGAATGATGGGATGCATGTCATCCTCATCCTGGTTGGTTCCTGTGTGAATGTGTGGAGTGGGTTTGGGACAGTGGACGGGCTTATGCAGTGACTGCCTTATACTGTCTTTTCCTGTTCTGAGACAGAAATTGAAGTTCAGTAAGAAGTATATCTTTTGGGATTCACAGAAACTCTACAGTACAAATTGAAACTCTGAACTTCTTTCCTCTTTTTTTTTTCTTCTGTCCTTTGTAATCTTCTGGGTTAATTTTCCACTTCCCTATGCTCTGATTTCAGGACCCAGCCATTTCTGGCAATGAGACAAAGCCCTATCCTGCCTTCATTCAGGGTATGGAGCAAGACGTCTTCATCAAATATCCCAACAATGGAGACATTGTCTGGGGAAAGGTACTATCTCGTGGTGATCAGCAATCCTCACCCTGGGCCAGGGGCACTGTTCATATATTTGTGAATGTTGATTTTTGGTCTTTATATTTGTATTCTGAGGTTGTGGTTTGTGGTGAAGAGATACTTTAGAACCATTATAAACTAAGATTGGGAATGATCTGTTCTGAGAACTTGTTTCTTCTGAATTCTTTCTGAGATACTCCCCCAAACAAAGAACTTGCTCTGTATTTATTAAAGCAATACATCTACAATAACATGGGGAAGTATTGAGGAACCTGTATTATCAGGGAAGGATTTTATTTCCTCTCTGATTCCTACTGACTCAGGACAACATATATACCTACAAACAGATGTCATCAGTCTAATCACACCTGTTGTTTGCAACAGAAACAAGAGATATTTCCTTGCTTCAAATGTATAGTTTCTGTTTTCAGCACTGAGATTTTCATAACACATACACCACACATGCACATTATACATGGTCAAGGGCAAGGAATGGTCTTGAGGGGTCAAAGAAAGCTTTGTGTTTAGCTTGTAGGAGGAGCCCAAGGTCTAATAATATTGTTTTAATTGTAAACAAAGTGAGATAATGTTAAGTGATCTCAAAATATAAGATTAAGTTCTATTACAAGGTTAGGGGAGATTCCCATTTATAACAGTAGGCCTTCCAAGAAAATTTATTTCTATAGTGATTTTCATTTTATAGTCAATATTTTTTGCTAATAGTGAAGAGCTCTGTGAAACCTACTTTTCTGTAGAGCAATCCTAATATGGCAATCAAAATTTCTACCCCTAAAATGCTGGCTTAAAACTTCCTAGAAAGTTCCTTGTGGGGGCAGTTATCCAGAGCAGGACTATTTAACATGTTGTTTTTTTTCTATCTTCAGGTCTGGCCTGATTACCCTGATGTTGTTGTGGACCCCTCTCTAGACTGGGACATTCAAGTGGAGGTAAAAGGCCCTTTGTGTGCACTGGATATAGTCAGGGTTGGCAGGAAGGGGCAGCCATACCCAGCATTGTAGACGTGCCCTGGGCATGGTGAGGAATTCCACTTGTCACATAAGTCCTTTCTGTTATTTTTGTCTTGATGACCTTACACATGCAATTTTGCTTCTAATTTGTGTTTCACTTCCAATTTTATCAGTGTTATTATCCTTGGCATTTAGCACTCTGAGACTTAGGTTGTCTGTGGTGTCAGTTGTCACAGTGGTGAAAAATCTAGAGCTGTCAGAATCCAAAGGCCCATGAGCTCTCAAGAGGACTGTATCTCTTTTAATGTTAATTTTTTTCTGAATTAGGTTCTTGCTGTTTGGACTTTTGTTTATGTAGATATTTATTTTATGCAGTTTCCAGTCTTTGTCTTTAGCAGTTAGGTCTTTTTTCTCTGTGCATGATTGTTTTCATGAACAAGCTTCAGACTTCTATATCCATCTCCTGACTCCCATTTTGGTCTGGGTCTTGATGACGTTTTTTCCTCTTCATTATAGCGTTGTTTTATAAATGTTCTCTCTTCTGGGACAGTTCTCCCTTCTAAATTATCTAGGTATACTAGTCTGCGTACTTAATTTTTTTCCCCCAGCCTCACTAGTATGTTCTGCTTGAATGAATATATGGATGCTCCTCATCTCGGAAGCATTCAGGCCTTCTTCTGATAAGATGCTTACTCAATGAACTGAGCCAGTATGTTTGCTTTCTTGTCAATTGTTTGATAATGTCTGATGTGTTTATGATCTAGTTCTCCAGGTAGGGTGGGTCTTTCCTGGAGCACAAGTATCTGACCCAGCCTTTAGCCTTTTTCCATATGATTACTCTTTCAGGACAGGAAGCGTGTGTATAAAGTATGTGTTATTTATACATATATGCTTATATGTATAGTTTTTTTTTTTCACTTTCCTGGAGAAGCTGAGAGGTGAATGAAAAGGTCTGTTTATCTGGTATAACTGATAGTATTTAGAAGTTATATTAGGTTCAAGAATTAGTTAAATATTGTTGTGGGGGACAAAGCCAAGCAGTTGTGAGTTCAGGTATGAGCCACACAGAAGCCCAGAATCAAGGGCTACTCAAAGGCTGTTTTTTCATACATATTCTAGCCAGTGGTCAGAGGTTTCAATTCTGTAAGAGAAAGACTACAGTCACAAACAATGGACTGATGGGAATTGGGCCCAATAGTCATGCTTTTTATAGAAGAGTTAGTTTTCAAGACCAATTTTCAATCATAGAGGGAAAACACATAGTCCACAGAATTGCCATAATCTGGAGACAAATAGCTCAGGCTCGAGACAGCTCCAGTAGAGTAGGGAGAATGTCCATTTGTAAAAGCCAGAGAGGTCAACTCTCTGGGTGTTGTTTTCAGACTACCTTGGTCTCTGTTGAGAATAGTAGTCCTTTAGATATAAAATGAGATCCTAGGAGGCTACATTGTTATTTGATCATCCATCTTTATTTTTTCCATCATCTATCTATCTATCTATCTATCTATCTATCTATCTATCTATCTATCTATCTTCTATTTATCTGTCATCTATCATCTATCTATAATCTATGATCTAACTATATCCATGTATCCATGTATATCTATCTTTTTTCTTTTTTTCTTTTTTAATAAATTTATTTTTTATTTTTTTAACAACTCTAGACCCATGTCCCCCCCCATTCCCCCACCCCACCAGAGCTCATGCATTCTGCCAAACATGCCTTTCATCTCTTTCTCAGTCTTTCTCAATATTCTCCATGAGGAAATTGACTGTTTTGAGCAGAAGTTCGTCGTTTCAGTCAATTCTTCGATGTAGCCCTTTCTGTTGTTGTTGTTTCCAATATGCATCACTTTGGACAAAAGCTCAGGGGGCCATACACAAGAAATACTTACAAATAGGTATTTGGCACTAGCATCCACAGATGAGGGATACCATTCGTCATTTGTTTTTCTGGGACTGTGTTACTTCACTCAGCATGATGTCCTCTAGCTCCAGCCATTTTCCTGCAAAGCTCATGATGTCGTCTTTCTTTACTGCTGCATAGAACTCCATTGTGTAGATGTACCACATTTTCTCTATCCACTCATCAGTTGAGGGGCATTTGGGTTGGTTCCAGCTCCTTGCTATTGTGAAGAGAGCTGAAATAAACATGGCCATGCATGTATCCTGAGGTGGGGTGTGACGTCGAGGGTACAGGCCCAGGAGTGTATGGCTGGGTTGGGTGGCAAGTTCATTCCAAATCTTCCAAGGGTTCTCCACACTGCTTTCCATAGTGGCTGTACGAGTTTACATTCCCACAGCAGTGGATGAGTGTCCCCCTTCCCCACAACCTCTCCAGAACTTGGTATCATTTGTTTTCTTGATCCTAGCCAGTCTTACTGGAGTAAATGATATTTAAATTGTTTGATTTGCATTTCCTTAATGATTAGTGATGTTGAACATTTCTTAAGGTGTTTCTCAGCCGTCTTATCCTCACTTCGTGAAGTCTCTGTTCAGATCTTTTGCTCCATCTTTGAGTGGGTCATTTGTTTTCTTTCTTCTTTGTTTTTTGAATAGTTTATATATTTCTGGAAATCATGCGTTGTCAGATGTATCTGCGGTGAAGGTTTCCTCCCACTCTGTGGGATTTCTCTTCACTTCCTTGATTGTTTCTTTTGATGTACAGAAGCTTTTTGAGTTTAAGGAGGTCCCATTTGTCAATTGTCGACCTAATTCTTGCGCAGCTACTGCCTGATTAGGATGTCTTTTCCTATGCCTATGTTCTTGAGCTGCTGCCAACTTTTTCTTCTTTTGCCTTCAGAGTTTGGGGTTTCACGTTGGTCTTTGATCCATCGGAGTTGACTTTTTTACAGGGGCGAGGTAGGGTTTAATTTCATACTTCTACAAGTGGTGATGCCCATGTTTGCCAACACCACTTGCTGAAGATGCTGTCTTTTCTTCTCCATTGTGGTTCTTGGTCCCCTTGTCAAATATAAGATGGCTAAATTGTATGTGCTCAGATTTGGATCTTCGGTTTTGTTCCATTGGTCAACAGGTGTGTTTTTGTGCCAGTACCAGGCTGTTTTCTATGACTATAGCCCTGTAGATAGTTTGAAGTCTGGTATAGAGAGCCCCCTGTGTAGCTCTTTTCGCTCAGGGTTGTTTGGCTATTCGGGGTCTTTTGTTTTTTCCAATAATTTAAGGACTTTGTTTCCAAGCCTGTGAAGAAACTCTGGGGATTTTATGGAATTGCGTTAAATCTATACAAGAGTTTTGGTAGAATGGACATTTTTACAAGTTAATTTTCCCAATCCATGAGCATGGGAGTTTTTTCCATCTTGCTGATGCTTCTACTTCATTTCTTTTAAAGGTTTAAAAATTTGTTGTCGAGATCCTTGGTGTCTTTGGTTAGGTTTGTTCCTAGGTATTTTATATTGTTTTGAGGCTATTGTGAGTGGGAAGGTCTCTTTGAATCTTTTTTTCCAGTTTCCTTGTTGTTGGTGTAAGAAAGGCCATTGATTTTTTAAAGGTTAATTTTGTATCCTGCCACTTTCCTGAAGCTGTTAATTGTTTCTAGGAGTTTTCTTGTGGAGTTTTTAGCATCCCTTAAGTAAACAATCATATCATCAGCAAATAGGATAGCTTGACTTCCTCTTTCCAAATTAGTACTCCTTTAATTTCCTTTTCTTGCCTTATTGTTCTAGCAAGTGTTTCAAGCACTATATTGAAGAGGAGTGGTGACAGGGGCAGTCTTGCCGAGTTCCAACTTTAAGGGAATGTTCCTGTCATTTCCCTGTTTAGGATGATGTTGGCTGTGGGTTTCCTGTGTATGGCTTTGATTACATAAGGAATGATCCCTCCAATCCAATTCCTTCTAGGACTTTAAACATGAGGGGATGTTGGATTTTGTCAAAGGTTTTTCAGCATCAATTGAGATGATGGTGTGGTTTTTGCCTTTGATTCCATTTATGTGTGTAATGGTGTTTATTGACTTTTGTATGTTGAACCATCCCTGCATCTCTGGTATAAATCCAACCTGGTCATGATGGATGATCTTCTTGATGTGGTGTCTGTATGCATTTGCCAAGTCCTGTTTAGAATTTTGGCATCTGTGTCATTAGGGAGATGGTCTATATTCTCCTTTTCGTTGTATCTTTGCCTGATTTTGGTAATAGAGTGATGCCTGTGCCTTATAAAAGGAAGTTTGTGGGTAGCAATACCCGTCAGTTTGTATCCTTTCTAACAGTTTTCAGTAATAATGCGTTTGTGGTCTTTTGAAAACTTTTATATAGAATTTGTCTCCATGAAACCGTCTGGTGCCCTGGGGCTTTTTTTTTAAGTTGGGAGAGTTGTTAATCTACAAACCTCAAATTTCTTCCATAATTAGGGTTGTTTAACTGCCTTCGCTTCTTGGGTTGAGCTTTGGTGATTCGTTAGTTTCAGGATATTCATTCCATTCTTCTAGGTTTCAAAATTGGAGAATATAGGTTCTTGTAATATTCCCATATAATTTCTGGATCTCTCTCCACTTGTCTTTTGTGATATTTCCTTTGCTTTTATCATGGATGTATTATGATTTGGAGTTGTTCCTCTTTCTTTTGTTTAACTGGGCTAAAAGATCTTCTATCTTGTTTATTCTTCCAGAACCACTTTTGGATTCATTGATTTTTGTGTTATTTTTTTTCTTTGTTCATATTTCATTAATTCTGCTCTGAAGTTTTGTTACTTCTCTTTCCTGTCGTTGCATTAGGGTTCATCTGTTGTTGGTCTCAAGTGCTTTTAGCTGCAGTGTTAGATCATTCACATTGTGGTCTTTTCTGTTTTTCTAATGTAGGCCCCAGGGGTAGTAAAGTTCCCTCTTAGGACTGCTTTTAAGGTATCCCATAGGTTTGTGTGTGTTGTCGTTGTCATGGTCATTCAGTTTCCAGGAATTGTTTTTATTTCTTTTCTTTATCTCTTCCTTACCCATTCGTTTATTCGAAGATGTGTTGTTTAGTCTCCATGTGTTCTGGTAGGACAGTAGGGCTTATCACTAGTGTTGGTGTTTTTATTGAGCTTTATTGTACTGTGGTCTGATAGAATGCATGAAATGATTTCAATCTTTTTGTATTTGTGGAGGTTCTTCTGTTGTGTCCCAGTATGTGGTTCGATTTGGAGAATGTTCCAGTGGGGTGCTGATAAAAAGTGTATTCCTTGTCTTTGGATGGGAAATATTAGGTAGAGTCTTGAGGCTCATTGGTCCTGTATCAAGTCATTCAGTTTATGCTTCTCCTCTGTTTATTATTCTTTGTGGTCGTTGACCTACGTCGCAAGATTCAGTGGTTATTAAAGTCTCCTACTATGAGTGTACGGGGGTTAGTGTGTGACTTTGTGGTCCTGGAGAAATTTTGACCTCATATAAACTTGGGTGCACCAGAGTTTGGGGCATATATATTCATGATTGTGAAATCTTTTTGGTGAATTGTTCCTTTGATAAAGATGTAATGGCCTTCTTTGTCTCTTCTGATTTCTTTTACTTTGAAGTCTATTTTGTCTGATATTAAAGTAGCAACACCTGCTTTCTTTTTGGTACCATTTGCTTGGAATATTTTTTTCCATCCCTTCACTTTAAGGTGGTGCCTGTCCTTGAAGGTAAGATGTGTTTCTTGTAGACAGCATATGGATGGATTCTGTTTCCCAATCCAATCTCCCAGTCTATGTCTTTTGATTGGGGAATTTAGTCCGTTAATATTTAAGGTTATGACCGATAGGTCTGTGTTGCTTCCTTTTGCTTTGTTATCCATTTGCGGTTTGGGTTTAGATTTCTACTTCTGCAGTTATGCTTTTATTGATTTCTCTTTCTAGGTACCTGGGGATGGTTGCTCCTTTCTTCTGTTCTTTGAATTGCTTCCAGTATTCTCTAAACGGTTGGTTTTCCAGACATGTATTCTTTCAACTTGTTTATGTCATGGAAGGTTTTTTTTCCTTCAATTATAATCGATATTTTTGCTGGGTATAGTAACCTGGGTTGGCATTTATTGTCCTTTAACACTGGAAATCCTTTGCTCCAGGTTCCTCTTGCTTTCATAATTTGCATTGAGAAGTCAGTTGTAATTCTGATAAGTTTCCCCTTATAGGTCACTTCTTGTTTTTCTCTTGTGGCTTTAATAATTTTGTCTTTGTTTTGGGTGTCTAGCATTTTAACTATGATGTGGCATGGAGAATTTCTTTTCTGATCTTGTCTGTTTCGAGTTCTGTGTGCTTCTTGTATTTGTATTGGTTTGTGTTTTTTAAGTTTGGGGAAGTTTTCATCTATTATTCTGTTGAAGATCTGATCAATACCATTCTCTTGGGATTCTTCTCCTTCCTCTACTCCTATGATGTGGAGGTTCGATCTTTTCATAGTGTCCCACAGTTCCTGGTTGTTCCTTTTGTGTATTTTTAAATTTTTCATAATCCTTCCTTGAGGTTTTTAGTTGTTCTGCTTTATCTTCCAGGCCTGATATTATTTGTTCTGCTTCCTCCATTCTGCCTCTGAGGCTTTTTCCACTCCTTTCCTCTTGATTGGATGAGTGTTTGATTGCCTTTTTCATTTCCTCTTCTGATTTCCTGAGTATTTCTACTTCTTTTTGGAGCTTCTCAATCTCTTCCTGTAGCTCTTTGCTTCGCTGGTTGGTTTCCTTATCTTTTTCAGCATGGGATCTTCTCAGTGTTTCCACTTCCTTCTGTAGTTTGTCATTCTCTCTCTCTAGGTCCTTCTTGAGTTCTTCATTCTCTTTTCTCAGTTCTTTGATTTGCTCTTTATAATGTTCCAGTTCTTTAAATATGTTCCCAATTCTGTTTCTGATATCTGTGTCCTGGGCCATCCCCATATAGGAATCTTCCATAGGGCTGGTAGAGCTTGATGCGGGATTATCCTGCCCCTTTCCTGTGTTGTCTCTTTTTTTGTGTTCCTGACATATGAGCTTCTCCTTGCCTGTATTCCAATGTAGGTCCTAAATGCCTCTTCACTGTGTTGAAGGTCTGCTTTGCTTGTCTCCTTCAGATCCTTCGCAGTCTCAGTTGGCGGGGGGGAGGGGGGTACAGGACGGGACGACGACGGACCAACCGACTGTGGGTGGGCTCTTTAGCCTGCGCCCCGGCACCTGGGCTTGCCTGATCTGTTCTCGGGAGATCTCCATATCTATCTATCTATCTATCTATCTATCTATCTATCTATCTATCTATCATCTATCATCTATCTCCTGTTGTTTACTATCTAATGAGGACTTAGAAGAATCCCGAGCTTCTTGTTCTTTCCTTCGCTTTTCACAGAGGATCACTGGAATCTGATGGTTTAGGCAGCTCATGGGGACACAGGAAACTGTCAGGCCAGAGACATTCAAGAATGTAGGCTTCATGACCTTTAATTGATGACATTGCTACATTTAGGGACCACTTCATCAGTCAGAGGATTGGCTACTGTACTGGATAGCTTTAGTGTCAACTTGACACACCTGGGTTGAGAGAGCCTCAATTGGGGAATTTCCTCCATTGGAGTGGCCTGTGGCCATGTCTGTGGGTACTATCTTGATTGTTGAGCAGTGGGGGAAGGCTCAGCACACTGTGAGCAGTGTCACCCCCAAGCAGGTTGTTATGTATTATATAAGAAAGCAGGCTGAGCATGGGCCAGGGGAGCAAGGCAGTGAGAAGCATTCCTCAATGGCCTGTTGTGTTTCAGCTCCTGCCTCCATTTTCCTGGCTTGAGTTCCTGCTTTGGGCTCCCTCAGTGATGAACTGTAACCTGGGAGGTGTGAGCCAAATAAGCCCTTTTCTTCCCCAAGTTGGTTTGGTCAGAGTGTTTTGTCACAGCAATTGAAGAGAAGCTAGAACACCTCATGACCTAGTCTTTATCAGCCTTTAAAGGCAAAGCTGACCATAATCTTAAGGCATTTAAAAGTCTGTGGACAATGTTTATAGAACATCTGATATTGACTGTGTGTTAACTACAGTTGCCTATAACTCTGATCCAGGTCATTCTTCATAAACAATTCTCATGCCTTAAATTAATCATAGCGGGCTGGAGGGATGGCCTAGCAGTTAAGTGCGCCGACCACTCTTGCAGAGGACCCGGGTTCGATCCCCAGCACCCACATGGCGGCTGAGAACCGTCTGTGACTCCAGTTCCAGGAGAACTCCAGTTCCAGGGGAATCCAAGACCCTCTTCTGACCTCCACGGCATCGCACGACACGGGTGCGCAGACCTGCATGCAGACAATACATTCACACATAAAAATAAGTAAATAAATAAAAAAATTAAAAAAAAATTAATCATAGCTTGGTAAGAAACAATCCAGGAGATCATAGAATATATTAGGCAGTTATGGCCAGTAGAATAATTATAGCTATTTATATTGCAAGACCAGTTTTGAGTCTGATTAGAAAGAGCTTATCTGGGTCTGCCATTGCTGATGTTAGTATTAAACAACCAAACCAACCAACCAACCAACCAACCAACCAACCAACCAACCAATCAACCAGCCAAGCAAGCAAGCAAGCAAACAAATAACAAAACAGCTAAGAAGCATGTGGACAGAAGGTTTATGAGACAAGCTCAGAGGTTTAATGCTCAAGTGTACAGTAGGAGCCATGAGTTACCTTCTGGTAGCATGAAATAGACTATGATAAGTAATCCTGGGGCCAGTCAATGGGTGAACATAAAAGATCAGAAATTGAAGATCACCCAGGGGAAGACAGGCACAATAAGACAAGTGTTGAATGTAGATAGATAAGGCAGAGCTGGCTACTTGGACAGTGGCAGGTCATTTTCTGATTCACAAGAATGGATGAGCAAAGCAGTATCCAGTGAGAATGGATGGCTCAAGTTCCCACTGTGCCTGACAGAGGATAGAACTCAGCCTTAGACTTAGCTGTCCATGCCTGTTTATTCCTGTTCTCTGTCTGGGTCCTCTAGGTCCACATTTCTTACCTAATCTGAACTGGTCTCTTGTTCCTCATGTGAAGATCTCTGCTCAGTTCTATGGTTTCTACACCCATTTCCTAACAAAGAAGCAAGTCAGAAAGGCACTCTAAGATTCTCGGTGTAATGGTTCCAAGCCAGACCTCTAAGTATTGATTCATTTCTGTTTTCTTCTGTGTCTTCCTGTTTTTCGTTTTGTCTAGATGTGGAGTTCCTTGTTGACTTAGTTGTGTATGTTAACCGTTCTCCCTGACTAAGTCTTCTCTCTGCTGTCCCACTCCCTTACCACTGGCTTTATCAGCTCTTTGTTGCAATGTGATTACTAACACAGGGGAGTTTATTGAAACATACCAAGGACATAATGTCCCATAATGAGCACCAACAAAGAAGTAGATAGGCTTTTATGGATATTTGCTGTTGGTGAGTAGCCCAAATTCACAATCAATGAGAATTTATTACTATTTTAAAATTATTTTTCTCAGTTTCTAATATAATCACAGCAGGGAACATAAAGATCAATTACAAAAATACAAGCCAAGGTCCTTGCTTGCTAAAGCTTACAGTGTAATTAAGGGATGATGTCCTCGATCCAATTTGTGAGCATGGATGATGTAATCTTTGTTTTATTACTTGAAAGCTGATGAAGATATTGGAGGCTGGAGCCTCCTTAAAGCCTTTCACTTTATATACTGTACATGGGATTTCATGTGAATTCTGAAAGGATAAGTTAGTCTGGTATCATGACCAGTGATCTTTCTTCTCTCCTCTTTCCCAGTGGGTCCTTCTTTCCAATCTCTACATCAGATACCTGACTTGCTATACCGGGTCTCTCATTGAGTCCTTCTTTGCTTTGGGGGACTCATTAGGAAATGGGAGGACACTTGAGGGCTGAGAATCTCCAACATGAGACAGCGAGTTCAGAATTTATATATATATATATATATATATTATATTATATATTTTTTTATTGATGCTTGGTGTATTTCACATCATTTCCAATTCAGTTAGACATTTCCCTTTCCCTTCCCCCCATCGCCACCCCAACCCCTCCCAGATAATGCATTTTGCCATAACTGTCCTGCATCTTTCTCTGTTTTTTTTTTTTCATTTTTAAGCAATAAGTGATAATTTATGAGTACAAGCATCCCTCATGTAAAACCAATTTGCAGGCTGTTGTGCCCAAACCCCCGCAGCCCCACCATCCAACGGGGGGGGACTTATAAGTTGATCAAATGAGTGTCCAGACTATATTGCTGTAGTTTCACCATTCACCCCAATCGCAGCCCTTACATTCTACCACGCCCCCTCTTCTGCAGATTGTTCCCTAGGCTTAGAAAAGGGGCACAGGTGGATGAGAAGCAAAACAGTTCAGAATTTTGACAGATAGCTTTCACAGTCTGTAGATGTTTTCTAAGTACTGGGAAGGAAGGTGTGTAATTTGTGTTTAATGTTTTTCTTTTTTTTAATTTTTTTTATTAATTTTATTTATTTCTGTATGTGTATGAATGTACTGTCTGCATGCAAGTTTGTGCACCCATATCGTGCAATGCCGTGGAGGTCAGAAGAGGATGTCGGATTCCCCTGGAACTGGAGTTCTCCTGGAATTGGAGTTTCAGACGGTTCTTGGCCGCCATGTGGGTGCTGGGGATCGAACCCGGGTCCTCTGTTAGAGCGGTCGGCGCTCTTAACCGCTAGGCCATCTCTCCAGCCCCCTTAATGTTTTTCAAGTAAGCCAAGACTATTATGTTATTTAGACTTTCACTGTCTACCACCATGTAGTTCAAAGAGTTCCTTGAGCTAAGTTCTTAGTGTCTGCTGTATAATATAATCATTTGTGACAGTTCTATTTTACTTTCACAGCAATACCGAGCTTATGTGGCCTTCCCAGACTTTTTCCGTAATTCAACTGTCCAATGGTGGAAGAGTGAGATTGCAGAACTCTACAACAACAAGGACTTGAAATTTGATGGCATGTGGATTGTAAGTGTGTATGGATGTTTGTATACATGCAGACAGGTCTGAGTGTGTGTCTGTATGATAGTGTTCTCCATGTATGGGTCAGAGACCTTTAGTCAAGAGGATGACGATCATTCAAAGAAGACCTTGGACATCTCTCTCTGCACCTGCTCTGAGGGGAGCGGAGCAGCTTTAATCCCTTTCAGACCTTGTACTACCTTGGACGTTCCTGCTATAAAATTTCTGGGGGTAATTACTATAAATTCCTTGGGACCTTGCTTGTTCTGAGGTTTTTCTCTCCACTGTAGGGTTTAATTCCTCACTTCAGCCAATTATACTGAGATATGATGGTTCTTTGGGGGAAGCATCCATAGGATCACTGAATGTTGAAAATTCCATTCACTGCCTACCTTGTCTTTAAATTGACTGGATGTAAGTTAGCTTTCAAAATAAACAATATCTCTGTCATTTACAGGATATGAATGAACCTTCGAACTTTGTGAATGGGGCAGTTCCTTCTGGCTGCAGTGATGATACTCTGAACCGTCCTCCCTACATGCCATGTAAGGACCCTCAGGCTTCTCTTCCTGCAGGGCAATGGCTCAAAGGAAGATGAGCTCTGCTGGAGCCCAGAGACAATAGAGGGAAGGTCCTCATTGGTGCCCTTCTTTTCTGGGACCAGAGACAAAATCAGTCAAGCAGTTTATTCAACTATATCCATGCAACAGCCTGGACCCCTTGGGAAAATTTCAAGAATCAGTACCGCAAACATACAATAGTAGTATTGTCTCCAATATATGCTCACATACAGATTTGCTAGTTCCCTAGACTTAGTTCAACTTATCCACAAGAATTTTATTTACCACCAGTGGGTATAAAATTGGGACTTTCCATTCTCAGCTGTTAGAATTTGAGACGATACTGTTTATATCTTGACTCCATAAATTATTTAATGAGCTCTGTGACATGGCACAGATTATGTGATATTTCCAGATCTCTGTTTTCTATATGCTAAGATTCAGAAAACCCTATATACTTCATGTAACTATTACATGAAGTCCAGAAAATAATTTGGATATTAAAAGTACAAATCAGGGCCCGTTTTGTAATAAGCATTTGGTAACTTGTGGTCTTTCCTACACCTCTGCTTTCTCCTGAGAACACCTGTAGACACATTGTAATTCACAGCTTAGCACTGTTCCCACATTCATGGGGAAGGGGGCAGACCTAGGCAGAGGAGAGATCTTATTAGTCTCATCATCCAGTTTAATATATTGACGTGAGACCAGAGACTAAAAGAATCAGTGAAACTGTCATAAATAATTCTCCTCAGATTTGGAGGCCAGGGACAGGGGCCTGAGCAGCAAGACTCTGTGCATGGAGAGTGAGCAGATCCTGCCAGACGGCTCCCGGGTGCGACACTACGATGTGCACAGTTTGTACGGGTGGTCCCAGACTAGACCCACCTACGAGTGAGTGACTGTCAATTTTTTTTCAGTTGGGAACATCTGTAAAACATCATTGAAGTAGCTTCCTCGATTTTCTTTTCATTTTCCATTCTAAAGATTAAGAAGAATTTAATGATTAATTATTTAGTAGTTCTTATTTATTAACCAAACTGTCCTAGAAATTAGAGCCAGCCTTGTGATTATGATTGGGAAAACAGATTTAAATACAGCAGTGTTCCATCAATGAAAAGCTAGAGGCTGGAGAGATGGCCTAGAGGTTAAGAGCGCCGACTGCTCTTGCAAAGGACCTGGGTTCAATCCCTAGCATCCACATGGCGGCTGAGAACCGTCTTTAACTCCAGTTCCAGGGGAATCCGACACCCTCTTCTGACATCCGAGGCAATGCACGACATGGGTGCACAGACCTACATGCAGACAGTACATTCATACACATAATAAAAAAAAGAAAAAAAAAAAAGAAAAGCCAAAAGTGTTGTTGAAGAGCACACACATGGAGACACATAGGCTATCATCACACAATACAGCTGTGATGTTATAACATTAGTTATAAGAGGAAAAAGAAAACAGGGTGCTGTAAAGCTATTTTAAATACTCTATTGTTTTTATTTTATGTGTATGAGTGTATTGCCTGTGTGTTTGCACCTGTGTCATGCAGTGCCTGTGGAGGTCGGAAGAGGGTGTTGAATTACCACAGAACTGGAATTACAAATGGTTGTTAGCTGCCATGTGGATTCTGGGAATTGAATCCAGTTCCTCTGGAAGAGCAGTGAGAGCTCTTAGGTGCTGAGGCATCTCCCCAGCCCCCGCATACCTATTTTAAAAGTGAATCATGTCAATTAGGATTTTCCCCCATTCTTGTTGTATAGTCTGAGTAGTCCTCCTGAATTAGCAGTCACACTTTGTGAGCACAAGGAATAGGACAATTTATTGTAAGTACAATCCAGAAAAGGAATTATTCTTTGACTTATAACATACAGAAAAACAAGTACTGAGTAAATAAATTGCCAGATTCTGTTAATACTTACTATTTGGGGGAAATGGAAGTGGGGTTATCACATGATAAGGTTCCTTGTAGACCACTGTACAAAGGCCTTACTGCCATTATCATCTCCATCAGCTGCAAGGACCTTTCCATATCAGACTTCCCTTTCTTATATGGCAAATATTTGTCGCCATACTCTAAGCCCAGGGATCTGGAGGGGAAACGCTGTAGTCTTCCTTCCCTTGCTCTGCCTTCAGCTCACCTCTTTTTTTCTCTAACCAGAGCTGTGCAGGAGGTGACAGGCAAGCGAGGCGTCATCATCACCCGCTCCACGTTCCCCTCTTCTGGACGCTGGGCAGGACACTGGCTGGGAGACAACACTGCAGCTTGGGACCAGCTGGGAAAATCTATCATTGGTGTGTGGGTTATTCTCTGGGGCCTCTGCTGGCAGAGGATGGAGTTAAGGTCCTTGGAGGAGAAGGAGAAAGAGGCAGAGGAGGAGGACAAGGAGGGGAGGAGGAGGAGGAGGAGGAGGAGGAGGAGGAGGAGGAGTGATAGGAGGAGGAGGAGGAGAAGAAGAAGGAGGAAGAGGAGGAGGGGAGAGAAGGAGGAGAGGGGGAGAGGAAGGAGGAGAGAGGGAGGAGGAAGAGAAGGAGGAGGAGGAAAGGGAGGAGGAGGAAAGGGAGGAGGAGAAAAAGAGGGAGGAGGAGGAGGAGGAGGAGGAGGAGGAGGAGGAGGAGGAGGAGAGGAGGTGGCTTGCCTGGCCTGACTGCTGTGGCTCTCATTGCAGGCATGATGGAGTTCAGCCTCTTTGGCATATCCTATGTAAGTGCCCTTTGCATGCTCCTCATCCCAGGAAGGTGGTGGAATCTCTCAGAAATCTCCAAGAAGCTTTATCTCCTTGTTGTTTCAGACTGGGGCAGACGATCTTTGTGGTTCTTTCAAGATGCTGAATTTGAGATGTGTATCCGCTGGATGCAGCTGGGAGCCTTTTACCCCTTTCCAGGAACACCAACACCGTTGGGACCAAGGTAGTATCTCAGTTCTTACCTCACCTGTCTTGTGTCACTTGAAATGCTATCTTAGACTCTCAGCTTCATTCCTACATTCTGTGTTCCCTTGTGATATCTTAAAGGCCATTAAACCTCTTGTCTGTGAGCAATATTCTTCAGTGTTTTTTTTAAAATTTCTTTTATATTAATTTTTTTTTTTTTTTTTGGTCTTTTCGAGACATGGGTCTCCTTGTAGCCCCCAGTGTCCTGGACTCATCTTGTAGTTAGCCAGGTGGCCTTGAACTCACAAAAGATCCGTTGCCTCTGCCTCCCAATGCTAGGATTTAAAGGGTTGGCACCACCCCCGGCACAGAATGCATTTTCTAATACATCCTATGAAGACTATCTTCCAGAGATATTTTCCTAAGAAATGTTTATTGTTCTTTTCTAGTCTGCTTAGGCCATTTTTGGAGTCTCATACACAATTGTGTTTTGTTTAGTTGTATAGAAATATTTAGAATGAATGTTCAGCCACCTCCCTAGGCCCCTTTGCTGCCTAGGCGGACACTGAACACTCTCATCCTTCTACTTTAGCGACAAGACCCTGTAGCCTGGAATAAAACCTTTGAGGATATTTCCAGACGTGTGCTAGAGATCAGGTACACCATGCTGCCGTATCTCTACACCTTGATGTACAAGGCCCACACTGAAGGCAGCACGGTCGTGAGGCCGCTTCTTCATGAGTGAGTATCAAGCTGGAATCCTGTTGACCAAAGGATAATTCATTCAATCTCTAGCATGGCAACTAATGCAGATAATTCTTCCCCATCGAATGGAATGATTCCCTGTTCTCCTGAGTTCTCCAGGCACAAAACTTACTCCATCTGTCCTTTTAACAGTGTTATATGCACCATAGGTCTTGGATGAAAAGCTGCTTATTAGTAGAAAAAAATTTCCAAGTAATGCAACATAAAATATAAACTTGTTATCTTTTGTACTAATTTAGTTGTTGTAAATGCAGACCAAAATGCATTACGGTCATCATGGGGGGGGTGTTCCAAGGAGGGACTTGAAGGACAAAGGTTATCTTTATATCTGAAGTGGGCCATGGTGAAAAAATTTGGAGCTACTTCATAGATGACAACAGATCCAAACCCCTTCTGAAGTTTGGGAGATGTGACTTATAGAAATGATATCAGCATGACCTGATCAAACTGGGCAGGATAAAGATGCCTTAGAATAAAGCTGAATTTCTGACTTCGAAGTTGAAGATTTCTTCAGGGCTTTGGGCTGGGGCCCTGTAGGGATCTGGTTGTAACTCCTTCATTTCCCTTTCCAGGTTTGTGTCAGACAATGCGACTTGGGATATAGACAAACAGTTCCTGCTGGGACCAGCCTTCCTGGTCAGCCCTGTGCTGGAGGCTGTGAGTATTGGGACCATGGAGGGGAGGACCCCAGCTGTCAGGCCTGATGAATAGAGAGAGGAGAAGGCCTGTGTGTTGGGGATCCTGAGACATTGTTTTTCAGTCCACTTTTTCTTTTTTTTTTTTAACTTCTTGTAGTTGAGCCGATAAAATTAAAATTTAGCCAGATAATTGCATTTTGATGTCAGAGCAGGAATTCCTCTTGTAGCAGAAAGATTTGTCTCTCATCTCTTACAACTTGGTATCTCTGATAAATCTACATGTAGTATTTCTTCACGTCTGTTTCATCTTTTCCATAAATTGTCCCGCTGCTACAGGCAACATGCAGACAGACTGAGGATTTTTCTATTTCTAGACAAAACTTTAATAAACCATTTCCTTAGAGTCCACCGATTTTTCTTAGCACTGCAAAGGAGCTCACCCTGGATTCTCTAGAAAGTTTCTGAGCAGAATCCATTTGTTGCTTAAGTGTTCTGCCTTTAGGTTATCTTTCTTTTCAAAATATTTTTATATGTATGAGTATATTGCTGGCATGTATGTAAGTGTACCCTTGTGCAATGCCTGCAGAGGTCAGAAGAAGGCATCGAATCCCCAGAAACTAAAGTTACAGATGGTTGTTAGCTACCATGTGGTTGCTGGGAACTGAACTTGGGTCTGCAACAGCAGCCAGTGCTCTTAACCACTGAGCCATCTCTCCAAGCCCCATATTATCTTTCTTGAATGTTATCCTAATAATTGCTCCACAAAACAGTCAAGAAGAAAAATGACCTTACGGTATATTTGAAGATATTCTTTTTCTTCCATTAAGTAAAGTAGGGAATTCAGGGTCAGGTGGGATCTGCAGCAGAAAGAATTCACCACAGTCAGTCACTCCTGTGACCATTAAAACCACGTTTGCTGGGTGAACTGCTGGCAGCAACGTGTGTCTTGCTGCTTGCTATTCCTTCCCTTCCTTCAGCAAGAGACCCTTCAGGCAGCTAAAGTCATTTTTAAAACTACCCTGCTAGTGACTGATTTTCCGATTAAAAGAGAAGCTATTTTGTCTTTCTCAAATCTGACTGTACCTAAGACATTTTCTTCTCCATAGTCAACCCTGAGTGTTTGTTTTTTTAGAGACGGGCTAGGGTAGTTCTGTAAGGATTTTAGATGCTAAAGTTGTGCTTATTATGGTGGACACTTAGTTTGGTTAGGATTTTTTCCATTTTTTTTTAAATTTTTAAAAAATTTTATTTATTTCTGTATGTGTATGAATGTACTGTCTGCATGCAAGTCTGTGCACCCATGTCGTGCAGTGCCACAGAGGTCAGAAGAGGGTCTCAGATTCCCCTGGAACTGGAGTTCTCCTGGAATTGGAGTTTCAGACGGTTCTCGGCCACCATGTGGGTGCTGGGGATCGAACCCGGGTCCTCTGTAAGAGCGGTCAGCGCTCTTAACCGCTAGGCCATCTCTTTAGCCCCCGGAATTTTTCCATTTTAAAGGAGATGTGGTGTCCCCCGCCCCCACCCCTGCAATGCAGATCTCAGGAGAGTGAGGCCCAAGACCATCACTATTGCTGTAACCCCTTCCTTATGTAGCTTGGTTCCTCTGTCCTGGACAACAGTGGTCCCTGCTAACACCTTGTTTGTGTTTAATTTCAGAATGCCGTAAATGTCACTGCATATTTCCCCAGAGCCCGCTGGTATGATTACTATACGGTGAGTTCTCTAAATGTTCATACGACTCAGCAATGGACACCTTATGCTGTTAGAAACCGTAGCTCTGGAAACTATGTGCAGTTGACCTGCACAAATCACTTATTTCTTGTGGCTTACCTACCTCTTCTCATCTCCCAATGTTGTGAGACCAAGGCCAGAGAAGCATGAATGGCACTCGAAGCATCTCACACAGTGCCTGTGGCATTGGCTGATTTTTACATAAGAGTTTATATCTTCCTCCTGTCATTACTATTGACAGGAGTGACTGATAAGTAAACTTTTGAAATGGCACCATAAGGTAGTTTTTGCTCTTAGCGTAGAGACCTTTCCATTTCTGTTTATTAAATGTCTGCTTCTATGACATAGAATCAGAAGAATTCTTCATATGATTATGTACGGCAAGTAAGCCCCAGGTCCATCAAGGCACATGTCTAAGCAGTACAAGTTCATTTACAGGAGCTCTCTGTGGCCTGTCTGGCCCATGGTGAGCAGGATGACCAGGGGCTTGGGAAGGCCCTTCAGAGTGGTTTTTTGAGGGACACATGTGAGACAGAGACTAATTCTTAGGGAAGAATCAAAAGGAGGGAGGGCCCTTCTCTCTAAGCAGTCCCCATCTTCTGACTGTCTGGAGAGAACAGCGAACAGGAATACAACAAACACAGCCATGTCCTAGCCTTAGTACAGCCTCACAGAAAACAATGATCTGACCCAAACTAGCAATAACACCAACACCCAGAAGACCCAATGTAGTTGAGAAAATGAGGAAGGATGTGAGGTTTGTGAGTCAGTTCAGAGTACTGTTCTCACATATGAAGTAAGACAGAGATTTCACATGTGGCAGCATAAAGGTTTTTACATGACGGAGAATAAAGATAGCACATGAGGCAATGTAAAGGTACGAGACAGAAAGCCAGATGTATGTTAAAAAAAGGCATGTGAGTATGTTTGTTGGGAGATTTCTATGAAGCAGATACTGCAGGAAATGTAAGGCCAGGTCTGTGATGTGTGAATGGTGGTTACAGGCAGCTTGTTCTGGGAGCTGGTGGAACGTCCGCTGGACGCACTATTCAGGGAGGTGTGCATCTTCCCCGTCATCTTCTCCTCTGCTTTTGCCCATAGGCTGAAGCCATGGATTCGACGGGGGAGTGGAAGACCTTGCAGGCCCCTCTTGAGCACATTAATCTTCACATCCGCGGAGGCTACATCCTGCCCTGGCAGGAGCCTGACCAGAACACCTTATACAGGCAAGTGAGAGGACTGGAGTAATGCTTGCATACCCATGAGCTCAGTCAAGTCTATAAGCGTTTTCATTGAACATTTCTTTTCTTCATTTGCTTTATTGTGTTAGAACCCTTTTAAAAACCCTGAACAATTTTTAGAAACTATGTTAGATCTAAGTGTGTGAAATTACAGGTCTGAGATATGCCATGTAAATTAGGAATTAAATTGAAGTGAAAACAGGGACGGTCATAATTCTTGGTATTTTTAGAATGTTATTTGACTTTTCTTTTAAAAATGCTTGTTGCTGGCCAGGTGTGGTGGCACATGCCTTTAATCGTAGCGCTTGGGAGGCAAAGGCAGGCAGATCTTTGTGAGTTCAAGGCTAGCCTCGTCTATATAGTGAGTTCCAGGACAGCTGGAGCTACTGAGAGACCTGTTTCAAAAAGACCAAAAAAAAAAAAAAAAAATGCTTGTTGCTGAAAAACACCTGAGGCTGATTCACCTTAAAAGTGTGTAAGATGGGCTGGAGAGATAGCCTAGCGGTTAAGAGCACTGACTGTTCTTGCAGAGGACCCGGGTTTGATCCCCAGCACCCACATGGCGGCTGAGAACCGTCTGTAACTCCAATTCCAGGAGAACTCCAGTTCCAGGGGAATCCGAGACCCTCTTCTGACTTCCGAGGCATTGCACGACACGGGTGCACAAACCTACATGCAGACAGTACACTCATACACGTACAAAAAATAAATAAAATTAAAAAAATTTTTAAAAAGTGTATAAGAATTCTAGGTTCATGTAACAATTAAAATAACTAACATTAACTAAGTGTTTGCTGTATACCTGAGGCTTTGACAGTATTAGGGGTTGTATTTCACGATCTGTTTTTCCTGAACAAATCCTTTGAGACAGGTGTCCCTCCTGTCCCCATTTCACAGATGAGGGAGGAAAGGCTTTATGCAGGAGGAAATGGCTTAATCACAGAGCTAGTAAATGAATGAAAAGGCTTCACTGAGATCCACCTGTGTCTGAGCTGATTCCTCAAGACTTTGCTCCTCTGCTCTCCATGTCTTAGGAGAAGAGGCCTACAGCCTTGGGATTTTCCTCACAGAGAGAAGAGGAGAGGAGAAGCATGTTGATCTGCTTTTAAGAGCCTTTAAGGACAATTCCCCTTGATTCTTTAACAAATTGATTCATGCAAGGAATGAAAGTGTTTTCGCTATCTGGATACAAAAGTCGAGGCAGTTCTTATGTTTTTAAAATCCCAAACCCACTCGTTACCCAAAGAATCTCTTCACTTGGCTGCTCCTCTCCTTCTGTGGAAAGCCTTGGCTTGTAACTCTGGCTTTAGCTGATTACCTTTCTCCCACCCCATTGCAGCCGCCAGAAATTCATGGGACTCAAGGTTGCCTTGGACGACCAGGGATCTGCTGAGGGTTGGTTCTTCTGGGATGATGGAGAAAGCATTGGTGAGTAGTTGCTGACTACATTCAGACCTACATCATGGACTAGATTCTTAGATATCTTTTTTTTTTTTTTTTTGGTCTTTTTTGAGACAGGGTCTCCCTGTAGCTCTGGCTGTTCTGGAACTCACTCTGTAGACCAGGCTGACCTCAAACTCGCAGAGATCCGCGTGCCTCTGCCTCCCAAGTGCTAGGATTAAAGGCGTGCGCCACCACGCCCGGCATTTATTTATTTCTTTATTTCTGTATGTGTATCAATGTACTGTCTGCATGCAAGTTTGTGCACCTGTGTCGTGCAATGCCGCGGAGGTCAGAAGAGGGTCTCGGATTCCCCTGGAACTGGAGTTCTACTGGAATTGGAGTTTCAGACGGCTCTTGGCCGCCATGTGGGTGCTGGGGATCGAACCCGGGTCCTCTGTAAGAACGGTCGGCGCTCTTAACCACTAGGCCATCTCTCCAGCCCTGATTCTTAGGTATTTTATATGCCTGCCTTTTCCTTCTCTATGTGAAAACGATTTTTTTATTTTAAAATATAGTCCCTTGTTACTTTTCTGGTATCACGTGTATCGTGCACGATACTTCCACCTCATGTAAATGGTATTGAGTTCAGAATCTCTGAGCATTAATCAGCTGACCTAATCCACTGTGGGCACTGCAGTCTGGAGCTTCAGGCAAAGTTTGTTTATTGCCAGCTGAGATAAACTTACATGAGATTTATGATTAACAGCATATTCCCTAATTAAATAGTTCATTGTCCTAGCAAGATAATGTCAGACATGCTGTTTATCTGAGGGACTTTCTATCAGGAGTTTTGGGGAATTGGTAACCTCTTAGGAGTATGACTCAAGAACCCGCAGTTATTTCCACATTAGTGCTGCACAATAGAAATTTCTGCAATGAGGGGATGTTATATAGCTTCTGGTGTCTAACATGGCCTTAGGCATATGTGTCTAATGCACACTTAAAATATGACAAGTGTACCTGAGGAACCCAAGTGTGATTTTAGTTCATTTTAACTGATTTACCTCTATATAGCTAAGCTTTTCTGGTGCCCACTGCTGTGGGTAGCTACTGGCAGAGTGGTGAGTAAATGAGGGCAGGGCTGGCACTGGGGAAGACAGAGGAAGCCCTGACAGGAGCTCCTTAGGGCAGTCTTATGTGACATGGCTGTCAGACAAGTGCATCTGTACGCTAATGTCAAACATTGTGTGTCCATTTGGGGATTGCTGTAAAATCTGAATAATCTCCTTAGAGAGAATTTATATTGCAAAACTGAACTTTGGAAAGAAGAAAAGTAAAACAAAAATAATCCCTACTCTCAACCAAGGTAAGTTAGTTATCACTCAAGCCCAGTTCATATCTGTTTCTTCATTTGTTTGCAGAGACCCTACCAAATTACAAGTTTTACTTGGCCAGATTTTCTGCCAGGAAGGTGAGTGTGACTGACACCATGAAGAAACAACAGGGTTCTGCTGCTTGGCAGGATGCCAGAGCTCATGAGGATAGAGATGCACGCCTAGAACGCCCTCACCGCTCCCCCTCCCTTCCCTCCAGCCCCCAATGGAGATTTCCTGTGCTCCCACGACAGGCTCTGTGATTGAGTCTACTCATTTCTCATCAGGAACTTTTTTCAAGTTGCTGTTTCACAGATGGAATACTGTCGTAATGTCATCTTGTCCTCTTTCCTATGTTGCCTTGAAATGCTCTGCACATTTCATAACCTTTCCATATGTAGAGTATACATTTCTTAATAGCTGAGACTTGTCTCCCATACAGTTCAAAGCAATTCTAGAGACCTGGTGGGTGTGGCCATGAAAGTGGATGGGACTGGGCAGCAGGGGACAGGGTACTGAAGCCATGGTTTTCACTATCTGAGAACCTGAGATACTGACTCGGGTCATTTCTGTACATGATCTATATTTATGTCTAAAAGGAAGCTGGAAACAAAAACAGACTAGTTTGTTTATTTTTCATTTGTGTCTTATTTTCAATTTTTGCAGAATGTCTTAGAGAAATACGGAATTATTACTGACTTCATCACTAGTACCTACCCTTTGTACCTGGGCTATGTTGATGTCTGGGGAGTGAGTGCTTCTGTTACTACTGCGACCCTTTATTGGGACAACAATGAGAAAGTCGTTGACTCCAAATATGACTCTACAAAACAGGTTTGTGACCACTGAAAAGTCCAATGGTGTTCCCAACCTTGGAATGCTTTGTGTGATGGCTTTCCAATGCTTAACCCCTCTGAGTCACAATTTTCAGTGTCAGCCATGGACAGCATGAAAATGAAGGGAAATCCATGGCTTATAGATGTTTACTTTCCACGTCTTTCTTCTTGTCTGCAAACCCGAGTGAAACTCGTCCTTTTTCTCTCACTCTGTCTCAGAGACCAAATTCTCAGACAGGTTGAACTACTGTAGTTCATCAAATGTAAGTTTCTCTCAATTCTAATAAAAAGTTGGGTTATTATTTAATGTGCCATGAAGAAGGCACACACACAAAAACAGCAAAACAATGAACAGTTCTTTCTTCTCATTAGCTGTTTGTCCACATTAAACATTGAAGATCATTGAAACTTCTGTTGAGATAGAGCTTTATCTTAATATTTTAATATGTTAAGTGACATGACAGAGGAAAATATTCGTTGGAGATACATAAGATTCTGTATTAAAGAGATATAGAATATAAAGACATATTTAAAATATCCTAATCAATGTATAATTCATATTTTTCTTTTATATTATATTAATTCATATTGAGATGTTTTATTATTTCATATCTTATTCATTTATTTATTGTTATTTAAAAGAAATGCATGTGATTCAAATCAGTTGAGATATTTCCTCTCTCCTATCAAGGGTGTTGAGATTCAACATTTCTTAAAATTTCTTCCACTATAGTCTGAGATTTTTTCTCTGAAGTCACTAAATACATTTTATAAGAATTTTCATCCCAGTGCTTTCTTTTCTTTTTCTAAAGAATTTTTAAATTTATTTTTATTTTATGTGTGTAAGTAATTTTGCTTGCATTTATCCAAGTGAAACCTGTGTTATGCAGAGGCCAGAAGAGGGCATCAGATGACCTGGAGCTGGAGTTATGGGTGGTTGTTAGCTGCCATATGGGTGCTGGGAACTGAACCCCAGTCCTCTGCAAGAACTCCAGTGCTTTCTTGATCTCGTTACACACTCCTTCCTGAAATATGCTGTAAATGGTTTGCAGTGCATCCATCCATTCGCTACACTAGTGCTGGCAATGGAGTTCCTACATGTTTATAAACAACAGCACTCATACCATGATAGTGCCTGGCTTGGAGTCATTTGAAGATGGTTGATTAAAAATATACTGTGCTTCTATGAAAGTTAAATATGAAAATAGGCACACCTTGAAATTCATGTAGTATTTTAGCCCCAACATGTCAGTCTGTGGTAAATGGTAACATTTCTTTCCATGACTATCCTTTTTTTTTTTTTTTTACTGAATGTGAACCCTTTCTGATTTCTAGGCCAGAAACAAAAGGTTTTCTTCATTTTTATAATTTAATTTATAATTTAAAAATTTTATCTCCTTATACTTTGGTTTTCTTTTCTTTTTTTTTTTTTTTTCGAGTTTTAAAAGAGGTTTAATTACAACACCAGGGCTGATGTTCAACTTGGAAGGAATGTGGCCACGAGGAGCAGGTTACGCAGCTTTTTATAAGTACAACAGCCAAAGAGTTTAACAGAACAGTTAAAGTGTTAAAGTTACCAATCAAAGGGAAGTGAGTGAAGCAAGCAAGGAATCATTCCTAGATTGACTCTGGGAAAATGGAACTTAAGGGCATCCGTGAGCACTATCCCTGAGTTTTTATAACCCATTATTACATTTCCCCCCTGTTGTGAGATCTTCATATCCTTGAAGGAAGTTCATAAGAGCTGACCTTAGTAGGTGTTTATGAGGCGGAATGATCTCTGCTAGGGAGGAGGGTGTATCGTGTCCTTAGCACCATGCGTTTGATAGAATTTACCTGCTGGTTAATAAATCTGACATGTGAGTTAAGGATATATGGGCCACAAGTCACAGCAACCAAGAGGATAAGTTTACTGGCAGATCCAAGAAGTCTTCAGCTCTCAGCTGAGAAAGAAATTGGCTCCTTGGGTGGGGTCTTGACCTTAAACTGCTAGGCAATATTTAGCTCTTATTTTTATCACATTACCCTCTGAGGAGGTTGCCCCAATTGCCAAGAGTGAATCCGGGTGCTGACTGCTCTGATTTCTTCCATGCTGAAAAGGGGCATATGGTATGGCAGCTGGGGTACCCCCTGCTCAGTGGGTCTATTTAAAAGACCTCCAAAAGTATAACTATAAAGAGAACAATGTCCTTGACTGTTGCCTGTGAAGGAGAAGTGAAGGCAATAGTAGTTAGGTACATTTTCTAAGCAGGGAACTAGAAGTAAGAACAGGGTGAATTAAACGTCCAACTTAAAAGTCCATTAGAATTTCTCAGTGAAGGGTTCCAAAGCATCCATTATTGAGCTTCTCCTTTTGTTCATTTGGCCATTGTCTGGACTCAGGATCTGCTGTCTGGGCATTCTGATAGTCACGGTGTGAGTTTCCCCTTAGGTAGTTGCTAATTTTTTCTTATCACCCAACTTTTCCAAGTTTACCATGGTCTCTTAAAGGACTTTGCTCAATTCTTTTATGAATAAATTCATGGACAAATCAACACCTCATCATATGGTGAGGCCTAGAGTACTTGTGCAGAAGAAAGAAGGCGCATTAGGCTTCCTGGGAAGTCACTGAGTACACGACGATGTAAGAGGTGATGAGGTAAAAGGAGATCTTTCTAGAAAAACAGAACCACAGAAGAGTGGGGAAGACAGCCTTCTTTCTAGTTTGTCTTGCAGTTGTTTCTCCTCTGTGGTTGTGAATTGAATCATTGCCAGGCCCATTCCTAGCCTGGAACAGTCTTTGTTTTCCAAGGAGTAGGAAAAAACCCTTTTCACCTGAAAAGAAATGGGTAGCAGGTACCAAGGCATGGGGTTCAGTGACTTGCTCCTTATTTGTCTGTGTTCAGGAAATTTCACACAACAAACATCCAATACTCTTTTCATGTATTTTCTTTTAATCTTCAACAGGTATTAAGCCTCAACTTGACCAGCCAAAACATCAGCCTGCATTCTTTCAAATCACTGACATGGAGCTCTATGTAAATTTTTAGAGTAAGACATGATGACCAGCTCTGAAACAACTTGTACTTCATGATTGCGTGATTGCAGAATTATTGTATACTCCTAATTGTTCTAATTGTTTCATTCCTCATATGGCTAGAATATTTTTTGACTTTGTTATGTTTTGTCTGCGACTCTTAAAGGTAAAATCTGTGGATCACTTTTACATCATTATGTGATTAGTATGGGATGTGTAGTTCATCATACAACATTCACTGAAGATGAAGTGTGTGTGTGTGTGTGTGTGTGTGTGTTTATTTGAATGTGAGATCTTGTAAGACAACCCGATGTTTTGCTAAATACACAAGAGAAAACTTGCCATGATAGTTCCTGGCCTTGAAGCTAAGCAACACCTTAAGAGATATTAAGAAGTAACTGCTGCCAGCTGGTTCTCCTCTGTAGGGAGAGAAGCTCAGCAAAACCCTTAGCACGTGGGAATGAGAGGAGAATGAGACTTAAATAGGTGAAACTGAAGGAAGGGGTTGACTGTACAAAATAAATTGTTTTCACAGAAATGTGCATTGAAGTATGTAAAGCTTATTTCCTGACCCTGCCTCATGTATATAACAATAGTTCACATAAACACACACACACACACACACATGCACACACAATTTCTGTGGCACAGAAAAATAAAATAAGTGATTCTGCAAGAGATTCTGTGTCGCGAGGTCTTATTTGTGGGGGAAACCTCACTTGGAGGTTGGGCGTCTTGGTGTTTCTGGTTCCCTGTGGTGTCAGAGCTCCTAGAGTCTAACCCAGCCATGGATGATGGTGTATAATTAGCTATCCTTCCCATGCAGCTCTGCAATGACTGTTTCATAGGTTTTAGCTGTGTAGAAGAGTATGCTTGGAATGCTGTCTAATAATCATAGCAGTTGCTATGCTTGCTAAAATATCAACTCTGACCAGAAATAAAAATACAATAAAATAAAACAAACCATAGCAGGAGTTATAACTCTGTTGATTAACACAGTAGTTAAAATTTTGCATAAAGATAAAACAGGTACGGGATGGCTCAGTGTGTAAAGGCCCTTGCCATGCAAGCTGGGCAACCTGAGTTCAATCCCCAGAACCCAGAAAAGCAACTCCACAAAGTTGTCTTCTGACCTCCAAATTTAGGGCATGGTGTGCACACCGCATAGTAATATATAATAATTAAAACTTAAAAAGGAAATTGTGTAGCAATGCTCAACAGGGATAATTTAGCACCATTTGAGGGTGTCTACTTCCCTACAAATTCTGTACTAGGAAGCTATTCTGTTTGCACAACCAGTGCCAACACCTGCTGCATTGTATCCGGATATTGTCAAGGTGACTTAATATTTTAATAATCAAAGTAATGCACCACACACAAGAGTCTGCACTAACTAGGAAACTACTGAAATGTGGATAAGGTGCCATGAGAATCATTTGATTGAAAAGGTGGAAAATTCAGTAATATCCTGTAACTAATGTAAGAATTCCACAAGGACATTGTTCTAGTTTGGTTTCAACTGCTGTGATAAAACACTCTGACAAAAACTAACTTGGGGAGGAAAGGGTTTATTTAGATTACATCTCCAGGTCACAGTTCATCACTTAGTAAGCCCAAAGGCAGGAACCTGGAGGCAGGAGTTGAAGCATAGGCCATGAAAGAATACTTCTTATTGGCTTGTTCCCCTAGCCCATGCTCAGCATACTTTCTTATACAATGCAGAACAACTGCTCAGAGGTGGGGTTGGTGCCCCTTTAGGCTGGGCCCTCACACGTCACTCAACAATCAAGAAGATGCCCCATTTACATGGCCACAGGTTAGTCCAATGGAGGCAAGTCCCCAATTGAGGCTCCTTCACCTATCAAGTTGACAACTAAAGCTATCCAGCACAATTGACCCCTTGTTAACCTCACACACAAGTTTTCCATTTCTTATCCCCAAGGTATGATGTTAATATCACAATGTAAGACAGTACAATCTTAGAAGCCCCACAGTCTTTAAAAAAGCCAAACACTTAAAAGTTTAGTCAGTCTCATCCAGGCATGGTGGCGCACGCTTTTTTTTTTTTTTTTCCATAAATTTATTTATTTATTTATTTTTAACAAATCTAGGCCCGTGTTCCCGCCCATTCCCCCACCCCGCCAGAGCTCATGCATTCTGCCAAACATGCTTTTCATCTCTTAGTCTTTCTCAATATTTTCCATGGGGAAGTTGACTGTTTTGAGCAGAAGTTCACTGTTTCAGTCAGTTCTTTGATGCAGTCTTTTCTGTTATTGTTGTTGTTGTTGTTTCCAAAATGTATTACGCCCAACTGCTTTGTACAAAAGCTCAGGGGGCCCTACACAAGAAATACTTACAACCTTTAATCCTAGCACTCGGGAGGCAGAGGCAGGCGGATCTCTTCAAGGCCAGCCTGGTCTACAGAGTGAGTTCCAGGACAGCTGGGGCTACAGGGAGACCCTGTCTCAAAAAGACCAAAAAAAAAGTTTAGTCAGTCTCTTTTAAAAGTCTCTTAACTGTGGGTTCCTGAAAAATCCAAAACAAGACAGTATTGTCTTATTTCAAAGGAAGAATCAGGCACACCTAAGCAAAACCTAAGTCCAGCAAGTAGCTCAAGGCTGGACACTTGGGATTCACTCACGATCTTCTGGGCTCCAAAGGGTTTTGGCAGCTCCTCTTCTCTGACTCTGCCATCCATGGCACACACAGCTCATCTCGCAGGCCCAGACCGACTCCTTTCCACACCTGCTGCTGCTCTTGGTGGTCGTCCCACGGTCCTGGCATCTCCAAAAGGCTGGGGTCTCCACTGAAACTGAGGCTGAACCTTTTACCAATGGGCTTTTCTGGTCTCTCAGTGTGAAAAGCCTTAGATTCTCCTCGTGACCCTTGCAATCCAGCCACCAACGTGCTTTGTGCTTTGACAACTGCTTAATATATGCCAATAGCTGACTTCCTCCTTGCTAACTGCTAAGTGGAAGATCCAAGATCACATGCTTGGTTTTTCCCTCCAAAGTGTTTCTGGTAGTTTTTCAGTAGGTCAACTCGGTGCACCACTCGGTGTTTTCTAGTTGCTCCTTAACCAAGTGGAAAGGCAAATTCAGCTAATTAGTAATTGGTAATTGCATTCTATGTTAGCTTGGATTATATGTCTCCATCACAATATGAATAATGTCCCATGTACGGAATGTGAAGTATAGGGAGATCTTGTGTAACAATAATCTCCTTTCTTGAACTTTGGCCAGTGTATCTTCCCTATTTGAAACACGATCTAGGTGTTTTTTCTTCTAACAAAGGCTAATTTATGAACAAAAGATAAGGCAAATATGTCATTCAGGAAGTTCATAAATACAGGAACCTGGATTCTGTGTGTATTTGTATGTATAACTGCCCATATACTTAGCATTCAAAGAAAACACAACAGACAACTTGTGCATTATCACTTATGGTTCATAGGTGCCATCAATATAATCCACTATACTCTCAAATATTAATGGGGAAAATAAAAATATGAAAGAACTATGCTAAGGTGGAAAGCAGTTTTTCCAAAAATTTAAACAGACCATTAGTTAAACAAACAGACTCCATGACCCAGCAGTTCTATTATTTTTTTAATATTAATAATGTTTTTATGTGTATGAATGTACTGTCTGCATGTAAGTTTGTGCACCCATGTCATGCAATGCCACAGAGGTCAGAAGAGGGTGTCAGATTCCCCTGGAATTGGAGTTAAAGATGGTTCTCAGCCGCCATGTGGGTGCTGGGGGTCGAACCTGGGTCCTATGCAAGAGCAGTCAGTGCTCCTGCTAGGCCATCTCTCCAGCCCTAGCAGTTCTATTCTTAAGCACCTAGTAAGAACTGAAAACACACTCCACAACAGAGCTCACACCCTCATGCTCATAATAGCATTGCCATGGGATGAAAACTACGGACACCCAGATTGATATTAACTAATGAATGAATAAATGAAATGTGGTGCAGCCATAAAAATTGACATTATACACACATAGAAAGGGATAAAATTCCAGAACCTGCAACAGTGGGGGGAGCTTTGAAAATATTATGCCAAGAGAAAGAAGCCAAACAATACATGAAATATTATATATAGTATTTATAAAAAATAATTTAGAACAGGAAACTGCATAAAGACAAAAATATAATCAGTGGTTAAAAGGATGAGGGGGGGGGCTAAAAAATGGGATGTGAGCACTGATGAATATAGAGCATCTTTTGGGAGAAAAGAAGACATGCTCTGGAATAGATGCATCTATGATTGAATAAATTTGTGAATATAATAAAACCTACTTCACTCTGACCCTGAAGAGTTGGGTTTATAGTCTATGTGGTGAAGGATGGGAGCTAGATTATCCTGTGAGAGACTGGACTGGCTCTACCCTTAGTTGCTTGCATGCTGAGCACTGAGAATAAGGTGGTGTACCAGGGCATCTCCCTACCACCCTGAGGTCCACATGGTGCTTCCTAATTGACATCTCTGGGATTTCATCATTCACAGACATTTGATGTCCTCTGAGCCCAGGCCCCTTTCCATTACCTTGGCTGAAAGGGCGGCTGTGAATGGAAACTTTCAGCCTCCTCCTTCAGGAGGCAGAATTCTTAGAGTGAGAAGTTCCTTAAGCTTAAAAACAGGTTTCTAGGGTGCTGAGCAGTCAAAGGGCAGGAAGTATCCACCAGAAGTATTTACCACTTCATGGTCATACAGTTTCCACTTTAACAATGTTGTGCTTATTTAGAATAATTAGGAGGGAAAGCACATTTGAAAGGATGAAGAATTGAGTTAGTGTAAGTGGACTTTAGATGAAAATGACAAAGCAAGGGTGATTTATTCTTTTCCTCTCTTATTCAACAAATGGCTAGATAGTAACAAAAAATCTATGTTTACATTATAGAGTGCTAAGCACTGGAGATAAACCATGAAAAAGATGCCTAGAGCCTTCTCCTGAGCTCTCTGGAATGCACGGGCAGAGAAATGAACACGGCACAGTGTGACAAGCAAAGTAATCAGAGACAAACAGAAACAAAGGAATGACAGCCATTAGAAGCACATAAAACGATAAAGCCACAAAAAGCTAAACCCGCCTTCCTCATTTATGAACAAGTGGTGCTGTCTTCCTGTCACAGGGAGAACAAGGACCTTTTTATGATCTGTTGGGAAATGAGCTCCCCTCCTCCGATTGGTCTTAACTTTATAGAGCAGTAAATTGATTTGGCAGAAGCTGGTTCTATTAGCCTAGTCACCTTTGCTCACTGCTCCTTAAGGATCACCGAGGGACAGACACAGCCAAGAGATCAGAAGTCTATGAGGTAAGTACTACTGTCCATGTACATTGTACTGGACCAGGTGAGGTCCCTTTCTTTTGTAAATTTTCTTGTTTCTTCCTTTGTTAAGTAATTTAGATAACTTTTAGATACACTTTTCTTCTGGACCTTATATTTTCTTCCCTTTCTGTAGAGGATGAAGAATGGCAAGAAAATGTGGATGTGGATATATATATATATATATATATGTTATATATATACATATATAATATGTATATAAATATGTATACGTGTGTGTGCATGTGTATGTGTGTGTGTGTGTGTGTGTGTGTGTGTTTGGAGGGCAAATGCCAATGGTCTGATATAAGAAGTCCTTCTCTCACTGGGACAAGCCATGGGGAGAACAAATAACTGGAATCCTTCTGGAAGTCAGTTAAGGTTAGCCACAGGTTTAGACAGAAGGGATTTCTAGACACGGAAGAATTTCTGCCTCCATGGGTGCTCACATCTCCTCCAGTCCATGGATGACAATAGCTCATGGCTGGATAATGCCTGCTCCCCACCTTTCCAGAGCTGCCATATAGAATCTGTTGTCTCAGGGAGATGCCGAGGAGGTAAGTACTTCTGGCGCTTGTAGGAACTGGAAGCAGCATTCTCAATGGCCAGTGTTTGTTGTGGTACTGAGCTGTGTGTTGTGTGTCTAAGAAATGAAATCAGGAATTTTGAGTGTCTGGAATGGCTCCCTCAGACTTAATACACCTTCAGAGGTTTGTCATCTGGGCCTTCAAGCTCTGCGTTCTGAGAGACGCAGAGGGAGTGAGCACTCAAACACTAGCTGAAGAAGCTTTCAATGTTTGTCCCCGTTCTACTTCTAACCTTGGTTACACAGAGTTTTTAACATTCATCTGTAGAATGTGATTCTTGCCTGCTTAATTTGAATACAGCAATACATTCCTTTCTTCTGTGTGTGTGTGTGTGTGTGTGTGTGTGTGTGTGCATGTTTGTATCTATGTGTATGGGTGAGTGTATACAAGGGGTGTGCATATACATGTGTACACATGCATGTGGTGGTCCAAGGTTGATCTCAGGTTTCTTCTCTTCTTCAATCACTCTTCCACCTTGATTCTTTTGAGGGAGGGTCTCGCATTCAAACCCAGAGTTCAGCTGAATGGTTAATCTTGCTAGCCACATTGCTCGGGGATCTCCTGTCTCTGCTTTCCAAGGCTGGCTTCTTTGGAAGGTCACCACGCCCACCTGTTATTTACTGGGACCTGGGTATCCAAACTCCTGTCCTCTTGCTTGTGAGGCAAGTGCTTTGATGGCTAACCCATAACCCCAGTACAACAGGATATGTATATAATGGAGAGTGAATCTTCTCAATAATTTAGACTAGAATATAGTCAACCAATAGCTTTAGGTTAATAACAAGCACCACCATATATCCACATGCCAATTTCAGTACCCTAAGCTCACTTTCTTTTTTTTTTTTCTTTTTTTTCTTTTTTTTAAATTAGTTTTTATTGATGCTTTGTGCATTTCATACATTTTTTCCAATTCAGTTCAGGCTTATTTCCCTTTCCCTCCCCTCCCACCCCCACTCCATCCCAGATCATGCATTCTGCCATAACTGTCCTGCATGGTTTCTCTCAGTTTTTTTTTTTTTTCATTTTTAGCTATAAGTGATAATCCATGAGTACGGATCTCCCTGTAGCTCTGGTTCAGTTTCTTTAATAGCTAAGGGTCTGGGGCTGGAGAGATGGCCTAGTGGTTAAGAGTGCCGACCACTCTTGCAGAGGACCTGGGTTCGATCCCCAGCACCCACATAGCGGCCAAGAACCACCTGAAACTCCAATTCCAGGAGAACTCCAGTTCCAGGGGAATCCGAGACCCTCTTCTGACCTCCGCTGCATTGCACGGCACAGGTGCACAGACCTGCATGCAGACAGTACATTCATACACATACAGAATAAAAAAAAAACTTATTAAAAAAATAGCTAAGGGTCCACCTCAAAGTCCTTTTGGCAAATTATGTCAATCATTGTCCTTCCCATTTCATTTCAATATCGAGATGACTTTTTCTTGAATTATTATTATACTATAATTATATTAATGCAAAGATTGCGTCAATTAAAAATTGAAATCATTTATAGTTTATCTACAGCACCATTAAGGTATGAATGTAGAGGATCCCAAGGACTGCTGGGGCATTGGGGGAATGACCTGATGTTACTGGGAAAGCAGTATGGCCAAACTGGTGACTGGTTGTTACAACTGACAACAAAAAGATTTTTAAAAAATGGCTTAAAAAGAAAATCTGATTTTACTCTCAAGTTATTAATAATTTGAAGACCAGCTGATTGGCAGGATTGGTAGGAGTTGAGACTGAGGTATAACATGGGGGTGTGTGGTGATGTTATGTTTAAACACATTAATTTTGGCCGAGTCTTGAGACATCTGATAGATTACTGCATTGTGAATCTAAATCTCTAGGCCAGAAATACTGACTGGATTACTGTCAGATGTTACAAGTGATGGAGATTGCTCAAGAAGAATGAGCAGTCAGAAAAGGAGCTCAAAGACATTGTGAGGCATTTCAACATTCAGTGAAATAGAAGACTAAAGGAGAAGTGAACAGGAGCTGGGACTGTAGATAGGAATTCAAGGTGGAGTCTTATAAACAGATGGGGTGCTTCAGCAGGAGGGAGTGGTTTGAGAGGGCTAGATGATTAAGGAAATGCCCACTGTAATTAGCAGCCAAGGTGCTGGTGACCCTGGCAAGGACACTTTCGGTGGAATGCAGGAAGCAAGCCATGCAAGCAATGCATGAGGAAGGAAAATAGGGCCGTGTGTAATGGTGTGTACTTATCTTTTTGTTGTTTGTTTGGAGCCAGTGTTTCATGTAGTCCAGGCTGGCTTCAAACTCATTACTTAGTGGAGGATGACCTTGAACTTCTGAACCACCTGTCTTCACCACCCCAGTGTTGGGATTATAGACTTGTGCTAAGGCACCTGTTTTACAGCATGCTGAAGATCAAGCTTAGAGTCTTGTGGATGCTAGGCTCACACCCTGCCAACTTGTCTGCAAGAACAATGGCCTTCCCTTTGGCACTGGAGCTGATACTATGTAAAAGCAAGGTGCAGATAACCACTGTTAAGTCTGTGCAGAAGCCCCCCTCCCATTTTAATTGATGCTCTGAACATGAGCAGAGCTGACTCCTCATTGGTCTTTCTACGGCTGTCCATGGGCCACAGGTCTAAGTTTGTGAAGGGGGGGGTGATAAATCCTGGTGGCATCTGTGTTCAGAACATCTGTGGACACCCAGGCAAATGTTTGGTTTGGCTACTTTGATTTTGCCTGTGGATTCAGTTGACAGATAAGGAGCAAGGAAAATGGAAACAATGTCAAGTTAAGCAGTAGTATTGAGGCTTAGGCCAGTCAGGGCTAAAAGCCAGCAGTTTCCAAGAGAACAAGGGAAACTGAATAAGGAAGTCTGAGTGTGACTAAAGAAGAGGAAAGACTGGGGCTGCTCTGCGATGTGCAGCTTGACTCCAGGGCAGGGAGGCTTCTGCCTGCTAGGGGCCTCTACACACGGCACGTTGGCTTCATCCTTCTGTACTATCTGTACAGCCTCCTGCCCCAACTGGTCCCAATCCCAACACCACTGCCCCCTGCTGGAGCTGCACCAGCACTGGAGGGGAGCTCACGACCTACACTTTTATAGGCCTCTCCCTTGATCCCTGGATGGCCACTCCAGCCCTGGTGAGGGAGCAACTAACTTCGCTCTCACAGGACCACACCACAGCTGCCCACTTGCCCTGAGGAGTTCCCTTTGATCACTGGCAACATGTTGATTGACTTTCATATGGATGTGGATTTGGCAAAGCAGAACCGGAAGATAGATGGCCATTGGTCACACTCATAGGTGGCTATCCATTCTGCTACTGGCAGATCACCTCAAGTGTTAGCTCTAGCACATGCACTGGATCTTACAATTTTGCAACACCAGCAGTTGGACTATGGTATGTACTTTATCAGCCAGGAGGGAAAGACTCTGTCTGGTAGTACTAAGTCATCAATATCTACTTTCAAGCTCCTCCAAGCACCAAGACTGTGTCCTGTTAAGTGATGTCGACCTTATCCTATAGATAACCGCAATGCCCACAGGTGTTTCTTACACCTGCGGGACATTGTCACCACAAAGGACAAGTTTGGCTTCATCTCCAGCCCATAAACATTACTTGTTTACTGCTCAGCACCGAAAGTGCTGTCTCTGCTTTCAGTAAAAAGTTTCTTGTCATCAATAAATTTCTAATAACTATGGGTGCTGGGGATCAGAAGATGACATGTTTAATAGATTAATTCATAGAGGCATCTTTGTATGTTACCCACATGCTGTGGTCAGGAGGTGTGGACTGATGCAACACTCAGGAGACAGGAATATTGAGATCATCCTGGGAGGTTTGAGGGACTGTGTACACAGGAGAGTACGTGCCTTTTGATTGTGTAAACTCAGTTACCTGGCAGGTGCTGGCCTTAGATACCCATTGTACAAAAGAAACTGGAAAATGTCAAGACCTCTGCTATGTGTCTCTGGGAGTGCATGCATGGGGGCTCTCTCTCATTTTGACAATGGGAATGACATGTCCCTGGCTCATCATTCCTACATCTTTTCAGACTATCATATGAGTAGAATGCTTGGCCCTCAACTCCACATTTCATGCAGTTCTACAGGATGTAGAAGCTGTCACTGTAAAAGCTGTTAGCCATTGGGCCTTTTGGCTTTACAATGTCACCCCAAAGAGCCAGAACTGTGCACAGCTCAAAATCTGGGGAGGGCACCTTCCCACAGTTAAATTGGCTAAAATTGAAAAATGGTTAAGAACTTTAAACAGTAATTGTCATTCATGAAAACTTGGAGACTGCTGTTGAATTTGGGTTGGTGTGATATTTTCTGGTTTTCACTTTTAATCAAGATCTACGATATGTCAACCAGAAATTTTGACCAGTATTTTAACCAGAACAATTTCATGCTCTGTCTTTCTCCCAACTTCTTTCAATGATATGGAACTATAAAAATCTCCTTATGTCTTTTATTTTTAAAATTCTTTTCACATTTCTTTGGTGTGCATGTGTGTGTGTGTGTGTGTGTGTGTGTGTGCACGTGCGCGCATATGTATGATAAGACATACTTGCTGAGGTCAGAGGACGACTTTCAGGGTCAGTTATTTCCTTCTAGAATATGGGGTCCAGAGGTCAAACTCAGGTTAATTTGACTTGGTGGAAAGTGCCTTTACTCACTGAACTATCTCCCTAGCCTTGTGAGTGTGACTTTACTCCCCAAATAATATTAAAGCTCTTAAAGTCTCCAACTTTCTGTCCTGCTAGAATGTAGATTCCAGGGTACTTTAGCCTCTGAGCAGAAGTCTTAGGTGTTCACACTTACAGTGTCCTTTCTCCAGGGGCCTGTCTGATTTCTGAATATAAAAACTACTTATTTATTTATTATTATTTTAAGTATTTTATTACTTTTATTTTATTTGTGTGAGCATATTACCTGCTTGTAGGTACGTGCACCTATGTCATGCAATGCCTGTGGGGTAAGAGAGGTCATTGAATCCCCTGGAACTGAAGTTACAGATGGTTGTTAGCCACTATGTGGGTGCTGGGAGTCAAACCCAGGTCTTCTGCAAGAGCATCTGGTGTTCATAATCACAGAGCCAGCTCTCCAGCCCATAAAAATACTTTAAAGAAGAAGCAATTTGTAGTATTTCAAAGACCAAACTGAATTCTAATTATGTTATAGCTTGATTTTATGTGGATTTAAATTTGAAGAGATATTTAATGTTGCGACGATTTATTTTTCTGGGAATGCTATGTGAATCTGAATTTCCTATGCATTTTAAATGTAGTGAAAGGATTGTGTATTCTTTTAGGGGATAAAAATAAGGTGTTCTGTAATGGCCACAAAGGGGCTCTGATTTACTTGGCAGGTCAAGTTTTATGAAGGGCAAAATTCCCTTCATGTCTCTTGATGGGCAAGGGCTTCCAGCCAATGTAATTCTGCTAGACTTTTGGGTTGGGTACCTGGGCCACAGCTTTAGGGCAAGACCCTCTCTTCTTTCCCTGGATGGACAGGGCAGAGCGAACCTCAGCCTCTTACAACTGACCCCTCAGGGCCCTAGGCTGTGGGCTTGGAAATCACAGCAGTCAGGCTGTTAACCACTGCTCAGCCCCTCCCCAGCTGGAGAAAACCTGTCTTCTGTGAGGCACTGCCTGCCTAGATCCTCTGCTCTTCGTTCCCTGGCCCACCCTGCATTTGGAACTCCTCCCCACCCCATCCTCTCTTAGTCCACTGCTCTTCTTCCTCCCTCCATCTCCCTTTCCATTCCTTTGCAGTGTCCCTGGAAACTTGTCTATGGAACTCAGGGTCAAACAGACTATTGGTTCTCCAGCATGATTTGGCCTTTTAATTAGAAATCTAGAAAGTTCAGCTGAATCTGCTTCTTCCTGAGAATTCTGTCACCTAAAGCCTCCTGTCTCCCCCTCAAGGTTTGATCAGATGCCTCTATCCCTTGAGCCTAACCCACTGGGGTAACATGCACAAACCCACAAACTCACTCTGCTGGGGATATACAGCTGCCCTGAGGTGGCTTGAAGTGTCAGGATCAGCCCAAGCTGAGGTTCTAAGATGCAGCTGCCTAACTGCAGAGCTGAGCCCTTTGTTTTCAGTATCCAGGACCCTGACCACTGTCAGTCCTGAGTATAGAAGCTGAGCTGATGACTGGCCCTGAGCCTATCTGTGTCTTTATTGCTCTGAGCATCCCAGACTCTAACTTGCTGCCTTTTCCAGAAGCCTTTGTAGTGGTTAGAGACCATCTTTCCCACAAAAGCAGCTGGACTACCCAAAAAAGGGTAAGCTTCTGTCAGTTCCCAACCCTAACAAGGTCATTGAAATTGAGAACGGCAGCCAAGTGGGATCTGGGGAAATGGAAAGGCCTTCCTTTCTGTCTTCAGATCCTGACTTTTGTAGAGTGTCTTAAGGAACCGAGACAGAGGCTCTGAGTGTGCTTTCTGTGTTACCTCCTTTAGTGTTAAGATTCTGCCTTTTCTCTTTTTTGTCATTCCTGCTAGATGGTGTTCATGTCAGAACTAAGGGAAGTTCTGTTTAGCCTGTTTCTTCTACCTCCTCATTTCCAGCATTCTTGGGGGACCCCTGAGGTCCTAGGCATAATCAAGGCACTGTTACTGTTGGGTCTTAGCCTTTTTCTGACCCACATGAGATACTGGGTCAGCATTCTCACTAGGGATTCCAGACTGAGGGCTCAGGTTCAGGTTCAGGTTCAGGTTCAATTCCTTCACCTGAGAGTTATAACCATAGCATCATATGTTGTACATTTTTCTGTCCTGCTGCTGGTGATTATGTAAATTGGGAAGGCTCAGGGGCACGGGGAGGCAAAGGAAGGCCTGTGCTTCCAGCCTGGCAGAGGCTCTAGGATCCCCGGGCGGGGCCTGGTATTGCAGATTGACAACACTCCTGTTATTTGTCACAAGGAGAGGGCTATATCTGACCTTGGTATTCAGGACAGACAACTGTATGTTGCCTTTGTGTAGTAATAAAACATGAATAAGTGAACTCCCTTTGTGTAAAAACTAAAATAAATAAAATTTAAAAATTCATAAAGCAAAAAAAAAAAAAACAACCAAAAAACAGATTAAAGTAAGACACTAGGAAGGGGCAAAGGACATTAGGGCTGGGGATAGTGCCCAGTGAATAAAATGCTTGTTTCACAGTTACAAGGACCTGAGTTCAAATCTCCAGGATCCAGATAAAAGCTAGGATGAACTGTGCACCTCTCTGTAACCTCAGCCCTGTAGCTGGCTGGTTGAAACAGGTGTGACCACAGGGTTTAACAGCCAGCTTGTCCAACCAAGTTGGTGAGCTCAGATTCACTGAGAAACACTACCTCAAAAACAATGTGGAAGCTGGGCATGGTGGTGCACACCTTTAATCCCAGCACTCTTGGAGGCAAAGGCAGGTGGATCTCTGTAAGTTTAAGACCGAACTGGTCTGCATAGCAAGTTCCAGGACAACTGGGACTACAGAGAGATCCTGTCTCAAAAAGACTAAAGCAAAAACAAAAACAAAAAACCCTAAACCCAAGGAGGAGAATGAGTGTTAAAGGAAAACATTTCTGGTCTCTACATGCACACACATAGTAGTGTGCATTCTCACACACATGCACATACATGGTGGTGTGCATTCTCACACACATGCACAAACACAGGCATGTAACACACACATTTTTTAAAAAGGAATAGTACAAAAAAGGCTATAAGCTGTGAAGAGTAGACAAGGGAATTTTTGAAAATTTCAAAAATGGAACAAGGGAGGAGGCTGGAAAATTCTGGGTGCAGTTCAGGTGTGTGGGTAGCAGAAGTAGAGTGGTAACAGATGTTGGTGTTGTAAGGATGCTGGAACTGTAAGGTGCACAATAATGTTGAGTTTAGTATAATTAGAGCAAAATTATGAGCTGTAATCCACAATGATCTCAGTGCTAGGGATGAAGAGACTCAGGTCAAAGCAGGGTAGCAGCCCCACTGTGAGTGAGAGAATCATTTCAGGATTCATGTCCTTGATTCCCAATTCATGAATTCTTCAATGTAGAACTGGTTTTTTTGAGACAGGCTGTCCCTGTAGCCCCAGCTGTCCTGGAATTCACTGTGTAGATCAGGCTGGCCTTGAACTCACAGAGATCTGCCTGCCTCTGCCTCCCTAGTGCTAGGATTAAAGGTGTTTGCAGACCACTCCTGGTTTAAAGGTGGTTCTTAGCTGCAGAACCTGGGCCCTCTGCAAGAGCAATTAAAGCCATCTCTCCAGTCCCATAGCACATGTTTTAACACTTAGGCCAAAGTGTGATCTTCAGGGTTACTGTGAGCCACCAAATTTATTTGTGTATGTGTGTTACAAACAAACCAGAACGTATTATGCTGAGGATCAGGGTGGAGTTTTGTTATCAGATCCTTAAAGGGATCAGTGATTATACACAGTGAAATTCTTAAGCATCCCGCTACAGAAAGTGGAAGGAGACTTGGAATCAGCTTTGCTGTTTTCTTTCTCCTTCCTTGTGCAAAGATGAAGAGACACTGAGGAAGTCTTGGTGAACCATCTCAGTCTTTCATCCCTCCATCTTGAGTATATTGGCTCACTCTCCCACTGCAGTGTTTTAGATCTAATATACTTTTTCTTGGACAACATTCAATATCGGGGCTGACAAGATGGCTCACTGGGGAAAGGTGCTTGAAGCCAAGACTGAATCTATGTTCAGTATCTGAAACCCACAGGAGAAAGGAGAGAAGCGAGTCCTACAAGTTGTTTTGTGACCTCCACACATGTACCCCAGCATGCTCACACACACACACACACACACACACACACACACACACACACACACACACAAAAGATGGCTCACTGGGGAAAGGTGCTTGAAGCCAAGATTGAACCTATGTTCAATATCTGAAACCCACAGGAGAAAGGAGAGAAGTGAGTCCTACAAGTTGTTTTGTGACCTCCACACATGTACCCCAGCATGCTCACACGCACACACACACACACACACACACACACAAACATGCAATAAACATATACTAAAAAAGAAAGCATCCAGTGTCTTTGCATGGAAAAAGATAGGTGAACATAATAAAGTTAATTGGAGAGATACCATGACGGGAGCAAATATTGTTTGAATTTTGGAAAAAAGAAATGAAGATGCTGATGAGTAAGTCCATCTTGTAAACAAGTTGACTCTGTGTGTGTGTGTGTGTGTGTGTGTGTGTGTGGTATGAATGTGTATGTGTGTATGCATGTATGTGCCTGTGTATGCAGAGGCCAGAAATTGGCATTCTCTTGCTCTCTACTTTGCTTTTTGAACTAGGGTCTTGTATTGAACCTGGAGCTCAGAAATTTGACTAACTTGGCTGGCCAGCACAGCCCCGTTTGCCTTCTGAGCACACTCAACTGAGTATCAAAACTTGGAGGTTTGGACTTGTGAGTCAGCCATTTTCCTGACTGGCCATGTCTCCAGCCCCACAGTTGACATTTTAATCACAATGCCTATCTCTTCCCTCAGGTTGATGGGGCTCTGTGGTAATTGGTTATCTGTTTCTGTCTAGATGGCGAGGAAGCTCAGTATATTGGAAGTCCTTCTGATTACTTTCAATATAATTGTATTGGCCGTAGATATCATTTTGCTGCTTCTTGTGTTGGAGAAACCTTCAGGTAAGAGTGATGGTGGGTGCCGAGTTGGAAAGATGGGTAGAGGAGGTCCCCTCTGGATGCCAAAGATACCATTTTATTCATTATTGGGCCCAGAAAAGCCAGAGGATGACAATGGATTCCTTGGAACTTGAGTTCTGGATGGTTATTAGCTGGCCATGTCGGTACTGATCCTGGATCCTCTGTAAGCACAACCAGTGCTTTTAACTGCTGAGCCATCTCTCCAGCCCCTGCATAACATTTTTAAATAACAAGAGAGATTATTCTTTAGTATATGTGTCTGTCTCTTTTATTTACTTAACATGAAACTGGCCCACATCTGCGATCATGCTGAAGCACTCTGACCACCCGAGGCAGTTACTGTTTCAACTGTTTTTTTTTTTTTAATTTTTTAAAAATTTTATTTATTTCTGTATGTGTATGAATGTACTGTCTGCATGCAGGTTTGTGCACCCATGTCGTGCAATGCCGCGGAAGTCAGAAGAGGGCGTCGGATACCCCTGGAACTGGAGTTCTCCTGGAATTGGAGTTACAGACGGTTCTCAGCCGCCATGTGGGTGCTGGGGATCGAACCCGGGTCCTCTGCAAGAGCGATTGGCGCTCTTAAACACTAGGCCATCTCTCCAGCCCCCATGTTTCAACTGTTTTTACATACTATACTTTTCTCTGAGATTTTTTATTTTTACTTTATGTGTACGAGTGTACTGCCTGCATGTATGTAAGTGCACCTGTGTCATGCAATGACTGTGGAGGTCAGAAGAGGGTGTCAGTCTCCCTGGAGCTGGAGTTATAGACAGTCATTAGCGGCCATATGGGTGCTGAGACTCAAACCCAGGACCACTGCAAGATCAGCCACTAGTCTAAACTGCTGAGCCATCTCTCTATCCCCTCTCTGAGATACTCTTTAAACATGTGTCTATGACTTGAAAACAAACTTAGTATCTTTTTTGTGGTGAAAACAATGTAATATGGACCTATGTATTTAACAGAATTTTATATATACAAAAGAGTATTGTTGCCTACAGGAACAGTGTTGTGTATCAGATCTCTAAACCTTACTTTGCATAACCGAAAGGTTATAAAAGTTTATCAGCAGTTATCCATTTCCTCTTCTACTTAGTCCCTGGTAACCACATCATTTCACGCAGGAAGAATAATGGGCAGTTGTCTTTCTATGACTGATTGATTTCACGTTAAGATAATGTCCCCCAGATTCATCCAGGCTGAAGCATATTGCAGGACTTCTTTCTGCTTTTAAGGCTAAATATATTTCACTGTATGTACATATACATTTTCATTTAAAAATATATTTTATTTAATATTCATACATAAAAATAATGCATTTTGAACAAATCCACCCCTTTCACTCCCCTTCAGTTTCTTCCATACCCCTACCATTTTTCTTGCCCAACTTCCTGTATACTCTCTCTTTTAAAATACAGTCCACTCAATGCTGCTTACATGTGCTGGGTGTAGAACTATGCACAGGAGCATGAGTAGCTTCTCAGTATCCGTGTCCCCGAAGAAAACTGACTTCCCCTCCTCTAGCCATCAATTTCCAGTAGTTTCCTACATAGGAGTGGGACTTCCTAAGCCCCTCCCCCATTATGAGATTTGATTGGCTTCACCTTGGTCAGTTTACTGGATGCAGTCCCAGGAGTTGGGAGTTCATATGTGCAACTGTTGTCAGGACCTGCAAATACTGTTTTGCTGCAAAGGTCCACTGCCTTTGGCTCTTCCAATATTTCCACCCCCTCCTCTGAGATCAGCCCTGAACCTGGGGAACAGGGGATGTGATATAGATGTCCCACTTAGAGGTGAGCACTCCCCAGTCTCTTATTCTCTTCTTGTTGGCTAGTTGTGGGTCTTTATTAGTCACTGTCTATTGCAAAAAGAAGCTTCTCTGATGAGGATTGAGAGATCCAATAACCTTTGGGTATTAAGAAAAGGACTGGGAACTGGAGAGATGGCTCAGCTGTTAAGAGCACCGACTGCTTTTGCAGAGGACCCGGGTTTGATTCCCAGCACCCACATGGTGGCTGAGGACCGCCTTTAACTCCAGTTCCAGGGGAATCTGACACTCTCTTCTGACCTCTGCGGCATTGCACGACATGGATGCACCAACCTACATGCAGACAGTACACTCATACACATAAAAAATAATAAATTAAAAAAAGAAAAGGACTTAGGGAAAGTTTGTTACTATGTCCATTTAGCAGAATAACAGTAGTTATTCTGTAGGCTCTTTTTTAGGGCCTGTGACCTACTCAGCTATGGATTTTTGGCCCAGTTAAGTCACAGAAGTAAAAGAAACAAGTAAGTAAACTGGACTTCAAATAAATTGAAAACTTTTGTCCTTCAAATGAAATGATCAAGCAGGCAAAATAAGTTAGCCCACATGAAATACATTAATGTTTCCAAAGGACACAGGTGATAATACTGAGCGTCTGAGATATATGAAGATGCTAAAATTAAGAAATAAAAAGAAAACCTAATTTGTAAATAATTGAAGAATACAGATACACCTTTCTCCACAGAGAAAGCTATCAATGACCCCAAGACTGGAAAAGATAATCAACATTTTAATTATTTTTATAATCTTTCTTAAATTTTTGTGTATTTCATATAGAACATCTTAATCATCTTTATACCCCCTCCACATTACACCATCCCATAGACATCCCCCTCTGGAATTCCCACATCGTGTCATTGGTGTTAAGGCCTATTGAGTTAAATTCTTTTCTCCAGACATCCTTCAGTGAAAATTCATCCTCTGAGGTCTAGTCAGCCTATCTAGAGTCCCTCCCTTTAAGAGAACCAGTTCTTCCTCATCCAGCAGTCATCAGCTGCCAATAGTTCGTCTAAGATTAGGGTCTGCTGCCCATTTCCAAAATTCTGTGCTGTTTTTTTGTCTGCTTGAGTTTGTATGGGTCTTGTGCATGTTGACACCATTGCTGTAGGTTCATATGAGCGAGGTACAGGGGCTATTAATTATTTTGAGGAAATAAGCCAAATTGATGAGATGATACTTCACCGATATGATTATAATAAAATAGGAACAAGTGACCCATAACTTACATAGAAATTGGAATCCTACTACATCGACAGTAGGAACATAAAGTGGTGTAGCTGCTTTGGCAATTTGTTAAAAAAGTTAAAGATAGAGTTAGTTATGACTCAACAACTCTAATTCTGGATCTGTAGGCAAGAGAACTGAAAACACTTTCATAGAGAATATGCAATACGAATGTTCATAATAAAGTTATGTGTAATATACAGGTGAACAGGGGAGTTAACCCAAATGCACATCACTTGTGTCCCAACTGTGTAATGGAATATGATTTACTCATGGAAGAGAATGATGTACTGATATATAGTAAGGTGTGGACAAATCTTGAAATCACCATACTGGATATAATTTGCTTATTGAATTCTTAGAATAGACAAATCCATAGAGATGAAATACATATCCTCCAAAGACTGGAGAAAAGGGGTATAGAAAAGTATCAGTAACATATGTGATTTCTTTGGGGGGCAACCAAAGTGTTCTAAAATTCGTTACTAGTTAGTTATTGTTTATCCAACCTTGTAAAATAGTGAAAACCATAGACTTGAGTCTATTTGGGCTTTATGTTGTTGTTTTTTATTTGTTTGTTTGTTATGAGACAGGGTCTTCCTATAGCCTTAGCTGCCCTGGAACTCACTGTGTAGACCAGATTGGCCTTAGTCTCACAGAAATCTGCTTGCCTCTGCCTCCTGAGTGCTGGGATTAAAGACATGTCTGTGATGTTATAATGTGAATCTCATAATGAGTCCCAGAATTAGCTTACCACTTATTTTCAGACATGGTAATTAATATATATGGGTGGAAGGTATATATACATATTTTAGAGTAATATAAAATTAAAAGGAAAAAATGAAAACCTGGACATATATCAGAATTAACATGCAGTTTGTTCCTGGAGGACATAATTCTGGTTATGTATATAATGTGTACATGGAAATACTTTGAAGTGGTATAGTGGGAGGGAACCACAGCAGCATGAGGACTGGGCCAAGGAACGGACTGCTGTGGTGAATTCTGCCTAGGACAATAAACCTTCGCAGAGAAAAACTTTGGAGAGACTGAGAGAAAGATGCAGGACATGTATGGGAGAGTGCATGAACTGGGGTGGGGTGGGAAGAAGGGAAAGAGGAATATGTCTAGATTGAACTGAAAATGATGTCTGAAATACACAAAACATCAGTAAAAGTATAATAAAAAAGACATGCCCCACCATGCCCAACATAGAATTGCATGTTTTAAAAGGGAAAATGTACAGTTTGTGGATTATATACCTAAAAAAATCAACAAAGCTGGGCGTGGTGGTGCACACCTTTAATCCTAGCACTTGGGAGGCAGAGGCAGGCGGATCTTTGTGAGTTCAATGCCAGCCTGGTCTACAGAGTGAATTCCAGGACAGCTGGGCTACAGGGAGACCCTGTCTCAAAAAGACCAATAAATAAATAAATAAATAAATAAATAAATAAATAAATAAATAATCAACAAATTCAATAAAACGACAGTAACATTTGAAGAAGCGGCAAGCAGTACACAGGCAGGAACATGATACCAGTGTGATATACTGATTGAACAATTGACTTCATGTCTGTAACTTTCTTTCTTCTTTCCTGGAGTTTGTGATTACACTGTAAATTTCAACTTTGTCCTTTATTTTCTTTGCAGATTCTTCATTTACTCCTGAGTGTCCAATCATTTCAGAATCAGAAAGGATAGACTGTGCTCCTGGACAATTAGTGACAGAGGTCAGTGATGAGGTTCTCGCTGGGTCTACTGGGTTTTATTTAAAATAAATGAGTATGCTAAGTGGGAAAGGAGTGGTGGTGGAATGATTTATGGACTTGTAACTTCTCATCTTAATGAAAAATGTACCGAACAGCAACAGTGTAATAAACAGCAACAGGGAAGAAGAAAAACGCAGGAGGGAGCAAGGTTCCAAAGTCCAGTGTAGAAGGAAGTTGCAAATATTGAACATCTTTCAGTTGGTTGATCTTGGAAAGGTTAAATGCTTGCTGTCTATTCTGCTGTTCCATAACAACTAGGCCATTGAGCAATTATGGGACTGAGCCACTTAACTTATGTTAATTCTTATAATAAGAGACTTCTGTAGTTATGTCCCAGTGTACATGGGAGAATGAACAGAGATTTTCCTCCTGGGCAGCTTCCATGCAAATATCAAGTACTTGAACCCTGCTCCATTATGACATATGTGACTTACTCATAAAGTTGGTTTTCCTTTAGATTTTAGTTATGTATCCCATATTCTACAGTCTATATTCACTGTATTTTGATACTAATTAGGACTATGTTGAATTTTGGTTAAAAAAATGAAACAGTAACTCAGTCATTTGGTCTTCCTATTATAAAAATCTAGAAAGCCTCTTCTTTACATTATGTGTTTTATATATATGTATATATATATATTACTATATTTATCAATATATATATACGAAGAGGAGAGAGAGATGAGAATTTTATGTGTTCCATGTTTTGTTGTACATGAAGATTTTCCTGGGTATTTAATATTTTAGTTTCTTTCTAAATATTTTATTGTACTTTTAATTTTATGTGTATGCAATTTTATGTGTATGCTTGCATGTATGTGAGTACACCCATGCTGTGCAGTACTTGAGGAGGTCAGAAGAGGGTATTAGATCCCCTGGAACTGGATTTATGTACAGCTGTAGTTGACATGTGGATGCTGGGAACTGAACCTGGGTCTCCTGTAAGAGCAGCCAGTGTTCTTAACCACTGAGCCATCTTTCTAGCCCCTATGTTTTTTTCGTTCTTGCAAATATAATGCTATATTTTACACTTATATTTTTTATATTGATTTTTATATTGCAGATACAACAACTTGTTTAGCTGTTTTCCTACAGATCTATATTAGAATGTTTATACCCGCAGTATTCAATATTAATAGAAAACTGCCTAATTCATCCATGCTTTCAAACTTATAAGCTTAGAGATATACTAAATATATCTTTAGCTCAACATTATTTTTATGAGACTTCTTTTTTTATATTTTTATTATTAATTTTATTTATTTCTGTATGTGTATGAATTGTATTGTCTGCATGCAAGTTTGTGCACCCGTGTCGTGCAATGCCGCGGAGGTCAGAAGAGGGTGTCGGATTCCCCTGGAACTGGAGTTCTCCTGGAATTGGAGTTTCAGACGGTTCTCGGCCGCCATGTGGGTGCTGGGGATCGAACCTGGGTCCTCTGCAAGAGCGGTCGGCACTCTTAACTGCTAGGCCATCTCTCCAGCCCTATTTTTATGAGACTTCTTATTGCTGTGAGTAGTTATAAGTCATCATTAAGTCTTTCATTCCTTTGACTATTTTGTATTTCATTCTGAATAAACTAAAATATATTCCCTTTTTCTATATATTATTTATTGATTTATACTGAGTTTTGTGAATTTCATATATTTTGATCATATTCAGACCCTTTCTTCTATCTGCACATGTCTTTTACAGCCCCTCATCTGATTTCATGTACTCTGCCATATAGATTAAGGTCTATCCAATCAAATTTGTTTTTCCAAATATCCTTCAGTGTGTGTCTGTCCACTGGACCCCAGCTAACCTAATAGCATCTCACTTTCAAAAGAAAAAAAAAAAACTCTTCCCTCTCCCAGCACTTATCAGTTGCCAATAGTTATTCAGCTAAGGTTAGGTCTTCTTACCCACTTCCTTGCTGGAGTTTTATCTGGCTTGATCTTGTTTAGGTCTTGTATATGTTGTTATAATTTCTGTAAGTTCATCTGAGCAACCGCCAAGCTGTCTGGTCACACACAACCTCTGACTTTTGCAATCTTCACCCCCCTCCCTTCTGCAATGGTCCCTGAGCCTTGGATGGTAGACTTTTGATATAGATGATATATTCAGGGGTAAGCAAGCTGCAGTCTCTTATTCTCTACAGTTTGGGCAGTTGTAGCTTTCTGGGTAAATCACCATCTGTTGCATGAGGAAGCTTCACTGGTGAAAACTGAGAGATGCATTAATATTCTTCCACCCCCAGTTCCGCTATGTACTCTGAGCCCTAGGTATGGAAATTGCATTGTAGATTAGTCACTTAGGGCTGGGAAAAACACATACACTTATTCTGTGTATTTGACCAGTTGTGGAATAGTAATAGTATAGTAATAGTAATTTGTAATAGTCTTCACCTGTTGCAAAAAGAAGCTTTTTGGTGAGTGATTAGTCACACTTGTCTGTAAATATAAGGATATGTATTTGGAATATAGTAAGAAATTAAATTGGTCTAGGGATGTTACAAATGTAGGTCTATGCCATCTCCAACCATGTGTATTTGGCCATGTTTACAGTACCACACATGAGTTCCCTCCCATTGACCCATTGACCAGGCCTTAAATCTAATTAGACAGTTGTCGATTACCCCTAAGATAGAAGTGGCACTACTGTACTAAAAGAGATTATTTTCTGAGCCAGTTATTGCTGTGGTTATTAGGTTTTACAGCTGGATGGATGGGGTCACTGATTGGATGTCTCCCTTGGCAGTCTGCATGGTATCCTCTGAAACCATGAGAGCTAGTGTTTAGGGAGGAGGCTTCCAGGCCAGTTCCAGCTCCAGTGCTCCAAGTCCTGTGTCTGAAGTGTGTCCTATTTTAAGCAATAGAGTCTTACTTTTAATTTCTGGCAGGGAATCAAGGTCTATGACAATAGCTTCTGGTATTTTGGGAGTCTCTAGGACTACCCTGATCTATAACTTGAAGAGAAGTTTCCCATGCCTGACACTTTGTTTTTTGTTATATGACCTTCAGCTATACACGTGCACTCATATATATATATATATATGCATATGATTTATACATACATATATATATATATATATACAAATATATGCAATTTTCAGTAAGTTTTTGAACTAATACATTTCCTCTGGTTTATCATAATATAAATGTTATTTACAAAGAAAATATTTTAATCCATTCTATTCTTGGTAAGATCTATACATTTTGATGTGAGATTTTTTTCTTAATACTGCTCCCATAAACAGTATAATACATTGGGACTGGAAAGATGGCTCAGCGGTTAAGAGCACTGGCTGATCTTGCAGAGGATCTGGGTTTACTTCCCTGCACCCACATAGTGGTTAACCATCAAGGGACTGGTTGTACTCTTCTGACCCTGACAGATGCACTTACACACCTACACAGGCAATACAGTCATACATATAAGATAAAATAAAAATAATAAATAAAATATTTAAAAAATAATGTAGTATATGTCTTTTGTTGCACATATGGAGTGACTTCATTAGCTATATAGCCAAAATGGAAATTTTGATCTATAGAATATGTTCATGTTTGGGTTTAGGTAATACAATAAAATATATATTCAAAGTATTTATACCAGTTTACATTTCCTCTAGCAGCTGGTTCAAATTCTACATCCTGACCAACTTAAAAAAAACTTTAAAATTTATTTATTTATTTTGGTCTTTTTGAGACAGGGTCTCCCTGTAGCCCCAGCTGTCCTGGGACTCACTCTGTAGACCAGGCTGGCCTTGAACTCACAAAGATCCACCTGCCTCTGCCTCCCGAGTGCTAGGATTAAAGGTGTGCACCACCATGCCCTGGCTTTATTTATTTTTTTATGCATTTCATATAATAGTCCTTAATTAAATTTAGAACCCCATACCCATCTGTGGCCCCTCATACCCCCCACTGGACCTCATGCATTTTGTCATATATGTTAAGTCCTATCCAATCAAGTGTTTGTACCCAGATGTCCCTCAGTGAAGTTCATCCACTGGAGTCTAGTCAGCCTATCTAGAGATCTTAAGGTAGATCTGCTTTTGATGATTTCTCCTTTCTTAATGTAACAATGATTCTATTGTTTTAATTTTCACATTTATTTTGACTAATGAAGTTAAACAGTTGTTGATCTTTTCATATGTTCTTTGGTTGGTTACATAATTATAGTCAGAGAAGTCTTTTCAATTGTTTGTCTTTATTCCTAATAAGTTATTTCTCTTTTCTTATGTTTTATAGTGGCCATTGTATATTCTGGGCTATGGTGAAGAATGTGTACTTCTTAGTGCTTGGGTGCAATGCCTGTGTAGATGTTGTTGGATAGATTTGATTTATGAAACCATTCAGCACCAATGTTTTTCTATTTAGTTTTTGTCCAGATGATTTGTTGTGCTGGTCAGTTTTTGTCAACTGCAAACAAATTACAGACACCTGAGAAGAGGGAGCATCAATTGAGGAATTTCTTCCATCAGATTGGTCTACGGTCATGTCAGGGAGGCATTTCCTGAATTTCTAATTGATGTAGGAGGGCCCTGTCCACTGTGAGTGATGCCATTCCTGAGTGGTGGGCCTGAGCAGTATAAGAAAGGTCGCTGAGCAGTCCATCAAGGAGTATTCCTCCATGGACTCTGCTTCAGTTCCTGCATCCAGTTTCCTGCCTTGAGTTCTCGCATTGCTTTCCAGTGATGAACTGTAAGCTGTAAGACAAAATAAATGCTTTCCGCCTCAAGTTGCTTTTGGCCATGATGTCTATTACAGCAAGAGAAGCCAAACCATAAGCTCTGTTTATTGGTGAAAGCGGGCTCTTGAAGTCACCCACCATCACTCTGCTGGGGTTAATTTGTAGTTTTAGATGTAGTAGTATTTCTTTGGCTGCATCTGTGTCTGGTGCATGTATGTTTAGCACTGCAATATCCTATTGGAGGGGTTTTTTTTTTTTTCATTTAGTTAGTATGAAGTACCTCTCCTTATCACTTCTGACTGGTTTTGGTTTTTAAGCCTATTTTTTTCTGATGTTACAATATATATCTTTGCTTGTTTCTTAATTCATTTATTTGAAATATCTTTTTCTATCTTTTTATCTTAAGGTGGTACCTATCATTGGTGGTGAAGTATGTTTCCTCATGGAAGCAAAAAGATGGACTCTCTTTTCTAATCCCATCTCTTAGTTTGTATCTTTTTAACTGGGGATTTGAGGCCATTAATACTTAGTGTTATTGGGCTGGGCTGATAGCTCTGCAGTTAAGAGTACTGGCTGCTCTTGCAAGAGACTCAGGTTTGAATCCCAGCATCCACATGATGGCTAACAACCAGTTATAACTCCAGGTGCAGGGCATCTGAGGTCCTCTTCTGTCCTCTGCAAGTGTTGCATTACATGGATGCACTTACATACATAGGCATAGAACTTATACATATAAAAATAAAATAAATCAGAACTATTTGGTGGTGTTATTGAAAGATGTGCATTAGTTCTTGTCATTTTGCTGATTTTGTATTTTTTAGACATATTTTGAATGGTTGAGTCTTCCTCCTCCTCCTCCACTTCTCCTCCTTCACCTTCTCCTTCTCCTTTTCTCTTCCTTCTCCTTTCCTCCTTCCCCCCCCTCCTCCTCCTCCTCCTCCTCCTCCTCCTCCTTCTCTTCTTTTCTTTTCTTCTTCTTCTTCATTCAAGTCTCCTTTCTTTCAATGAAGGTGTTTACAATACTCAGAAGAGGACTAAGTTGTAGTAGGGTTAAAGCGCTGTTTTCCTCTGTGGGACTAGAGGCTCTGTCCCTAGTGTGGGTCAGGTATTGTCCTGGATCAGTTTGGGCCTCCTACCTGGCTCTGCAGTCTTTGCTGTGAGTTGTAGAACACTCCCTAGGAGCCTGTGGGCCTTTCCCAGAGCTGGTTTTCACTCTGCATCTGCAGCTACTGCTGAAGCCAGTGCAAGATTCAGAACTTTCTGAGATCTTTTGGGCCTTACCCTGCCTGAGTCAGATCTGGTTCCCCCCCATCATGTCCGCAGTTTCAGCTGAAGCTGATGCAAGATATGAAAAATGACTTATTTCTGCTTTGTGCCTTTACTGAAAATTATGTTCTTATGTGTAGATTTGCTTCTGGTATCTGATTTTAAATTGTTGGTTTTTCACTTTCCCAGTACCATGCTGTTTTAGTTTCTACGGCTCCATGACAGCACATCTGGCCCATCTTCCAGACCCTTCCTATTGTAGACATCATAAACATTGCTTTGGATTTTGAAAAAAAATGATTTAATATTTTATTCCACCTAAACATTATAGGTTGAAAATTTCTATTTATCTGTTGTTGGTATGTATTTAAAGTTGAGTTGGAATATTAATCTTGCAATGAAATATTTTCTTAAGTTCATTTATAAATTCTCTTTCATTATATGTAGATCTTTCTGGATTTTTGCGATATGGTAATATCACTTGCAAACAATGATAATTTAAAGTATTTTTCTAACATTTGTTCAATTCCTTCTTATCTCTGAATACTATTTGTTTCTTTCAAAAATCTTATTACATTTTGAGACCATTTATCTAAAAGTCAAACCACACAGATATCAGAACATCCAAAGGATGAATTTTATCAAAGCATAAGAAATATCACTGCAGTAAAATAATAAGTTTAAAAATAAGATTTTTTTATTTGGAAGATGTTGTACATTCATTTATAGAATTTAAGCATTTATCAGTGAATCTATTGAACCAATTCTTTCTTGTATCATGTAGAGTTAGGCAAGGCAATTTCCAAGTCAGTTGTCTATCTATAAATTCTATCAGTTATTTTTGTCAGATTGACAAATGACATGGAATCTACTTGGGAGGTAATTCAGGGATACTTTTCAATATCCTTCCTTTTCAGTGTTAGAAAGGAAGTAAAAGAAACTAAGAGACTTGCTGGGTGTCAATGTCAATAATCCAGTCATGAGTTTATGAGACTCTGAAATGCAAAACAAGGGAACCAAGTATGTAGAAGCCATATGTGAAAGAGATGTAGAGTTTGAACTAATAATAAGTAATTGTCCCCAAGGTTTGAACTTTGGGTCTGAAAGAAGTTTGTTAGAGAGCAGATTGAACACACAAAGATTATGTTTATCTGGGTGATTATTGCTCTTTATGGAAGTCTGTAGACTTTGAAACAATTTATAGCAATGAAACTGACCTTTGGGAATTTATACACCTTAGTTTTAGAGGTGGCAGAGTCTCTCTATGTCTGCTCCAGAGGCCACCCAGAACCCCTCAAATCCTTCCTTACCAGTCCCCTGTTGACTCTTTCCTTATGTGAAAAAATGAGGCAGGAATGTCAGTTAGCTCTACGAAAAGTAAAAACATATCTTAAAAGAATATAGACTTATAATGTGATTAGAGTTTCTTTAAATGATAGTCATACTGTGTCTTTTCTGAGCAATTACATCAAATGTTGATGTCTAAAACTTTTATCAGTAGTGTGTACTTTAAAATAAACAGTAGTGTGGCATTATTTTTAGTTTTAATAACAGAATCTATAGCAAATGTATTCATTTAATGAATCAGATGTTATAGGTGTGTACAGAATAAAATGGGAGAAGGCATTATTCATGCTTCCCTCCTGGATCCAAAGTCCTTCCCCAGAGTTATCAACTTAGTGTGTGTCCTTGTCTTGATTGTTTTGTATTCATTGCTCTCAGTCAACGCTCTTGGCAGAGTACCTTTGTGCTTTTTCTCTCTACCACACACCGTTTCCTCTGCCTGAAATATTGCTCAGCTGCTTCTCCTACTGCTTTAAGAACAAATTTGTACTTTTCCTGCCTAGAATCCCTTCTCATCCCACCCTGAGACTACCAGCCTGGATGCAGTGGTGGCGTGTGTGCTTCTCTAGCTCCTAGACCATTCTATTGCAGCACTCAACTAATTGCTATTTTAATTGTCTTGATTTACAGCTGGACTGTCAGTTTAGAGAAGCTCTAACTAGGTCTTATCTGTGTTATCACTTCTTTATCTGATAAGATACTGGATGCTAGTAGGATATCTAGATAAACTGTGTGATGAAACCGAGAATGCACGAAATGCACGCATGAATATCCTAAATTCTCCTTGGAATTTAAATGGTTTACAAATAAATAAGCAAGCAGCAATTCTCTTTCTTCATTGTATGTAATGTCCGCTCTGTGCTGTTGTTACAGGATGTCTGCACATGGCAGCGTAAATGTTGCTGGAAGCCAGTGGCAGATACCAATGTCCCTCAATGCTTCTTCCCTAAGAACTGGGGTTATGAAGTCACCAATGTCCCTACTAATACAAGCACAGGTGAGCACTCCCCTAGTGTCTCCCAGCAATCAACTATTTCGTAGTCCAGCCAAGACACCTGCAGAATGAAAGCTAGCACTCTCTTGCTCTCCTCTCTCCCCTTAGGATTGATTGCCAGGCTGAAAAAGTTGCCATCCCCGTCTTTGTTTGGAAGCGATATTACTGATGCTCTCTTCACTGCCGACTATCAGACAGCCAATCGTTTTCATTTTAAGGTTCATAAACAGTGTCCTAGCCTCTTCTGCTATGTCATAAGCAAAGGTGCATGGGGTGAAAGACATGTCTGTTCTCTGCAAGAATCTCTGAGGGTGAATTTTTTACTTGCCAGGACACATGTAAGTGGATGGTTTTGCCTCAGAAATCAGAAACTACAGTGTCAAGAACTGGAAACTCTTCTCATGGGCTGGGGCTTCTGAAGCAGCATTTTTGGTGGCTCAACAAGGAACTAGTTTGACCTACAACTGTCTCTTCTGTTATTTTCTGACAGGTCACTGATTTTAATGAGATACGCTATGAAGTCCCTCATGAGAACATTAGGCTGATTAATGGCAGTGCGGATAACTCCGTTTTGAGCTACTATATAGAGGTCTCTTATAAACCTTTCAGTGTCAGAATCATTCGGAAGAGCAACAAAAGAGTCTTGTGAGTTTTTCCACACCCTGAACATCTTTGAATACAGAGTCTCAGGACAACTCTCTGTCTGAGATGCTCTGGGTGCGCAGCAAGATGAATATGAATTGGAAATGCATTTGAGCTTTAAGAAAATGTGAAATTACCATGACTAAGTAATAATGGTAATGACTAGAGAAAAAATGTATGAAAATATAATGACCCATTTACTAAGTTTCATACATGTCTTTTTTTGTAAGTATGCGTATACCTGTTTATGGTTCACAAATATTATGGAATAGAGAAGTTTGTTGTTTTGAGTTATCATTCACACTGGAACTAAAATGTCACTGTTTACCATTTTGAATTATCATTGCCTGTGAATCTTACCATTAAGTACCTAACACCAATTTGATCTTACATCACAAATTGCCTGGAAGGAAACACAAATCTTAATGTTGACAAGTCATAGCCCTGAGCAGGTCACCAGCCACCTCTGCTGCTGTAAGGTGACCGGCCTAACTGCCTCAGCATCAGTTTCCTTGTCCACAAAGAGGACCACAATACCCACTTTTCCTGAGGGAAATGCACTAAGATGTCACATGTTTGTTAGTGTCTAGGAGGGAGTAGACACGCTGCAGATGTAAACTTGTGTCTCCTTTTCCATCACAATCGATCATCCAATGTGTGTTGATGGGCTCCCATTATAGTACCATGCTCCCCTAAATTCAAAGACTCAGAAATACCATGGAAACACCTTTGAAGGTAGCATGAAAACTGGTACTAACACCTGAGGTAATCAATCCCTGCATGCATGTGGAGAGACAGAAACACTTCCTGCACAGATGGAGTGCTTCAGTGATTCATCTTCACTCCTCATTGTTCAGGTTGGACACCAGCATCGGGCCCCTTCATTTTGCCCAGCAGTACCTGCAGCTGTCTTTCCGCCTGCCCAGCTCCAATGTGTACGGGCTTGGGGAGCACGTGCATCAACAATACCGCCACAACATGAGCTGGAATACCTGGCCCATCTTCACCCGAGACGCTGCTCCCACAGAGGTGACGTCCCTTCCTCCTGTTCACCACTTACAGTCAAGAATACTCTCCCTCTTTCCAAAAATACCCCACAAAAATGCAGCTATGCTTTATTTTGCTCAACTTACATGTATCTGTGTTTTAGAATACTTATTCTTGATAGTTATAGATTCATAATTAGAAGTACAGCAATTAAATGTATAGTTCCTGGAAAACAGAATTTCATGCTTATATAAGGTTATATTAGAGAAGAACCAGGTCTTTGGGTGCCAGTCTGTAATCACGGCCAGTTGGGAGGCTGAGGCAGTATGCAATATGAAGGACTTCCTGGCTTACAGAGTGAGCTCAAGGCCAGCTTGGGCAATTTAGTAAGAAATAAAAACTACAAAAAGACTGGGAACGCTATTCAGAGATAAGGAGTTTACTCTGCTCAGTATGCTCAAGGTCCTCCATTTCATCCCCACGTTACAAAAAAGTAGAGAGAAGAGAGAAACAAGTTTGCAAAAATGATGTGTTCTGGCTTTAATATCTAAGTACATAATGGAGAATGTGAAGCGGGGCCATTCTCTTTAGAATTCTAGGTGAAAGCTTCCTCATTTAACAGCCCTTGTACTGCTAGTCAATATATTTCAGGGACAGCAGTACTGGCATCACCTTGTAAAATTATTGGCAATGTAACTGTAGAGACTCAATCTGCCTGTTCATGAGACCCCTAAGCGAATCACAGTATATTAACGTGAGAAAAAAGGCACTATAGACCAGTGCCTCTTAGGGATTTCCTCCCTCCCTCCCTCCCTCCCTCCCTCCCTCCCTCCCTCTCCCTTTCCTTCCTTCCTTCCTTCCTTCCTTCCTTCCTTCCTTCCTTCCTTCCTTCCTTCATCAAGTTTGTATAAGCATTACTTTTTTTAAACTTCTTTTTAAAAATTATTTATTTATGTATTTATTTCATTTTTTAAGTGGTATGAGTCGTACTGTGCTGTCATGCCGTAGGTCGGGTGGACCATGTCATGCAATGCTGCATTGCAGGAATCAGAAGAGCGCATCAAGAGTTCCCCTGGAATGGAGTTAAACGGTTCTTAGCCGCCATGTGGGTTGCTTGGAATCGGAAACCCACAGTCCCTCGGGTCAAAAGGAGTTGGCGCTCTTACTGCTGAAGCTATCTCTCCAGCCCATAAGCAGTACTTTTTGCAAAATAAAATTAAAACAGAATGAATTATTGAGGAAAACAAAATATTTCAAGTATTTTTGAAGTATCCAACATAGGCCTTAAATTTACATATTTACAAACATGAAAATTATTTAGTTTTAAATCATGTAAAAAGATTTTTCCAACCTCATACTCTTAGCTTTTGTTTTTTTTTTTGTTTTTTTGGTCTTTTTGAGACAGTCTCCCCAGCCCCAGAGATCCACCTGCCTCTGCTGGATTTAAAGGTGTGTGCCACCACACCGGCACTAGTCTTTATATTTTTCTTGCAGTGAGATTTGAATCTCCCCACCTTCGCCTATTGACCTCTATTTTGCATATGATGCTGACGTTTTTTCTTCTCTCCCGCTTGGATTTATCATCATCATTCCTATCGCCGTGGAGACTTTGTGGTCTGTGATCTCCCTGCGGCATCTTCTGTAAATGTGCTGCACATCATTCTCTTGGTAACCTGCTATTTTACAGCACTTACAGTGGCATACGTGCACCTCACCTCTTGTTATGTCTGTGTTCACCATCACCCTCCTACTAACAGATTTGATGTCTTTTTCACAAATTTTAAATATATTTACCACCTAAGTATTACAGATTAGTTTTTCAACAGTTTAGAAAATAAAGTTGGGTATTAAGAAGAAATCCCAAATTGCCCATGCTATCTGAAACTTCTGTTAACATTTGGTGTCTGTCACTGAGAATTTTAAAGAGATAACTTGACTAAGATATAAAATTCACCTATTTAAACAATTTAATGAGTTTTATACATTTACTTAGCTTTGTGATCATCGTAATTCAGTTTTAGAATGTTTCTTCACCCCAACCAATCTTTCATGCCCCTTCAGTCTTCACCCCTGTGAAATGTTAGTGTCCACACTAGTGTCCGCCTGGCAATATCTGATCTACTTTATGGGGTATATATTTGACCTTTCTAGACATTTCATACATGAAGACTCATGCAACATGTGGTGTCTGTTTCTTTCCCGTAGTATCATTCTGAGATGTAGCTTTGTTATAGTACCAGTATATCATTTCTTATTGTGGCTGAATAGTATTCCATTGAGCAGATGTGCTTTACTGTGCTCTCCTTTTATTAATTGATAGTACCATTTTAATACCTTTTTGATGCAATACTACATTAAATGTGGATCAAATACATATATGTCATGAATTTTTCTGTTTGCCATTTGGTTTTGTTAGTAACATTTATTTATTTTTATTGAATTTTTGCAATTTTCACACAATATGGTTTGATGATATCTAGATTCCCTCCAGTCTAAGAGACTTCAAAACTAATGCAGGCTATTGTAAGAGGTCCTTGATTGACTCCCATGCTTGAAGGTATTTGCTCATTTATTTATAGGAGACTGGGCCTTGCTATATAGTACAGGCTGGCCCTCAAGTTCACTATGTAGCCTAGCCTGTCCTTAAACTTGTCCTCTTGCTCTGCCTCCTAAATTCTGGGAATTAAAGGCCTGCTCCATGATGCCTTCAGAATAAATATTTTTAACATATTTTATTTTTAGTCATATGCATTTGTGTGTGTCTGTGTATGGGTGTGTGCATGTGAGTACTCGTTTCTGTGAAATGCAGAAAAGGGCATCGTATCCCTGGAGCTGGAGTTACAGATAGTTATGAGCTAACTTATATCAGTTCTGGGAATGAAACCTGAGCTCCTGCAAGAGCAGTACACGTTCATAACCATGGAGCCATCTCTCCAGCCCTTGAAGAATAAATATTTTAAATGCATAATGTGTTAATTCTTGCTGTCCCTTCTTGCTGACAGGGTATGATTAATCTGTATGGAGCACACACATTCTTCCTGTGCCTTGAAGACACCAGTGGAGCCTCTTTTGGAGTTTTTCTGATGAACAGTAATGCCATGGGTAAGAAGCACCTTATTTTGTCTTCTGTGGTTAGGAATGCACTTGGGGATGACATTTATATTAAAATAATAACTTATAGTGAGACCATCACTTAATAGTCACATATTGAACCTCTAATGATTCTATTGAAGCTAGAATGGGACAGTAGCTTAATCAACCCATGAATCCATCTTATGAATTGAGGCCTTTAACTGGAACTTGCTTCAAGGTTCTCCTTTGATGGAATATTTCTCCTAATATTGTGTAGATACTAGGATCCATTGATGTAAATACTCCAAAGATACCTGCAGACTCAACATACACTGTGATGTCTACATGTAGGTCGCAGGCTGTGTCTGTGGACATGTCTCATAGCCCCACCATGTAGTCTTCTTTGTTTTCAGCTTCTGGATTGATAGTGTGCTAATAACCATTATTTATTTATTTATTTATTTATTTATTAATTAATTTATTAATTTATTTATTTAAAAATTAGCTGTAGTCAGACCATAAAGTTTCTAAAAAAAACTTCTTTGTGTTAAACCACTCACACATTCCAGAAGTGTATATTTTAATATGGCCAGATTATAATAGAATTTGTTCTTCTTTCTTGTAAAACAAAAATGAAACAGGCAAAAATTCTATTGGATGGGTGTCTTGCTGTATTGACAAACTTTGGCCAAAATGTAATTCATGTTCCTTTGAAAATGAAACTGAGATTGAGAAGACTCAGCGATCCTCTCTCCAAAAAGACTCTAATAGTCTCTTTTAACTCTTTCAGAGGCCACTCTGCAGCCTGCCCCCGCCATCACTTACCGTACGACTGGGGGCATTCTTGACTTTTACGTCTTCTTGGGAAACACTCCAGAGCAAGTGGTTCAGGAATACCTGGAGGTACGACTCTGCCCTCCCTCTACTGGGTCAGCGTTGCTGTTTTCTTGACATATTTGTTTGAATTAATAGGAGGAAAGTTAGTTGTCAGTAGACAGGATGGGTATAAATACAATCTATCATCTCTCATCCTTTACTTGTTTGCTCTGATAATATTTATCAGATGTTTTCTGCATGGGAAGAGCTACCATGCTGGAAGCCTCGAGAAATGCAGAAAGAAGTTTGGTATTATTTTCCTTGCTAGGCATGTCCATTACCCATTTCTTATCCTCCATTCAGGTATGGCCAATCATTCCAAAGATCAAAGGCCACAAATGAGCAAAGTTCATTTAATCAACAACAGAAATCAGTGAGAAAGAATTATATGAAAAAATATCCTAGATCTTTATATTTTATTCAAAATATAGGATTGGAGGAAACAGGCAATGTTTAGTCTTGGCTTACTTCACAGATAGAAAAATGATGCAGAGAGATAAAGTGATTTCTTCGAGCTGATTTGTAAAGTCATATTAAAGGTGGTTCTAGAGGCCAGAGAGTTTATAATCAAATAAGAATGTAACACAAACCCAAATCATCATAATAGGAAGCGCTTTGCAGTCATGTTTTAGATGAGAGATAAATACATTGTATGGGAATTCAGAGGCATGGGAGAAAATACACTCATTACAGGTCAGGAACTCTTAGGGAATGATGTGTGGGGTTCCGGTCATGTGACACCTGAAATATTTGACTATTTTAAACATATCAGTTTTTCTTCACCCATCACACTCTTAACCCCATTTGTTCTTATTCTTCTATGTCACCATCTGAAATTACGTTCATTGTCTTTATGCCATTCAAGCTCTGTGAAGATATAAACTCTGATAGCTTTGTGTCATTATATCCTCAGTGCCAGAGGGAGCCCTTGTCATACTATAAATATTGAGAAAATATTTATTGAATGAATGGACATTGCTAGTTTCCAGGGATAGCAGTTCAGATCAGTGGTAGAGTACTCACCCAGCACACATAAGACTCTGGACTCCACCCTTAGCACCAGTGCCAAACAATAATGAAACCAAACCAAACACCTACTGTGAGGGTTAGTGTTGTCAGCTTGCCAGAATCTACAGTGTGCTGAGATGGGCCTCTGGGCAGGCCTGTGGAGAATTATCTTGATGACTTTAACTGATGAACTGAGACCTATCTCGACTGGGTGAGCTGGAATAAATGTTTCTCCCTTAAGTTGCTATGGTCAGCATCACATAAACAGGGAAATAAATTAAGACAGCAACCTCCAGCTGCAAACAAAGCAATTGCTGCTTTCCTCCTTCTTCTGGGAGATTTTTATTTTACTGATGGGAATCAAACCCAGGTCTTCATGAATGCAAGGCAAGCACTGTGCCCACTGATGTACATCCCCAGGTCTTCCTCTTTCCCTAGGATGGCACAATTAGTCAAATATTTTCTGAAAAATCTCATTATCTACTGGATGTTACAGTTGGGTTTTTTAGTGAAGAAAGAGGTGAGCTTTAGTCTTGTTATAATAAATTCCTCTTGTTTCTGACACTTTTGGACCCCAGGACTTGGTAGAAAAATGAAGTAGAATCAATGATTCAGATGTTGGACATGGTGCTACAATGTTTATTATAAAAGCATAGACACCTCTTTATTTCTCTTCCCAGGTTGTGGGACGACCATTCATGCCTTCCTACTGGAGTCTGGGGTTCCAGCTTAGTCGGAGGGATTATGGTGGTATTGAGGGGCTGAAGGAGGTTGTAACTCGAAACCGTGAAACTGAGATCCCATATGTAAGTGGAGGCTGCTTTCAACATGCCTTAAGCACCATTTCTCTTCTTCCTTTCTTTTTGGTATTATCTTCAATTTAGGGGGGAAACTAAATAGAATGTTGAACTGACTGACAGAAGCACCCAGAGTGTCAGAAATGTACATACTGAATTGTCCATCTGATCATCAAAAGTGCAGAGTTTATGGATTCAAATGGACTTGGTTTTGAATTTTAGTCTTATCTCTTCACATCTCTACGCAAGGATGGGTTAGTCAATTAACAGCTATATATTTTAGTTTCTACCTTCAAAAAGTGAGGATTCAATACTTACTGGAGTAAGAAGTACTTTATATAACAGGTGCAAAGCATCTAACCCAGACCATGAGTACTGTAATTTTATGAGTGAAGGCAACACGTGATGTGACATGGTCAACAAAAGCTGATAATTATAATAACATCTTACGGTAAGTGAATTTCACTTAACAGCCTTGCCACATTCCTTCCTGATACAGAGTCTCTAACCCTGAAGTTTTGATTTATGATGTTGAAAGTCCACTCGCAAATCAAAAGATAACTTGAAGTGTCTAATATTTGATAAGCTACTCTTGGAGATGGATAAGACATGGTTGATGAAGTTGTCAAAGGACTTTCTTCTGGGTTAGCTCTTTGGAACCTTGAAACTTTAGGGCATACATATATGTGTTAACATTTGAAAGAAGATTGTACAGGTAGAAATGACCAGCCTGATCTCAGAGTGTCAAAGAGAGTAGACATGGGGATCAATGAGAAATTGATCCTATGAGAAATCTTATTCCTATCACTTTGTTTAATAATCAGGGGAAATTGGTTGATCTTCCTTTTTCCACATATACTATCTGAAAATGTGTGAGCCCAGGAAGAATTCAGACCAAGTTTTGGCATACTTAATTACTTTGCAAAGAGCTTTCATGGTCATGCTTGGCCCTCATGTCTTACTATTTTGTGAATTGGGAGATGCATGGGTAACTACTTTTCCAGAGTTACTTAAGAAATGGCAGGACCAGTGTGTATACATAGTTCTCTGGATGGAGTGTTCTTTCTTGCTTCTGGTGATGCTACCATAGCAGTTCATGAACAAGTGAGTGTTTCTACTATAGTTGGGGGGCTTCCCTCTGTATGGCTATGAGGCACCTATATTCTGAGTAACTGTCCAGGATCAGGATAGATGATACCACATCAGTCAGCAAGACAGCAAGACCTGGTGGCCTCCTCATATACAACCATATACAAGACTTTCATATGACTAGATCCATTTTCTACTTAAGTTCCTTGAGATAGATGCCTCGTCACATGTTTCTATCAAAACAGGGGTGCAGAACCACAATCTGAGAACAGCTGCATCTTTCTAGGAAGACATTTATTTATAGAGGCCAGCTATGCTCTGGAAATCCCAGGACTTACTAAACTATATGGCTTTTCTTTTAATGGTTAGGAATCAGAATTGAAATCCTTCACATTAGTAAGGTGATATTTCCTCAGTTCTAACTGGCTAGGACTGTCTTTCAGGATGTGCAGTACTCAGACATAGACTACATGGATGGAAGGAAGGACTTCACCATCGATGAACAAGCTTATCACCAGCTCTCAGATTTTGCCACAGAGTTACATAACAATGGACAGAAGTATGTAATTATTATGGTATGTTCAAACATTTACCTTGGTGCCTTAATTTTGCTTTTACATTGCAAAGGAAACTTACCAAAATAATTTATGCCTTGCTTATTTATTAGAACCCTGGCATCTTCAAAGACCCCACCTACAAGACCTATGATGATGGAAGCAAAAGCCAAATATGGATCAAGGACAGCAATGGATTTGCTGTTGGGGAGGTAATATCTCAAGAGATTCACAATTCAGAACGGTAGTTTGGTGAAGCTTTTACTTTTTATATGAAGATGGGCGAAATTCACACTGTTGCTATTTTGTCTGGGTTTAGAGGTTTCATTCATCCTATATCAAGCAAATAGATGTGGTTTAACAAAGTTATTAAAATTCCGAGAGATATTAAAAGCCAGCCCCAGATACACTAGCATTTCAGATAATTGAGAAGCAATGCCATTAGGAGAAAATTACTGGGAGTCTATTTGCCTCTGAGTCTCTGATCTCTTTCCCAAGACCTTAAATTCAATATCAGTAATGCAGCAATATTCTCATACATTAATGTGGAGCCCATCTCAGTTAATACATGTTTAATTTACTCAAGACTCATAGTGAAAGCCCGGTCTTGATCCTAAAGTATCAGTTTCAGGTTATTGGAATGGACTACTGAGAAGTGTATTTTCAGGATGGCTGTACTTCTAGGAATATGTACTTAAAGTTAAATCACATTACTAATCTTCCATTTCAGTGCATGTAGAGTTAACCTGCATAATAATTGAATTGTTGTGACATTTACAAAAGTTGGTACTTAATCTCAAAAGTCCATGTTGTTGTGTGGTTAGTACAGCTTCTGAGTCATTTACTTTGCCAAATTGTCTCCCAGAGTTGTTTGATGACCTGTCCTTCACTTAGCTTACTTTACTCCCTTCATTGACTCCATTTACTTAATTCTATTTACTTTCTTTTTCATTGATTTTTAACTTTCCATGAAGTTCCTTTCTCCAAACAAGTCTTTGCTTTTACTATTTCATTGTATAGATATGAATCTCTGAAATATCAGCTCTACGCTTCTCAGTCATCCATTTTTATAGCCATATATTATGAAAATCAGAGCCCAGCGTCAAATAGAAAATAAAAATTATGCACATTGGACGACCCATTTTAGTAGGGTGAATCATTTGGGTGGGGTAAAAATGAAAAACTTTTATGATTTAAAGAATTAGTTGGATGACTGTCTCTGCTGACCAATAACCAAGAAGAACAATTTGTTCTAAGACATTGCCAGAGGCAGTAGCAATAGACATAGGTCAGGTGTTGTTACAAATATATTGAGTTAGAATGGAGTCAGCTTAGCCTTCTCTGAGTTAATGGTGTTATTGAGGGATTCTGATACAAATCCACCTGCTTTCTGGGGTATAAAGATCACCATAAACTGAAACAAAGAACCCAAAGCCCAAGCTATGTAAAGTGTGCATTTCAAGGTCTCATCTTGATTATTGAGAATTCTTTGCATTTTATGATGGCCCTTGAATTAATTCTATGACTCTGTTACTGTACTAAACCACCATGACCAAGGCAACTTACAGAAGAGTTTGCTGGGCTTATTTTTCCAGAGGGATGAGTCTATTATGGTGGGGGAGGCATAGCAGGAGGCAGCTGAGAGAGAGAGGAACTGGAAATAAGGCAAAGAAGAACTCTCAGGGCCTTGTCCAGTGACAGGCTTCCTCCAGAAACCTCCAAAATCTTTGCAAATAGCATTGCTAATTGGGGCCAAGGATTAGAACACTTGGAGCCTCCTAGGGGGCACTCTCATTCAAACCACCACAGTCTTCTTTAAACTCACTGGGTCTCAAAACCAGAACAAGCACACATGGATATGGAAAGGGAATCTGTAGGGAGGGTGGGAGGTGATGGAGATGGGAAGGAGACAAAGGAGGGTTAGTGACAAGTGTCATCAGAACACATTGCTTGCATGTGCAAAAAAATGTCAAATAACAAATTTAAAAAAGAATTCTGGGAGGCTAGAGAGATAGCCTAGTGGTTAAGAGCACCGACTGCTCTTGCAGAGGACCCGGGTTTGATCCCCAGCACCCACATGGCGGCTGAGAACCATCTGTAACTCCAATTCCAGGAGAACTCCAGTTCCAGGGGAATCTGAGACCCTCTTCTGAACCTCTGTGGCATTGCATGACACAGGTGCACAACCTACATGCAGACAATACATTCATACACATACAAAAATAAACAAAAAATAAAATAGAATATATAAAAAAAAGAATTCTGGGTTGGAGAAATAGCTCAGTGGTTAAGAGCACTGAGTTCTTGCAGAGGACCCAGGTTCGATTCCCAGGGCTAACAACAGGTGGTAACTCCAGTTCCAGGGGAATGCATTGCTTGCATGTGTAAAAAAATAGTAACACCAGTTCCAGGGGAATCGGCTCCCTTTTCAGACCTCTGCAGCATTGTATGATACAGGTGCACTCATGTACATGCAGGCAATGCATAAAATAAAAATAAAAATAAAATATTTTAAAAAGCATTATTAAATTTTAACAGAGTTATTATGTTGTATGAGTATAAAATTATGCCTAATTTCCAACCTATATATTTATCAGGAAAATCAGCCAGAATGTTATACTAAAGTTTATATCCTACTCAGAATTTTTACCAGCTTGACTGTGGATATACCTCTGTGCTATCTATGGAAGATTTTTAGCACTACTCTGTGATAGATGTAGGAAAAATAGGGGTAAAACATTAAAATTTTCACTATGAGCAAGAATAACATTATTAAATCATTTACAAAACTGTGTTTGTATGCAAAAATCAAAACATTGTTTGTAGTAATTACTCAGAGCAGATTCAATAGAACCTTCAACTAAGAGTATATTAAGCATGCTTAATCACTCTCCTTGAAAACATTAAACACAGACTTTCTAGAATTTTAAATAGTTTATCTCCTAAATGGCCTCACAGATTGAAATTTTACATTTTTTAATAGAAAAAGACATATGACAGATTTTCATTTAATCACTTGTTTTCCTTTTGCTTTTTGTATGTAATTTCCTGCTTGTTTGGAATTTGTTAGGGTGTGACAAATTTGACTCTAAAATGACAAGCAGTGTGAGGTCTCCAATAAAAGAGACAGTGGTGAATAACCAATGAATGAAGCATCAGACTAACTGCCATAACCTTGCTCTTCTTCTCCAGGGATATCCTGGAGAGTCAGTCTTCCCTGACTTCAGCAATCCAGACTCTATTCAGTGGTGGTTCCAGCAGCTCAATGAATTTCATAAACGTCTGAAGTTTGATGGTGTGTGGATTGTAAGTTACCATGGCAGACTCAAACTTCCTTTGGAAGCAGACGTATCAACATTTTGCTGGCATTTAGGATTCTTGTACTCAAATGCCTAGTGTGTATCCAGGAAATTTGGCTCCTGAAATGCTGGGCTCTTCTGGATTAGCCACCAACTGGTTGTTTCCTTTGACAAAAGTCCTTTGTTTCCTCTAGGACTTTCCCTCCATTAAGTCTCTTTCAGCTAAAAAGTGCTATTTTACCAAGTTAATATTACTATTATTTATAGCATCGGCTCACAGAGATTTAACCATTAAAAAGTAACCCAAGAGGGATAGAGAGATGGCTCAAGCCATTAAGAGCACTGGGTGCTCTTGCAGAGGACCCAGATTCAATTCCCAGCACCCACATGGCAGCTAACAATCATCTGTAACTTCGGTCCCAGGGGATCCAAAGCCCTCTTCTGACCTCCATGGGCATTGCACTACATGGGTGCACTTACATACATGGAAGCATAAACTCATACATATAAAATAAAGAAGTGAGCTGAGGCTTTTGTAGTACTTTGCTGCAGAATAGTGGGGAAATTTTTTTGCAAATTGCAGATATCTTTGTTTGTTGATAAGATTAGAGAACACTTATTTTTAATTCACTTTAGAAAAATGCATTTGGCCTCAATTATAGTTTCTTATTGTTCTCCCTCAAGTAGGATAAAGACAGAGAAAACACACTAAAAAAACCCACTATCTTGTCTTTGTTTTTAAATATATGGAAACAGTAACACTGATGATGAAGTGTTTACAAGTTACAAGTCAAGGATCAACTCTGAAAATTATATACTTAATAGGTTAAATAAATGTATAAAAGAAAATGTGTTCTCTAGCATTTAGTACTATAATATAACTTAAATACAACTTAATTCAATGATTTAATTTTATAAAAATGAAATGGAGGCCAAGAAAAGTTAAAAAAACCCAGTTAATAGAAAACAGATATCCTGGCTTGTAGGTGCAAGAATCTCCTGACTAGCTAATTTTACATTAATAACGTTGTGTCTTTTGTCTTTGAAGGAAATGGATGAAGTATCTATCCTCCAAGGTCCTGATCAAAAATGTGAATCAAACAACTTGAACTATCCTCCTTTTACTCCTAGTAAGTTTTCCTTTTTTTTTTTTTTTTGCTAATGATGTAGGCATTAGACACACTTAAATAACTTCAGGGCCACTCAGGGTGGTCAGGAGAAATTTACTTCCCAGGCCAATGGGTTCCCAATATCTGGACCACTCTCTTCCTGAATTCCGCAGTCTATGGTTTCCATGCAAGGGCAGCGCATGAGGAAAGTGTTAGTCTGGGCCCCCACCTCCCTCACTCAGGGTCTTTCCACTCTAGAGTACCAATTCCTTTATCCAAGTCTCTGCCTTTGAAGCTCTCAGAAGAGAGGATCTTGGGTTGTGTGAGAAATTCCAAACCCAAGATACAAATATATTTAAATGCAGGAGAGAGAGAGAGAGAGAGAGACTAGCATTTCTCATAACAGACAGCTTCTCACCATTACCACACAGTTCACTTTAGCATGATAATGTTGTAGTTACAATTAACTTTGGCCTTGGAAAATTTTAGTGTTCTGTCCATAATTGACATAGTTGTCATTCTCATTTCACAAAACTCAAGAAATACATTTTTCCTTATGGCTTATCAGCCAATTAAATTTCTTATTCTAAATACTTATTCTATAATAGTAGCTGGGAAAAATTAACCTTAAGTTATTCTTTGTTCTACCACCTTCTGGAATTATGCTCCATGTTGAAGTCTTACCTAGGTAGCATGTGATCTTAGGTATGTATTCTCAGAAGGGAGATGAAAAGAATATATAGGAGATGAAAAGAATATATAGGACATGAAGCAGTAAAGAAGGACCTTTCTTTTTAAAATGTATTTTATTATTTTTTTTAATGTGTGTATGTGTGCCCAAGTGTATGTATATGCACCACATGCATTCAGGACCCTGTGGAAGTCAGAAGAGTGTGTCAGAAGTATAGGCTATTCTTAGCTACTATGTGGATCCTGGGACATGGACCTGGGTCCTTTACAGCAAGTCTTCTTAACCACTTAGCCATCTCTCCAGCCACAATAGGGATTCTCAGAGCTAGGATTTAAGTGTTTTCTTTTTAAAATATGGAATGCTTTATGAATTTGCCTGTCATCCTTGCACAGGGATGCTAATCTCTGTATTGTTCCAATACAGAGTATATGTGGTGCCAAAAGATCTGAGGTCTTATTCGTAAAATTACCCAATGTCACAAAGCTCAGTTTTGCTTTTAACTGTGATATAAAAGTGCACAGGCCCTTCCACGGCCTCGCTCCTGTGCACCGCACACTCATTCTCCTTCACTAAGTAAATGCAGCTCGACAGTATTTGGTGTTTCTTCTTACATCAGCTGCCCATTGCTCTGATCTGCTTTATCGGTTGGCTTAATCACCTACATCCTTTATGAGCTCCCAAGAACGCAAACCCATGGGTGGATCAATGTCTTCTGGATGTTGGAAGTGGTATTTCAGATAGAATTACAAGTGTAGAAAACATCTCTCTCCGGTGGAGATTGGCAGAACAGGCACAAAACCAGAAACTGATGGGGCTTCTACCTTGCCGCAGTTGCTAGATGAAGATTCGCGCCACTGATGGATGTTTTTCCTAGGCGTCCTGGGCGGTTATCTGTTTACAAGAACCCTCTGCATGGACACAGAGTTTTACTCGGGCCTTCACTACGATGTCCACAGCTTGTATGGATACAACATGGCAAGGGCCACAGACTTGTAAGGCTTTGATTTTCTACCTCGTTCCAGATTTGGGAAGGTGGGAGGTGGAATGTGGGAGGCAGTGGGTAGATGGAGTTTTCTTTACTTCCATAACTATATTATGCAAATACTTTTGTTGTTATAAAGTCATTAAAAACTGGTATAGAGTATTCAAGAATTTTTTTGTACAGAATTTTGTTTTGTATGTAAGATGAATTTGGATTGGCTTGTGGCTAAGTCACATTTAATTTCAAGGATACTCACAATGACATAAAAAGCAGTCAGAGCCCCCTGCTGGACACCAGGCCATGCACCGTCCCATTACTGAATGTGCTAAGGTTACCACAGAAAGTTGCTTGATTTTGACAAATAAAAATACATGCTGCTGAGTTAAATTTCCATGGAATATATTTATGCTGAAGATTATTCATTGACTATCAGAAATTCACATTCAGTTAGTGTCTTAAGAATGCTGCCCTTCACCCTGCTCCTTATCTCTCCACTTCTTGATCCTGTCTTCTTAGCTCCATTTTTATGCTCCAGGGTACACACACACACACACACACACACACACACACACACACACCCTCTCCCCAAAACCATCACCTCCATCCACTGTGAGGAAGCAGATGTGTATGATAAAATACTCTGTTCTTTTCTCACCTTGTCCCATGAAGTTTAGTAGTGACTTTGGCTCCTCCTTCATTCTGCTCAGTTCCTTCCTTAGATGACAGTAAAATATAATCTTTATACCTAAGATAGGGAAAAATGCGCTAAGCTTAAGAAGATTTTAATTTTTTAATTATTTTTTTAAATTTTATTTATTTTTGTATGCGTATGAATGTACTGTCTGCATGTAGGTTTGTGCACCCGTGTCGTGCAATGCCACGGAGGTCAGAAGAGGGTGTCGGATTCCCCTGGAACTGGAGTTCTCCTGGAATTGGAGTTACAGAGGGTTCTCAGCCACCATGTGGGTGCTGGGGATCGAACCCGGGTCCTCTGCAAGAGCAGTCGGTGCTCTTAACCGCTAGGCTATCTCTCCAGCCCAAGAAGATTTTAATTTTAAATTTTCAATAGAGATGGGAAGCTAAACATCTTGAAATGCTATTGAGAATCCTCTAGTGGTTTGTCAAAAAGGCAGGCTTGAGGCTGGGCGTGGTGGCACACGCCTTTAATCCTAGCACTCGGGAGGCAGAGGCAGGCAGATCTTTGTGAGTTCAAGGCCAGCCTGGTCTACAGAGTGAGTTCCAGGACAGCTGGGACTACAGGGAGACCCTGTCTCGAAAAGACAAAAAAAAAAAAAAAAGGCAGGCTTGAAATCTTTCTGTGTTGTTTCCTTCTATTCTGGCATTTCTGGAACTCTACGTGGTATGGAGTCAGGCCAGGGGGCTTCAACAAGCACTTCTGCAACTTTCCCTGTCTCTAATGATATCTCCTTGAACCTTGGCTCCTTTAGCCTTTAAGAGACGGCACTGCATAGGATCTGCTCAGCCCTTCATTCTTCTTGTACGTCCACCAGTCTCTGCATATTGTCCACCTGTTCTCCTGCAGATGAGCCATGGAAAGCAATCCTCATTGCTTCCTTTTTGTCCATTATAGGCCAACATAGAGGTGATTTATCCCTGATCATGGATTTCACTGTCATTTATTGATTTAAAAATGTGTGTTTCTATTTGTGTCTCACCTTGATTTCCAGACACATCTATCCAAAACTGGAGATGGCTCAGTGGTTTAAAGTGCATATTGCTCTTTCAGAGGACCCAAGTTCAGTTCCCATCACCCATGTGGGGCAGCTCATGACCACTGTAACTTCGGTTGTAGGGGATCTGACGGCTTCTTCTGGCCTTCATGAACACCTACACTCTTACACATAGACATGCACTCGCAAATGTAAATAGTAAAATCCCTATAGATTACCTAAACTGTACACACACATGCACACACACACACACACACACACACACACACACACCCAACAGAGACAGACATTCTCTTCTAACCTCTCTTTCAGTGTCTCCCAGGGCTTCACATACCATTCACATAATTCTGCTTCCTTTTTGAAGCTAACTGCAACACTCTGACCAATAATTTTTAAACCCGTTAATCCCATACCTTGGCAGGTAGCAATGCTGTCTATCTCTCCCAGACTCTGAAATGATAAACTTCCTATCATTTTCTCTTTCTTTTATTCTCCCACATGAAGTCAACCTCTGATCATTTCGTTTCTACTTTTTAAATTTTTCTTATAACTATCCATTGTTTCCCCCCATGATCACTTTTTAATTAAAGACCTCATCATTCCCCTCATAAATACAACTCATGTCTTGCCTCTCTGACTCTAACCTTATCTCCAAATAATCTTCTCTACTGTTCAAAGTGTGGTACATGGGCTGGCTTCATCAACATCTCTAGGAAAGATATTAAAAGTTCAGTATCATAAGCCCCAATCTGAACCTTAGGAGTTCATGTCAGCATTTCACCACCACCTCAGGGTATATTGAATAGGTGTTAAAGTTTACAAAGCATGATTCTACACTGTCCTCAAAGTTATCTTTCTGAGGCACAATTCTTCTCATTTATTTCTCTAATAGTGTAAAATATTTACCACCTAACTCTTTTCTGTTTAATAAAATCTAATCCCCTTAGTTCAGACTGTAAAGTACTTCATAATCTGAATTTCTCACATCTCTATCACTTCTCTTACTTTATGCTCTGGGTAATCACAGCTACTTGTTCCCCCAAATTTAAATGCTATGTATTCATCTACATCTTTTGTGAGCTATTATCTGAACAAGATAGCCTTTCTCGCCCTTTTCATTTTCCCAGTATAAAACCCTATCTAGGATGTCAGTTCTGGAACCCTCCTGACTATTCTAGACCATATTGGTTTTCCTTTTTGTGCTTCATTCTTTCATATTGCAATAAGATTAATATGCAAAATTATAATTTCATAATTTTAGATGCTCGATTTTCTCTTATTGGATTATAAATTGCTTTATAGAAAACCCTGTATGCTTAGTTTAAAGGACAGTATGCAGGGGGTTGGAAAGATGGCTCAGTGATTAAAAGCCTTGCCTGCTCTTGCAGAAGACCCATGTTTGGTTAGTTGGTAGCTAACAACCATCCTTAACTCCAGATCCAGAGGATTTGACAACTACTTCTGTTCTTTCTGGGCATGGGAGCACTTCCATACATGCAGGCAACACACTCATACATATAAACTAAAAATAAATAATGAATTTTAAAAACCCAAACATGCCTTGGTGATATCCTAGTAGGATAGTGGCTGGCTTGAGAAAGAGAAGATCAGGACAGGACCTGGAGAATTAGGGACAGAGACTATCTATTTTGTTTTTCAACACTGTTATGACTTTCTGCTATGTTGGGCTGTCCAACAAAGTTTGAATCCTTGTCCAGAAAATATAAAAGTTTATATTTCAGTAAAAGCAAACTCCAAGAATACCTGTTTCTGATTATACTTCTCTTTCCTGATATCCCTCCTCCTTACTTATCTCCCCCTTTTTCCTACTCTCTCTCCTTCCCTTCCTTCTTCTACAGCTCCCCCCTCTGTTCTCCCCGCTTTCTCCCTTCCTCCCTCTTCTACTACTTTTCTTGAAAAATAAACTAAACAAGACTTAGTTACCTCATCTATAAAATGAGAGAACTTCAATATTGTTTCCCTCATTCCCTCCCTGTTTGGATATATTTTACTTTTGAAGGCTTCTAAGGATGAGTGAAGAGAGGGAAAATGGCTATGAAGTCAAAGAGCCAGGAGTACTGGAGGAGGAAAAAGACTTCCAAATTGTTACATTGCCAGTGTCTCCGGGGATAAAAGTGCCATAAAACCATACCGGGGGGGGGGGGCTGGAGAGATGGCCTAGTGGTTAAGAGCACCAACTGCTCTTGCAGAGGACTCAGGTTCAATTCCCAGCACCCACATGGCGGCTAAGAACCGTCTTTAACTCCAGTTCCAGGGGAATCCCACACCTTCTTCTGACCTCTGCAGCTTTGCACGAATCGGGTGCACCAGCCTACATGCAGACAGTACACTCATACACATAAAAAAAAAAAAATACTTGGCTTGGTTAATGTGTTGTAAAAGCTGAGATTAATAGATAAAAGGTAGCTGTGACTGAATTAGTACTGGGTATATTTCGGGCTTTTTCTAGGCTGGGACGAAAGGACTATATCTCTAGAAAACAGCAGGAATAATTAGAACTTGACCTTTGGACATGAGGTAGTATTGAATTTAAAGGTTTGGGTCAGCTTTAGTTACTTCATCATACGTCACTTTCACCCCAAAAAGTCAAGATTTTTCACTTGATGAGATCTATATATCAGAAGAATTGCAGCCGTGGGTCTACTGAAGATTTGACACAGTATTTCTGGAATAGCTAAAGTGAGTGAAATTTACCTCTGTCGGAGCTGAAAGGAGGCCAAGCCTCTCACAGATCTTGGATGACCATAAATAGGCCAGATCCAGACAAAGAAAAAAAGAAAAGAAAGGATTTCTAAACAAGGGAATCACCCAGAGCTGTCTAATCCTTGATCCCATCAAAGCCATCTTTAATCCTCAACCTCACAGCTGCATACCTGTTTTGGTTTCACTTCCTGTAGACTGAATGTATTTCCCTCTTGATCAATGATTCACAGAGCAATAAACCTTCAGCCTGTGGCAATAAAGTGTCTGTTAGTTCACACCAAGACAGAATTCCAACTTAGGCCAGTGCTATACTGAACAGGATTGTGCACAAGACAGCAAAGCCTGGACAAAAGACAGAAAAACAACAACAACAACAACAACAACAACAACAACAAAAAACCTCTGTCTAGAGGAGATAGAGCTGAGAATCTAACCCATATTGTCCTTCGTAAGACCTAGACCCAAATTAGACCCCAAATCATAATCAGGACAGGAACTCAGGGAAATTTCTTTGGAGGCTGGGCCGAAGGTCTTAAAAATACTAAATTAATTTGCAAATCTATTTGTTACCTTATTTTTATTTTTGTTGGCCTTTGTCCTAGCTGAGTTCTAGATGCATACAATCCAGCTCATGCTTACTGCACTGCACTCCTTTTCAGGGCTCTGCAGTCTGTCTTCTCCATTAAGAGGAACTTCACTGAGAGGAACTTTATCTTATCACGATCTACCTTTGCTGGATCTGGAAAATTTGCTGCTCACTGGTTGGGGGACAATGCGGCCACCTGGGATGACCTGAGATGGTCCATTCCCAGCCTCCTTGAGTTCAACTTGTTTGGCATCCCCATGGTGAGTGCATTCGCAGCCACAGAGCACTGTCCTTGGCTGCTCTTCCCCTTACCAGTCTTTAAGGGTGCGTGAGAAACTAAGGAGCAGGTCTCATTGTTTGGCAAAAATAATTTCTATGTGTTGTATAACGTGTTCTAAAGAGGGGATAGTAAAACCTCGAGCACTGGTGGGTGATTCCTCTTTGTAATTAGTAATTCTTACTGTGGGTAAAGTATATGCATATCAGAGGAAACCTTACTGCAGGGGAGCACCCATACATAGGGGGGTAGGAAACTGGGAAATGATGTTGAGGAAGAACTCTCCACGTCGAAGCTTCGTTTTTACTACTTACCAGTCTCCTCAATATACTCAATGATGAACATTCTCTTATGTCTCTTATTTGGCTGGGCGTTTGCCCCGGTATTCTGGGGTCTTTTAAGCATGGCATGATGCCACATTGAGATTATCTTTCATTTATAAGCACCTAGTAAATGTTTTTGTCTTTCCAGTGACCACTGTGTTTGCATGTGTGCTAACTCTCCAGGTAGGTGCCAACATCTGTGGTTATGCGGGAAATGTCACCGAAGAGCTCTGCAGAAGATGGATGCAGCTTGGAGCATTTTATCCACTGTCCAGGAACCACAATGGTCCCAAGTATAGGGTAAGTTCCCCAAGAGAAGAGACGGAAAGCTCTTGGACAATAAAACTTGCTTTCAAAGAGGGGTTGTAGAAACTCTTACAAAGTGCCCTAACTACAAGACAGGTAAATCTTGAGTGACATGGCTAAAGTGACAAGGCATCAGGATAAGAATATGAGAGGGGCTGGGCATGGTGGCAGACGCCTTTAATCCTAGCACTTAGGAGGCAGAGGCAGGCAGATCTTTGTGAGTTCAAGGCCAACCTGGTCTACAGAGTGAATTCCAGGACAGCTGGGGCTACAGGGAGACCCTCTCTTGAAAAGACAAAAAAAAAAAAAAAAAGAATATGAAAGGGGTTGTTAATTTATATGTTTAAATGATGCTGGAAACTTACTCACAAAATAATGAGAACATTTGGTAAATTTTCTATGCTGGCAGACAGGCTAGGTTCCTTGCTTGTTTGTAGCACTGAAGAGACAGAGGCAGGGGAATTGTTGCAAGTTTTAGGCCAGCAAGGCCCACATATCAAGACTTACCTCAAAGCAAACAAGCAAAGTTTGCAAATAGAAAGAAGCCCTGGGTTCAAGCCCTCCTAGTGACCAACAATGGTTCAGTCCCTTGTTATCACTTTATAGAAAATTGGACCCTGTGAGTCAATGGTATTTTACTCTGATTAGTAGAAGAGAGACTGCTCATAGGCACGGGAGGCCAAGGAAGGAAGATTAGGGAGGGTCAGGCCAGCAATCTGAAGCGTTTTCACCTTGTTTACTCTACCTTGTAATGAATAGTTTGGGGAAACATCCCTTCGTCCTTTTCTATCTAGAATAATATTTTTTTGAAGGACAGGTTTGGAGAAGTTGGTTCAAAATCCTTCTTAGGGTGTTTACCACACAATAGGAGAAAATAAACTGATTGTCATTTGTTCTAATGAAATAAGCTGCAATTGAACTATTTTGAATTGAATGGTTTTGGTTTCGTGGAGTCATTAGAGGGAACTGGGGAGGTGGCTCAGTAGATAAAATACTTGCAGCATGAGCCCCTTCAGTGTCTCGGCCAGAACCATGTACAGTATAGCTTTAGATTTGCTCAGCAGAAAGCCAGGTGGTGGAAGCTAAAGAACATTATTTTATTTTCGGTCTTAGCATTTTCATGACTCCCTACATTAGGGTCATAGACTGTCTCTATTCTAAGGCCCGTTCTTATGATGTTTTTACACATTGCATTACAATGTGTAAAAAGGAAGAAGCAGATATCATTTCTTTTGGGTTATGGCAAATAAAACCAAGTATTACGGTGAAAACATTACAAATGAAATGACAATTAAAATGTAAAAATTGCAGTTTCACAAACATCCATGGAAGGTAAAAGGTAGACTACACATCATACATGGGCAATGAAATGTAAGGCAATGGACTTAAAAATAGTAAAACCATGAAGTCAGGCATGGAGACACATGCCTTTAATCCCAGCACCCGGGAGGCAGAGGCAGGCGGATCTCTGAGTGCAAGGTCAGCCTGCTCTACACAGTGAGTTTCAGGCCAGCTGGGGCTAAAGGGAAACCCTTTCTCAAAAAAAAAAATAGTAAAACCAAGTTTAGAATAAATTATCATTATTAGTAGTATTATATTCCATATGAAATACACAATACCTCAAAAATAATTGGGAGTGGTGGTGAGATAGTTCAGTAGGTAAAGACCCTGCCCCCAAACCTGAAGACCTGAGTTCAACACTCAGGACCCACATGGGAATTGCATGACATGGCTGTACTTATAAGCATGCAGGCAACACAATTTCACAATAAAATAAAAATAAATAATTAAGGTATAAATTTGGAGTGTGTCTGGAGGAAGTAGACTCCCCTATGGCCCTTTATGTCCACAGAAACCTTTGTGGGACTTTTACACAGAACTAGTTTAGTCAGCCTCATATGACATGTGTCAAGTGAAAGCTGCCTCTTGCTTACAATTCTACATTGGAGAAGTCATATAATCTTTGATATTTTTCCCAGCCATAAATCAAAAAAGTAGGACAGAGATCAATTGAGTCCTGAAAACATTTTGACCTTCTCCAAATTGGAGACTGCGGCTGTATTTATCTGAGAAAACTTTATCATATGAGGACTTTTGGAGTCCTCTTGTTGGAGAGAAACATTCAGTAATTGCTTCCGTTTCCTGTTAGGACCAGGACCCTGCTGCCTTTGGAAAGGACTCTCTACTGTTGAAGTCGTCCAGACATTATCTGAACATCCGCTACACCTTGCTGCCTTATCTCTACACCCTCTTCTACAGTGCTCACACACTGGGAGAGACAGTAGCAAGACCTCTAGTACACGAGTGAGTTTCCTAGTCTTTAAAGACTCCCTCAAAAAAACAAGTTCCAACTATCTTGGGTGACAAGGGACATCAGGACGTGTGATGTGTTTGCTTATCGTATTGGAAATTGCACTCACCTGATGGAATGTGTTCTTTCTAGGTTCTATCAGGACCCAGCCACCTGGGACATACACGAGCAGTTCTTATGGGGACCTGGACTCCTCATCACACCCATGCTATATGAAGTATGTTTGTAATCTAAGTAGCGGAATGGAATATTTCAGTTCTCCTCATAGCTTTATAGCAGAATAAGCTAGACCCGAAGGTCTCTGTGCACCTTTAATCTATGTATATATGTATTTAAATATGTACAAGAAATTAGGAAAACCAAGAGCTCTTGGCTCCAATGATGCATTAAGTGTAACAATTTAAAAACTATGTCTCTAGGCATGTGGCCATGGCCCTGTCATGGGCTTTGAATGCCTTGATGTGTAGGTGAGTGCGTGTACTGTCCATCTACGTTTCTGTTTGTGCATGGGGATTGGGAAGATGGGATAGCTGTGAAAGGGAACAAAGAGGGAGAGTGAAGTACACCACGGTGAAGGTGAGTGCTGAGGGGAAATTGTTAACATAGTCATTCCAAAGGCCCTTTGAGCTGGTAGTACTTCGTCTGCATCATCTGACGATGGTTCTTCCTAACCAACAAGTAGATTTGCTCTCCTGTAGACCTGTTTAGCTTAGTGTGTTCCCAGCAGATGAACTGCATCATGTGAAGAATGCAATTCTCTGCTTCTCCTGGAAAACATGGAAGGAAAACAAGCTTAATGTCTAGATATAGCTTGGCTTGGATTAGGCTATTCAGTCTTTCTGAGTCTGCGTGTTTTCAGGGGTGCAATGGGATGATGTCAGCTGGCTTTTAGGATAACTCAGATGAACCATATACAATGATGTGTGTGTGTGTGTGTGTGTGAGAGAGAGAGAGAGAGAGAGAGAGAGAGAGAGAGAGAGAGAGAGAGATTCTGTAAACTACAAAGCGCTGTGTGTGACAATGATATTGCTTGTTGTTTTATTTCCTTAGGGCATGAAACAAATGAAAGCCTACATCCCAGATGCCATCTGGTATGACTATGAGACAGTAAGTGAAATGGCCTCAATTATTTCAGAGACCTGCTTCTATCAGAGGACAGTTATAAATCAGCAGCCTTAGGAGCCTGTGGTAGGATAATAATGCAAAGTTCTACAATTAGTTTATTGTGGATATTTTGTGAGGTGTATTAATTCATTTAGGATGATGTAACAAAGCACCTTGCACTGGATAGTGAAGTTTAATGTCCATGGTTCTTAGAGGTTAGAAAGTTCCAGATCAAAGCCATGGAAGATTTGATTGCAGATGAGAATTGACTCATCTTCATTAATGGTAGCTACTCACTGAGCTGTCATGACTTAATCACCATCCTTTGGATAGTGTAGGTGATTATCCAAAGGATACTATCACATAGAAGATTGGACTCCAACATATGAACCTCAGAGGAGATTATCATTCATACCTCAGCAGAGGCCATTTCCAACTTGAATAGCTACAGTAGCTCAAAGAACCTCACTGTCTTAAAATGGTTACTATGTTGATAATTAGGACTACTACTATGATAAGGTAGAGAATTCAAGTTCAAAGTGAAATCACAGTAAGTATGTCAACTTTTTGTTACTGTAACAAATACCTGAGACAGTAAGCTTATAAAGAAAAAAAGTCTATTTTTGCTTTCAATTTCTGAAGTTCCAGTGCTTGGTCCTATTGTTTTGGGTCTGTGGCAGCCTATGTTGGTAGAAGCATGGAGTGGAGTAGAACCACTCATCTCATGCCTATGAAGTGACCGAAGGAATGAGGAAGAGACCAGAGCCTTATAATTCCCATTGATGGCACACCTAAAACCTCACACTAGACCCTAATAACTGAGCCAGGGACCGAACTTTTAACCCATGAGACTTTGGAAAACATTTAAGATTCAAATGATAGCACACAGTATGGTGAGAGGTAAGCAAGAGGGGAAGACTGGAGTCTCAGCTCTGTCCTTCACTACTCATCTCACCTATCACATCATCTTTAAAATGAACCAGCCAAGCTAGATCATCCGTAGGGTCCTTCCCAGGCCACAGTCCATCCTCTGCTCTACTTCTGTTCATTTTAGGAGATGGCCATCCAGTGGAGGAAACAGTTTGTGGATATGCTGCTCCCTGGTGATAAGATAGGCCTTCACCTTCGAGGGGGCTACATATTTCCCACCCAGCAGCCAAACATAACCACAGAGGCCAGGTAAGCTCCAGTGCCTTCTAAGGTATGACTGGCTGTCGTCTGATATTTGTCGTCTGATGTTCCTTTAAATGTATCGCGCATGTGTGCTGCCTTCCACTAGATGTTCTTCCCCCCTGGACTAGGGCTCGCAGCTCCCTGGTACTGCAAGCCTCAGGATTGTTCCCAGTCAGCTGGTTAGCAATCCTAGCTTGGGCCCCAGCAGGGAGGGTGAGGGAGGTAGGACAGACTGGGAGTAATTCCACAAGAGGAAAACTTGGTTTAATGTTGTAACTCAGGGTGTTTTATACAGAACCTTGCAGGGGGCTGGGACAGGTGGGACTTCAGGCCATATGCTACGGGAACATGACGATGCTTTGCCCAAGGCATCAAACACAGTTGGCGGGTATCACAAGCAAGCAGGATATCAGCAGGAGTCCAGGCTTGGAGGCTGCTTGCTCATTATCTAAGTGCTACTGCCTACAAATGGCTACTCTGATGCTTGGTGGGGATTTATGGGGGAGAAGGAAACCAGGACTGAGACGGGCCAAAGCAATATATCTACAATTGGCAATTTTTGTCCAAAGTTGGTCCGAAATTGTCTTCAGAGTTCTCATTTGACAGGGGGTATCACTTCACATTCCTTTATATTTCTATAGTTCTTCCTGTTTGGGTTAGATCATATTTTATAGGAATAGTTAAAATAATCTTCAGGAAGATTTCTCTATAGCCAGAAACTAACCTCAGGTATATGCCCCAAATATATAAGAGAAATTAAGTAGGAGGTGAAAGTCAGCATTACTTGAAGATTCTGGAGCATTTGAGTTTAAACTGTCATTACAGTATCCTGTTAACCCTGGACAGCTTCTCTGTGCTCATGTATGTTATTGATGATCCACAGAGGATCACAGTCTGATTTTTAGTGGTATTGTGAAGATGAAGTAAATTAATATAAATGACAATACCAATAACATTGTCAGAGGAGTGCCTGTTATAGGAAATGTGTTCAGTCAGCATTGTGTTGGAAAGGTCACAAACCCAGTTTTTAGGAAGCACCTCACCCCACCACTCTACCATGCTCTGGTACCTACCCACGCTGTATTTCAGTTTCTGGGCTGGGCTCCGGAGAACCGTTTCTGACTCTCAAGGAGGGTGTTTTCACACAGTTCTATCTCTTCTTCTTCATTCTCTGAAACTGGGACCTGCTGCCTTCAGCCGGAAAAATCCCCTGGGACTCATTGTTGCCTTGGACCACAAGAGAGAAGCAAAGGGACAGCTATACTGGGATGACGGTGTGTCGAAAGGTAGATTTCCCTGTGTGGTCATAGCATGGTTCTCAGTGACAAGTCACCACCTGAGCTTCCCAATAAGGCATCAGTCCTGTCATTAGTAGCTTAGAACTGGTAAATCATAACTCTGAAAAGTTCCATTAGCCACGCATGATGCATCAAAGTAGAAGTAACATGTGCACCCTGTATGTTCTTGACACTGTCAAAACAAATAAAAGGATCATACCTAGTTTTCTTTTTTTTTTTTTTTCTGGCTGCTATCATTAATAATAAGTAATACATTTTTGTTGAGAGCTTTGTAAAGCAATGTTTCAGATACTGTTGAGAAAGACCTATCTAGTGTGGGTCGTGTGTTTTTTACTATGAGATTTTAATATGAGCTGGGAGTGGTGGTGTATGCCTTCCATTCCAGCACTCAGGAGGCAGAAGCAGGTGGATCTCTGTGAACTGGAGGTCAGCCTGGTCTACATTGTGAGGTCCAGGGCAGCTAGAGCTACAGAGGGACCCTATTTCCAAAAAAAAAACAACAACCTCTCAAAGATTTTGATATGAATACCAACCATAACTTTCAGACTGAATAGAATTTATTAAGATTTTTCTGCTTAATATTATCCTATATGCAAAGAATATGGAGATAAATATGGTATAAACATTAACTTTGACAAATTCATTGTCTAGCAGGATAGATAACTATAATATAAGTAAAAATGTTTTTTATATAAGCCAGTGGAACAGCATACCAGGAGAGTTTAGAAAAAGTAGTCTGTGAAGTTTCTACACAGATCAACAAAATGGGCTTGGAGGAACAGAACTGAGGCTAAAGAATTCCTAACAAGGAGGAGTGTGGAATCACAGTCCACGGGGTCCTCTGGTAACAGCTGCACATCTGCCTTCTTCCTTTAGACTCAGTTGCTGAAAAGAAGTACATTCTGTATGATTTCTCTGCTACATCTGTAAGTACTGCATTCAAGGAGCATTCGTTTTATGTTTCTTATAGTGATTAGCATTTGCGATTTTGGTGTTTTGATGTATTCTTTGTCCTGTGAAAAAGAGGCAGTGTTTGACTATGAAGGTTCTAGAAGAGATACAAGTTAGTACAAACATGTTTAAGTTTTGTCAGATGTAAAATTAGTATCAGTCCTGTGAGGAATTGTAATGGTTGGGGGAGCTTCTTGGAAAAAACATTGCTTTTGAGTTTTATATAGTGAATCCTGACTGTTTTAAAAAGATTATTTTTATGTGTATGAGTGTCTTGCCTGCATGTAAGTGCACCCATGTGAGTAATGTCCACAGAAGCCAGAAGAGGGCATCAGATCCCATGGAACTGGAGTTATGGGTGGTTGTTAGCTGCCATGTGGGTGATGGGAACCAAACCCAGGTTCTTTGCAAGAGCAGCCAGTACTGTTAACCGCTGAGCCATCTTTTCAGCCCCTGAGTCCTGATTTTTAAGATGGGTCTAGTTACTGACAAGTGTACATGTGGACAGGGTGTGGGAGTGATGATGAATCATGGAAACTTTTATAGAATTATCTTTCCTTTCTTAGCTCTTAAAATTTGTGTTTGGTGTTGGTACCAAATAGTGTCTTTGAAAATTGAAAAATTATAGGACATCACTTACTTCATTTCTTCCTCAAGGCACTGAAGGGAAGGAAAGGCCAAGAGGAGGGCAGAAAATTAGAGTTCGTACCTGATCATCGTAGAACTCGATAGTTATGTGCAGAGACTAATTTTAATAAAAATTAACCTTTCAATTTGAGATAAATATTTTCAAGTAGTAATAATAAATGATAAAATTCTTATATATGCTTCATTCTATATAACAACTATAGCATAGAGTCATCATTGCAATCTCACAGTCTTGATATTGGAAACAATCCCATCAAAAGGTGGATATTTCCTATCACTCTTCTCTGGCAACACCCACTTGCTATTACTCCCCATCCTTTTCTTTAGTCACTACCAGTCAATAATCTGGTCTCCAGTTCTGTCCTTCTAAGAATTCTGTAACTGAAATCATACGGCATATGTGACCTTGGCCGCTGGCTTTTTCTCTTACCATAATTTCCCCCAACTTCCTCAAAGTTGTGTTTTTCTTTTCTTTGTGATTGATCTGCAGGATTCTAAGGTATGGAGATACCATCCTTTATTCAGTCAATTATTTGCTAAAGAGAACCTTGTGATGTTCCAGAAATGGGCTACGCTAAATAAAAGTTCCAGGGCTGGAGAGATGGCCTAGCAGTTAAGAGTGCCGACTGCTCTTGCAGAGGACCTGGGTTCAATCCCCAGCACCCACATGGCGGCTGAGAACTGGTCCTTAACTCCAGTTCCAGGGGAATCTGACACCCTCTTCTGACCTCCATGGCATTGCATGACACGGGTGCACAAACCTGCATGCAGACAGTACATTCATACACATACAAAAAAAAAAGTTCCATGGAAACTCATGTACAGATTTTGGTAGGCATTAGGTGTCTAGTTCTCTGAGAGAAATGTCTAAGTTTAAGTTTGTACATGCTTAATTGTATAAGAAACTTCTGAACTGTTTTCCAGAGTGGCTGTCATCTATTTACTATTTTCTTTAGCAATATATAATTGATACTGTCAGCAGGCGTAGTGGCACACGCCTTTAATCCTAGCACTCTGGAGGCAGAGGTAGGTGGATCTTTGTGAGTTGAAGGCCAGCCTGGTCTACAGAGCGAGTTCCAGGACAGCTGGGACTACAGGGAGACTCTGTCTCGAAAAGACCAAAAAAAAAAAAAAATAATGATACTGCCAAGAACAGTGTTTATGACACGTTTGTCTCTCTATTACTCTGTATCATGAGCATTTGAATTGTCCCTGTTTTATATATAATGATATCTTATTGTGGCTTTAATTTATATTAATATTTCTCTAAACTCTAGTAATATTAAAATCTTTTAATATGCCTGTTTACCTTTTATTTTTTTTCTGAGGTGAAATATAATTTCTTTGTTCATATTCTGATTTGATTGTTCAACTTTGGTTAACTGCTTACCTCTAAGGATTCCTATATATTTGTGATGTCCATCGTCAAATGTATATTTTGAAAATGCTTTCTTCTATGTGTAGGCTTCTCTTTTCTTCCTCTTAGAGTCTTTCATAAAGCAAACATTTTAATTATTTTTGACACAGGTCTCCCTGTAGACCAGATGGGCTGGAGCTCATTATGTACAGCAGGCTGGCCTCAGTCTCACAGAGATCTGCCTGCCTCTGCCTCCTGAGTGTTGGAATTACAGGAGTGTTCCACCGTGCCTGGCAAACATTAAAGACTTTAGTGTGTCTACTTTATCATTATTTTCTTTTCTGGATCATGCTTTTTATTTGTTTTGGGTTTTTTTTTTTTTTTTGTTTTTTTTTTTTTTTTTGTTCTTTTGAGAAGGTCTCCCTGTAAGTACCAGCTGCCTGGAACTCACTCTGTAGACCAGGCTGGCCTTGGAATCACAAAGATCCGCTCGCCTCTTGCCTCCCAAGTGCTAGGATTAAAGGTGTGCACCACCACACCGGCAGAATTGTTTTTGTTTTGGGGTTTTTTGGGGGAGATCATGGTTTTTAATGCCGTACTTGAGAGCTCATCTCGTGGCTTTAGTTCTTTAGTTCTTTCTCTCGCTCTCTTTTTTTTTTTTTTCTAAAAAACATTTGAAGTTTTATCATCTCCTTATAGTCTGTTATCTATTTGAAACTAATTTGTGTATGTCAGACTTAGTCAAAGTTTACCTTTTTGCCTGTGCAGGTCCAGAGGGCCTAGTGGTGTTTGTGGGGACGAGCCCCATCTTCTCTGTGTTGCTCTTCAACTCTGTCAAACACCACTAGGCCTTACTCTGTAGAACTGGACTTTTCTTTCTTTCTTTCTTTCTTTCTTTCTTTCTTTCTTTCTTTCTTTCTTTCTTTCTTTCTTTCTTTCTTTCTTTCATGTGTATGAGTGTACTGTCTGCATGTAGGTTTGTGCACCCATGTTGTCCAATGCTGCGGAGTCAGAAGAGGGTGTCAGATTCCCCTGGAACTGGAGTTAAAGACGGTTCTCAGCTGCCATGTGGGTGCTGGGGATTGAACCCAGGTCCTCTGCAAGAGCAGTTGGTGCTTTTAACCACTAGGCCATCTCTCCAGCCCCATGAACTGGATTCTTTATACTTGCCAAAATGTCCTCCTTTCCCTCAGTGTTCAGTTCCACTTTCTTCTGGCCTCATTCATTTATGCTGCCTTTTAATTCTACTTCTATAAATGAGTTGTTAATTTCTCTATGGTTTGATAGATTCATTTGAAAAGTGAAGATAATTGTAGCTTTAATCCATAGTTTGCTGAATAATTTTAAAAAAGATAAATATATATTACTTAGCATTGTGTCTATTACTTAGTAAGTATTCATGAAATTTAGCTCTTACCATTAACATTAAAATAAAAATTTTAAATGGCAGAGGCACTTTTACCGTATATATGTATTTGTATTTTGGATGCCACTGGGTTTCTGTGGGTACCTGTATCTGTTCTGCTTTTTAAAAAAATATTTTAATTATTATTATTATCATTATTACTTTGGTCTTTTCGAGACAGGGCCTCCTTGTAGCCACCCCAGCTTGTCCTGGAACTCTCTCTGTAGACCAGGCTGGCCTTGAACTCACAAAGATCCACCTGCCTCTGCCTCCCAAGTGCTAGGATTAAAAGTGTGCACCACCACGCCCGGCTTTATTTATTATTTTTTATTTTATGTGTATGAGTATATTGCCTGGCTGCATGCAAATATACCCATGCCATGCAATATCAGTGGATGTGAGAAGAGGGTGTCAGATCTCTTGGAACTGGAGTTAGAGATGGTTGTTCGCCACCATGTAGATGCTGGGATTCGAACCTGAGTCCTCTGCAAGACAATCCAGTGCTCTTAACTGCTGGGCCATCTCTCCAGCCCCCTGCTTCACTTTTTAAAATTTATTTATTTATTTATTTGAATGTACTGTCTACATGTAGGTTTGTGCACCCGTGTCGTGCAATGCCGTGGAGGTCAGAAGAGGGTGTCAGATTCCCCTGGTACTGGAGTTCTCCTGGAATTGGAGTTACAGAGGGTTCTCAGCCACCATGTGGGTGCTGGGGATCGAACCCGGGTCCTCTGCAAGAGCAGTCGGTGTTCTTAACTGCTAGGCCATCTCTCCAGCCCCCTGCTTCACTTTTTAACTACTTATTATAATCCTGACCTGTAGAATTTGTATCTGAGTAATAGAATTAGGAAAGAACCAGTGTGTTAAAGGATGTAGAATGGTATTGTCTGAGTCAACATGTGACCTGGAGACAATCACATGGCAACACACAATAAAAGGAAACAGAGTAAAGAAATAACTTGGATTTTAGAAAGAATATCTAAAAAATGACTTTCTCCTCCCTCCCCAGAATTCTTTACAGGCAAAGATCATAAATAATAATTATAATGACACCAATGACCTCATGTTTACAGACATCAGAATCTTGGGGATGGATAAGGAGCCAAGTAATTTTATGGTCTTAGTTAATAATACTCCTGTCTCCTTTTCAAACTTCACCTACAATGCTTCAACGAAGGTAAGAGATTGTTCCATCTTAAGAACCCTTGCTAAAAGCTCTGGCCTGAGACTCTGACAGCTGGTCCTCCCTTGCCTTTGTGTGTTCGGGTAGTCACAGAGACATGTTCCTCATTGGGACAGCTACCATAGGACAAGGAGAATACAGGAGAAATGTATGCCTGAAAGTATGAGTTTTTCTTCTTATGCACATTAGGACTCTAAAGATGATAGCAAGAGTTGGTACCCTGAGAGAAGTTCTTTCTTGAACATTTGACACTAAACAGGCTGGTCTTAGATGTGACAGTGGAAATGCTTTTCAATAGGTTGTCCTGGTTCTAGAGGGTGTTTACATGGTTGTCCTTTGTTGAAGTTAAATTGTCCTTGACATAGTTGATATGTTTTCTTACTGGTATTGCTATAGCTATTCCACACTATGGAAAATGTGAGTGGGAGAAAACACAAGTTATAATCTGGTTTTGTTCTCACTGAATAAATTCGGATGAGAATTAAAGATCTTGGTTTATTAGTTCAAGCGTTGGAAAGTCCATTGTTTCTTAAGTTATATATCTTCCCTTTGAAAACTTGTTTCTAGGATTAAGGTGGACAAGGTGCATCCTACCTCTATTGTCATGTCTTTGTGGGAACTTAGACATTGTATTAAATCTTTGTCAAGGAGACAACCATAGTATTTGTATCATGGGGTCATGTTATAAGATTAGTGAACATAATTAGTGAACATGATTGTCACAGTGCTTGGCTTATATGACTGTTTGATACTATTGAGCTATTGATTACAGCCATCATTATTTACAACAAGCATCATACCAAAAGAATAAGAAGCCAAAATCTGACAGCCATAGCACAATCCATATTCCTTAATATGGTCATACAATTTCACATCCATTATCTCTACAATGAGCCTAGACAGTAAGAAAGATCAAGAATAAAGCACATTCCAAATATTCCAAAGTGGCATTGGATGAAGAACTTGCTGCAGACCTGAATTTCCTACAGACCATCAGGCAAGAACATTTTCTACATAGCTTTGATTTGCCTTGTTTGTCACTGGAGTCGATTTTATCTTTCCCCAGGTGGTGACTATCACTGACCTCACAGGGCTGAAACTGGGACAAGAATTTTCCATTCAGTGGAATCTCATAGTTAATGACCTTGAGAAGTTTAACTGCTACCCTGAGGATCCTGCAGCCTCCGAGGAAAGCTGCAAGCTACGAGGGTGCCTCTGGGAGGTAATGAGTTGTTATTGATCAGAAAGCTGTGAGCATTTTCACCAAGACACCTGGAGAGCCCTTTACAAAGATTGATTGAAGGGCATCACGAGGATGTGCCAGTATGCATTTTGACAACTCCACATGATAGATGATCAACATTTCCTTCATATATCCTATGTCTTTAAAAAAACTGAACTCATTTCCATTCTAATTGCCCTTCTAATTACATATTCAAAACCTTATTCTTGAACTGTTAGAGAAGATGAAGAGACAGTAGGGAGGGGAGATGAAAGAAGAGGGTAATTCAAGGGTGAGTACAGTCAAAGTGCATTATATGGATTTATGAAAATAGAATTATTTTTATTATCAATATATGCCAATAGAAACATTTTACCACAACAGTATACATTGTGCACTAAGTAAGGTAAGTGAAATATTTTTGTTTGTTGGAGAACCCATATAGAAAGCATACAGTATGAAAAAAAAGAAAGAAAGTATACAGTACGTCTAGTCTACTGTGTTTGAACAGAGAGAATGAACTCCAGATGGGGACAGGAAACAACTAGCAGGATTCTACCTGAGAGTCCCAGTATCCTGCTCGTTCCACTGCTATTCACTCATCACTCCTTACAGAAGGCCAGTGTGTGTGTGTGTGTGTGTGTGTGTGTGTGTGTGTGTGTGCATGTGTGTGTGTGTGTGTGTGAAATGAATTTACTTAGATTCATTTTCGAAGGTTGTTATAACAAAGTACCAAAACCTGACTAGCTTAGAGCAATACAAACTTTATTCTCCCTCATTTATGGATCTTGAAATCTGAGATGAAGTTCTTGATGGGGAGCTTCCTTCTGAGGACTGTGAGGGAGAGTGTAGGATTCTGTTCCATTGTTCATCGTCTGCATCTAGTGGCTTTCATCAATGCTTGACATTTCTTATCTTGAACACACATCATCCTGATCTCTGCCTTTATAGTGTTCTGTGTGTGTGTGTGTGTGTGTGTGTTTGCCTGTGTTCACAGCCTCCCTCTTAATAAATATACTAGTAAAATTAGATTACAGCCCCCCTTCCCCCAACAATGATCCCATCTTAACTTGACCACCCACAGAGACCTTATTTCCAACAGGGCCCCAATACAAGGGCTTAGGCTTATCTTCTTGTGGGAAACAATTCAATCTATAGCAAAGCTCTCTGAGCTGAAGTCTATGTTCAATAACTCATCAGTAGAGTCTCAAAATGTGGCACAGAAGCTGACCAGTAGTTTCCCATGTTGTTCTAGCACACAGCTACTCCTGGAGTACCCTCCTGTTTCTACGACACCATTCCTCAATATGCTGCCAGTGACATTCAGTACCAGCCTACAGGCATCACCATGAACTTAATCCTCCTGGAAGACTCAGCAACTGCAAGAGCAGCCGGAGCTGCTAGTGTTGACTCTGATCCTCTCTCTGGGAAGATCAGCTCTCTTAGGCTGAATGTGATCTACCATACAGAAAGCATGCTACAGGTCAAGGTAACTCCTGTGTTGCAGTTGGTGGCTCTTCATGAGGAATGTTTTAAACTTAAGGCTCTGTTGAGATGAGGTCATTGAATTAGTTCAAATCACTCATTTTTCATTTGCAGAAGCTCAGGCTGACATAATTAAGGCCAGAAAGCAAGTAGATAGGAGAACCAGGATGACCTTAGACCTTTTTTTAATTTTTTTTATTTTTAAGGGTTCACAATAAAAGAGCACAGTTGTTTTCAGATCACCTAGATGTCGCTCAGTTTGCCATACAATTAGGTAAGACCTTAGATCTAACCACAGTTTTGACTCTTCTGCAGTGATCAACTCTCTGGGTCATAAATGTTATTAAAGAACCACCCCATAGCCTGAGAAACAAGAGTCTGCTTTGTGGAATGATATGATGGATATTGATTCTTAATACCTCAGAATCACCATGGAAGATCTGGTTAAAGCTCAGGCTGCTGGGCCTCAAGCATTCCCCCCAAAGGGCTTACACTTCAGAAGGTCAGCCTGGGGACCAGCCTGAGGATCTGCATTTCCATCTTGTCCCCTGAAAACATTGATGCCACTGCTCTGCCCTGACTCCTAGAAATTTGATATGTTCCACATGCTTTTTATAGAAAGTATATTTCCAAAGCATATGTGAAAAAAGCACATGGAATTAATTTTGATCACATTTTATTTAATAGATGAGCCCAAATAAATGTTATTCCACTTTGAAATTCAAGTTTATTGACAGAAATATTAATGCTTTAAAGTCCAAGTCTTTAAAGTATGTCAAAATGTACATGTGTAAGGAATCTAAATTTAGATTTACACATTTCTGATGGTCCATAGCCGTGTGCGGGTGATGAGTATTAACTTACTCAGCTCAGTTTAAACACTGCTTATCACACTGTCTATATATTTTGTGAATTACCCAGGTCATCCTGTGGAAGTTGAGAGTCTGATATGGAAGATCTGGGGTAGAGGCCGATGATATTCTGCATTCTTAACAGGATCCTCCGAAATGCTATTTGTGGTTTTAAAACAATGTTTCTAAAGCAAGGGCTTTAGAAAAAACTATTCAGTGGGGTTGAGGGGATGGCAGTAGGGACTGTGAAATAGTCTTCCTGTGACTTTAAAAATATGTTTGGTAAATTAAGATGTGATCTTAAGCATGTATGCCTGGATGGCTTTGTTTCATGAGAAAGTTTATGCAAGAAGGCTTGCTGAGGTATTATCTCCTGAAGCCCTTAGTTTCTCAGGAGACACGGTTCTCTCAGAAAGGCATACTGTGGCAGTAATGCTATCTTGCTTATATTTCACTGAAATACTACATGTGGCCACTTTATAATTAGTTATTGTTCTATAAATATTCATCTGTGACTCTCATGAGTATGAGTATAAAAGCAGATCTCTCTGTATCCTTAAAGCTCCTGCATGTATGTAGAAATAGAAATAAACCAGACATAAAACCACACGGGCCCCCTGGTTCCTTTATTCAGAGCCCTGTAAGGTGGCCAAAATGGCTCAATGCATGAGAGAGCTTGCTGCACAGATGTGAGGACCAGTGTTCAAATCCCTAGCACTCACTCAAAAGCTGGGCATGGCCACGTGTACCTTCATCCCCCATAGTTTGAGGAGGAGACAGGCAGATCCCAAAAGCTTATTAGCCAGTCAGCCTAGCTGAAATGTGAGCATCAGGCTTAGTAAGAGGTGGTGTCTCAAGAGAAAAAGGGAGAGAGAGAGAGAGAGAGAGAGAGAGAGAGAGAGAGAGAGAGAGAACCCCACTCTCTCCCCTGGCCTCTGCACATGTGTGTGTACATGTGTCATACATACATACAAAAACCAGAAAGAAAATACTGAAGCATAAAACGGTGGGTTAGTTCCAGTATGAGGAAGGGACAGTCATCTGTAGTGTCTGCTTCACGTCTCTATGGGGCCCTTTTCATTCCTCTTATTTTTCCTAGACATCAATTCTGGTAGGTTAGAGTAGCAGGTGGCATTACAAAAGTCTTAGAAGAGAAAAGCTGTGCAGTAGCTGGAAGCTCAGACTGTAAAGAGGTCTCATGGTATGAAAACTACATTCTCTAATTCCCTACATATACACATGTGATTTTACACAGTAACACACATGTATCTTCATATAACACACATCATAAACGTGCATTCTATTCTTGAGGCTCTGTGCTCAAGATCACAAGTTCTCCAACAGACAGCTCTTCCCGGATAGCTCCAGCTGTCCTGGAACTCATTATGTAGACCAGGCTGGCCTCCATCTCAAAGAGATCCACTTGCCTCTGCCTCCTGAGTGCTGGGATTAAAGGCAATGTGCCACCACACCTGGCTACTGAGGCACTTTTGAAATCCAGGATCTGTATCATATATAGTAGTAAATAGCTAACCCTCTAAGTTTACTTGCTTGGAGATATTTAAAGCCCCTAATATGGGCTCAAACTGTTAAACACACACTTGCACACACAGACACAGACAGACAGACACACACACACACACACACACACACACACACGAGAACTGTAGTATATATAGGCTGGTATGAGGGGAATCTAGGCCCAAGACTCAATAAGCAAAAAGCATTTTCCTCTCTTCTTGTCAGATCTACGACCCCACTAATAAAAGATATGAGGTTCCAGTACCTCTGAACACCCCTCCTTTACCACTCGGCTCTTCTGAAAACTGCCTGTATGATGTTGAGATTAAGACCAACCCTTTTGGAATTCAAATCCGTCGGAAAAGCTCCAACACTACAATGTAAGCACTACTTATTTGGTTCTAATCAGAGTGGTTGGAGAGCTAATTATAATGATTCTAATAAGTGCAAGTGAACTACTAAGCTCTGAAACAACACATAAGTATGAGCATGTTTGTCAAAGTGAACATGAATTTTCTCTGCTTCACTGGGGAATTTATTTTTCTATCAGTTATTAACTCAGAAAAATTAGTAATGAAGGTTTAAAAACTATGTGTCATTTTATTTTAGAGAAAGAAAATATGTTCTCTCTTGTTATTGTTAAGTAGTACTGAAAACTCTTTTTAGTAAGCACAACAGATAATGTAAGTCATGAGTCTGCTTAAATTAAGTATCATAAGAAGTAATAACTAGGACACTAGAGAGATGTCTCAGCAGTTTAGAGCACTGGCTAGTCTTGCAGAGGACCCAGGTTTGATTCTCAGCACCTATATCGTGCCTAACAACAATCCCTAACACTAGTTCCAGGGAATCCAGTGCCCTCTTCTGAGCTCCATGGGCATTGCACAATACTGGTGCACTTACACACATGCAGGCAGAACACTCACACACATAAAATTAAAACAATAAATATTTAATAAAGAAATAACTGATCAGAGACAGAGTTTCATAAAAAGTGAGAAATGGCTTCTTAGGGACTTTGCTCCTACTCTCAGTATAGACAAAGCCTTTACATGATATTAAGGATGAGAAGAATTGTTAGCTACCGTTTCCTGTCTCTTGCCTTGCTGTCAAAGGTCTGGGTTTTGCCTGGAGTGAAGTTCTTCCCTTTTTTTTTTCTGATTTGACTATGCGTCTAGTTTTCGCTGTTTCCCCCTTCAGTAAATTCTTTGGCCCATCCAAAAAGTTGTTCTAAGAGCTTCGCATTTTTCTACTGGAAAGTGTTTTTTAAAAGACCTCATTTATATGTTGATTCAAACTGATAAACCAGGCTCTGAGAACATGGAATAAAGAGATGAGTGAGACATGATGATCTGTCCTCTTAATGAGACCATGATCCAGAAAAAGAACTCTCAGTCTTGTAAATTACAGAATGAAAATGCAAATGAGGAACCTTGGAGCTGAGTTCTGGCCATGGTTATGGTCTGAGTCATTTCAAACTTGCATCCAGGTGCACTGCTTCCTAGGCAACTATGCACCCAAACACATTCTGTGTTCCCTCTGGCCTGTGATCTCTGGCTCAACATACAGGTCTGCCTTTGTGTTGCAGTTGGGATTCTCAACTCCCTGGCTTCACCTTCAATGACATGTTCATTTCCATTTCAACTCGCCTCCCCTCTCAGTATCTCTATGGCTTTGGGGAAACTGAGCACACAGCTTTCAGAAGAAACATGAGTTGGAACATGTGGGGAATGTTTGCTCGAGATGAGCCGCCAGCGGTAAGAACAGGAATAGAACTAGTACAAATAACCTCTTTGTAAAACTTATTTGAACTCTTGTGACCATAGATGATGGTATATTTATCAGCTTTTCTTCACACTGAAAAATTTTGCTCTCAAATGCAAGAGATTACATACCATATCATGCTCTTTTGCTTCTAAAATATGTCTATCTTCCACTTCTTTGGGCCATAGATTTTAATTATTTTACAAAGTACTATTTAATATACTCTGTAGTGCAGTAAGTACTTAGCTTAATTAAAGAAATACTGTTTTTGCTCTGCAAATGCTTGTAGGTTGAGGGAGATAGGTATTGAAATAATGATAGCATAATGTAATGGATTCTGTGACAGAATTACATAATGATAAAAGGAACAGGGAAAGAGGAGGGTACCTATTTTTGCTTGGCATAGAAGACACAGTTGAGGAAGGTCCTTTGAAGGACAGGACAGTTGAAACTTTTATGTTGAATGTGAGTTTGCTGTTTGGATGGTGACATGGATGCATTTATTAAATTCTCTATAATCACCTCATCCTTTTCTATTGCCAGTATAAGAAGAATTCCTATGGTGTCCAACCCTATTATTTGGCATTGGAAAAGGAGGGTAATGCCCATGGAGTGCTCCTGTTGAACAGCAATGCCATGGGTAAGACAGAGAGGTGTACACTTGTGTGCCACCACAGACAGTTATGAGTGCCATATTAGAGTCTAGAATATCACTAGAGGTAAGGAAATTCAGGGGCAGGGAAATCTGGATGAAGTGACTTTTATTCATTTATCCATTAATTCAAGATTTATGAAATTTTGGCTGCATATTAAGGGAAATGTTGACCAACCACAGTCCCATATTTTCTGTGATACTTTAGCTTATTTTTCACGAGGTGGCTTAAGTTGTTGAGATGGCATAGTTTTTCTAATACAATATTTTATTGGTGCTTTGTGTATTTCATACATCATTTCTCAGTCCAATTTAGACACATTCCTTTTTCCATGTCCTCCACCCCACTCCAGTTCATGCGTTCTGCCATACTTGTCTTGCATCTTTTTCTCAGTGTTTTGAAAGTTTTCCTTTGCTGAGCTTAGGCAGAAGTTCACTGTTTCAGTCAGTTCTTTGACCCAATCCTTTTGTTGTTGTTGTTCCCTCCCATTTGTATTGCTCCAAAATATGCCTATATATACATCACGTATATATCAAAATTATGACCTCTGAAAATAAACTGTATGTTAATTCCCAAATATGTTTAGTTCACATTTTTCCTTTTAATTTTATATTACTCTAAAATATGAATACATACCCTTCACCCATATACCACAATTATAAACTCTGAAAATAAGTGGCAAGTTAATTCTAGAGCCTGTTAAGGGATTCACATTATAACAGCACAGCTGCCTTCAGATAAAAAGAAATATAACATTGGGCTGGAGAGATGGCCTAGCAGTTAAGAGCTCTGACCGCTCTTACGGAGGACCCAGGTTTGATCCCCAGCACCCACATGGCGGCTGAGAACCGTCTGAAACTCCAATTCCAGGAGAACTCAAGTTCCAGGGGAATCTGATGCCCTCTTCTGACCTCCGCGGCCCTCTTCTGACCTCCGCGGCATTGCACGACACGGGTGCATAGACCTGCATGCAGACAGTACATTCCTACACATACAGAAATAAATAAAAAATTAAAAAAAAGAAATATAACATTAACTTTGCTCAGCTTGCCTTTCAACTATGGATTTGGTGCTAGCATCCACAAATGTGGGATACCATTCGTCATCTGTTTTTCTGGGATTGTGTTACTTCAATTGGCATAATAGCTTTGAATTCTATCCATTTATCTGCAAAGTTCATGATGTCAAGATGGCATATTTTATTTCAGGCACTTAAATCCATCCCTGATTCCACAGGCTAAGAGAAGACTTCATACAGGTGGTGCATCTTATGGAACGAGAGAGAAGATGGTGACGTTTAGGGAAGATTTTCCTTCTGGGTGATTTCTAGCTCCACGGGTGTAAATTTAGCTTTGTTTGATTTTTACAGATGTAACACTCCAGCCCACCCCTGCACTGACATACCGCACCATAGGAGGGATTTTGGACTTTTATATGGTTCTGGGGCCAACACCTGAACTTGTAACTCAGCAATACACGGAGGTGGGAAGCCATTCTATCCATTGATAAATTACCGCATATTTATTGTATATTGAATCTATGCTCTTAATACTGAGATGTGGTTCTTATTTTCTTTTTTTTCCATGACTGTCTCTGCTATAGTATTGTCATTTTTCCTGAAAGCCAGATTTTAGTATTATGATGTGTAAAGACATAGAATATTCCGTGTATCTCTTGATTATTCTGAGAATCTCTACTGAATAATCACCACTGGGTTCTCAGGGCTAAGGAAGAGGAGGAAACTTTAGTACAACAATTCTGTCATTCATCTCCAGAGCTGTTCTGCATTTGACTTTCTTACTTATTTGGAGTGAGATCTCTTAGCACTGAGCAGAACTGTTCAACTTTCTTCTTAAAGAGGTCTAGTTGGGTCCATTTATTTCACTTAAAATATTTTTAAACTGATACATACTTTTAAAATACTTGTAGGGTGTGGCATAGTAATTAGGAGAATGTATATAGTATTGTAACGATGAAATAATGTAATTAGCATTTTTCTATTCTAGTTGATTGGTCGGCCAACAATGACTCCATACTGGGCCCTTGGCTTCCAGCTCAGTCGTTATGGATACCAAAATGATGATGAAATCGCCAGTTTGTATGATGCAATGGTGGCCGCTCAGATTCCCTACGTATGCAGCTCTCTCTCAGACCTTAATTGTACATTGAAAACAGTTTTATACAAATCACTGCTGTGGCTACTTTAGTATAAAAAAAATCATGGAAATAATGGGCTTTGTATTATGAAAAAAAGCAGTTGTGGAGATAGCTTGTTACAGAATGCACTGCTTTGGAGACATTGCATTGCTACCCAAATCTCTGTTTCTCCAAACCAGTTTTCCCTTAAGTCCTAAGCCAATGCAGGTGATCATCACTTTGAGATTTCTTTTTAAAGAAATGCTGTTCATTCTGCTTTCATCTGAATATTAACTACTTTCCTTATTGTTCAACAATGGGGGGGCTTGCGCTCAGTGAGTTTCTTGTTCAGAAATCTCAGTTGGGGCTGTGTAGAAACAACTATAAAACAATAGAGGGATGATTCTAAGGTGAATAAATTCAGTATGATTTACTATAAAAAAACAAAACACAATCTTTTTTTTTTCTCCTTAAGAGGGTCTTACTTTAATCACTTTAACCCTTCAGTTAGCACCTTTGATAGACTCACCAAGTTTGAGATGTGAAGAGTGAATGATAGGAAATGAAGGAGGGAAGGGAGAAAGAAGAGAGGGAGAGAGAGAGAGAGAGAGGAGAGAGAGAGAGAGAGAGAGAGAGAGAAGTTGTTACAGAAGCAGCAGAAGAATGTGGACAAGTGAGCTGGGGGAGGAATTAAAAAGCAATCTCAGCTGGCAAAGCTGAAAGCCTGTGTAGGGGAGCACATAATGAGATGGCATTCAGAAGGGGCCTGGGCTGGTTCGGGAAGCCAAGGCGGGCTGGGGAGCTGTGAGTGTACTTTTGGGGCACCTGCTACAAGACCCTGAGCTTCTTGCTTGATCCTTCCTGTAGGACGTCCAGCATGTAGACATTGACTACATGGACCGGAAGCTGGACTTCACCCTCAGCCCCAGCTTTCAAAACCTCAGTCTCCTTATTGATCAAATGAAGACAAATGGCATGAGATTTATTCTTATTCTGGTAGGTATTAAAGCAGACTGGATATCTTTTGTCTTCTATGTTGATGGTTCCAAAATAATACCCCTGGGGAAGGGAAAAGTTGAAGGCTGCCTGAAACTTCCTTGCACATATTGGTAACTTTGTGTGACCTTCTCAATACATATTTTTAAAGTTTTTAAAAGAAAATAAAAAAAGAAAAAAAAAACAAGTGGAAATGCCTTTTAAGAGGCAAAACTTTGTTCCCATTTTTTACAGTGGAGTGTTACTGGATTGTGATTTATTTCCACTCTCTTCTTGGTAGAGGTAGAGGAAAATGGGCAGAAACACTGAATATAGGAAATAAAATTTCTTACTGCTTCAAGATGTACCCAGAGGTGTGGCTCTTTCTGATTCTCATCACTTCCCAAGGAGGAAGCGGTTGTCAGAACCCTTCTTGGCATCCTTACTTGGATGGACTTCCTCATCCTCCACAAACAGATCCAGAATGCCAGTTTACTACTTAGCTGAAAATGTGTCTTCTGGCTTCCACAATCAGAGTGTGACTTTTGTTCCTTCATTAACTCAAGTCTGTTGAACACTGACTTTTGAAAATCATTATTGTACAATTTTTATGTAGGGGGAAGGATTGTAAATAAATAACAAATGACGATGTTCTTAAGAAATCATTTATTCTAAGTGGAGGGAGGCAATCAATCAATCAATCAATCAATCAGTATTGTCTTATTAAACTGGTTTAATTTCAGGAGTTGTTTTCCAAACACACCACACTTTTTTTTTCCTTAATATAAATATTTATGTATTATTTTCATTTTTGTGTATGAGTTTCATTGTTTTTATATACTATTTAATATTATATATATATATATATATAATATATATATAGTAATAGTCTAATGTGTCCTTCAATGTCTGCAGAGGTCAGAAGAAGGTATCTGGCATTTCCCTGAAACTGGAGTTTTTAGTTGTTTTTTAGCTGCCATGTGGGTGCTGGGACTTTAACCTGGATCCTCTGCATGAGCTGCCAGTCTTCTCACCTGGTAGCCCCCTCTACCTTTCTTTTAATATTTTTCTGTGTTATTAGAAAAATAATTTGTCTTGTTGTGTCTCAGTTTTTGCATTTGTTTTCCATTTCATTAGATAGAAATCTGTGTTGTTACATTTTATGATACAGAACTTGTCATTTACTGACTTAGTACTTGTTTCTTTACTATTTATTTATTTATACTTATTCTCTTTGAAAGAGATTGTCCTTAAGACTTAAACGATGGGCTGGAGAGACGGCTCAGTGTTTAACATGCTGGCTAATGACCATCTGTGACTTCAGTTCCAAGAGAATCAATGCCCTCTTCTGGCTTCTGTAGGCACTGCAGTACACTTACACTAGTTGGCAAAACCCTTATACACATAAAACAAAAACAAATAAATAATAAATTAAAAACCTAGTTATATTTTTAAAAGAATTAAACTTCTTCCTTTAGATATCATAACAAGTTCATCTCACTTAGGGGAGGTAATGGACCTAGTAAAGAGTTTCTGTTTATTTAGTATTACTTCTTGGATCATTAATTCTTTCTGCAGTGTGAATTGTCCGTTCAGTGTTTGGTCAGGGATTTTTTTGGAGATATTTTACTCCTATTTGCGGTTTTAAACCTTTCACCACAGGATCCAGCCATTTCTGGCAATGAGACCCAGTATCTCACCTTCACTAGAGGACAAGAAAACAATGTGTTCATCAAATGGCCTGACACCAATGACATTGTCTGGGGAAAGGTAAGGCTTGAGAAACATTCCTGAAATTAATCTGTTTCACAATAAATTCCTATAAATTCTGGAAAGATATGCTAGGGAATTAATACATTATTGAATGAGCAGAAATCTTTTGGATGCTAACAAGCTAAGTAAGCTTTAAGACTAAAATTGCAGTTCTAATCTTCTAAAATACTGAGCTCTCTGTTAGTTACTGCCTAGAAAATATTCTGATACCCCTTCATTTCCTACTTGGTCCCAGCACTTACTTTGCTGTGCTACATTACTGTTTCTCCTTAATAAAAACAGCCTGACTCTTGACATCCATTTTAAGGCCAAGAGGTGACCTGAACTGCTGAAAACCTGTTCCTTCAGAATTCTCTCCGAACTGGGCTTCAGAACAAGGGCTCCCTCTTTGTTTTATTGAAGCAATATTTCCAGCATGAAATGGGGAAATAAAGTTGGACCCTTATCAAAGGCCTAGACCAACATGCACACCAATCATAAGCAGATGTTATCAGTTGAACCCCATGTATGGTTTCCAAAATGAATGGGTTTATCTTTGTGTTTTCTTTGATTTCTAATATTCACATTATACACACATTTGTACATACACTGTTCCAGGTCCAGGACAAGGAAGGGTCGTGAGGAATTAGCATTGTGTTTTGGTTACGAAAGGAACTCAAGGTCTAGTAGGCTTGTTTACATTACAAGCAAGATAAGATTAACATTTTGGCTGTAAGATTAAGTAAAACATTTGTACAAAGTATGCTTATATCGTAAAAATAATTACCACATTTGGCAGTCATGTTTTTAAAATAAACACTAAGAACCCCTAGAAAGCAACTCTGAGATCTGTACTCAGCCACATAAATTCAAAACATTTGCCTTTGACCAATGGTGCTGAATCAGGCTTTAAAAATTTCTCTTGTCTCTTTGAATTCCTTGTTGTGGCCCTAATCCTTATCCATATGTCTTATAGCAATGGCATTTTAGATGGACTACACCCCAGGAGAGAATAGGTCTTTGTTGCTCAGATGAAAGCTCAGTTCTTGCTGGGCATGGTGGCACATACCCCAGCACTTGGGAGGCAGAGGCAGGCAGACTGAAGCCAGCTGGGGTTACAGGAAGACCTGTCTCAAAATAAAACAGAACAAAACAAAAACAACAAAACAGCAGCAGCAGCAGCAGCAGCAGCAAAACTCAGGTTCTTAATTTATCATGCTGCTTCCTATTGCTCTGGGTATATGCCCTGCCCATTTTGAATATGGCCTTTTCAGCTTACCCAGTCAATTACTACACTTCAAGACCAACTCAAACTCCACTTCTGATAAAGCTTTTAACTGTTTTGGTTATATTATAGAGAGTTTTCTGTGTCATTGCCCTCAGAAACTACAGCAATACAGCACAGCACTTATTTAAGTCTATGATTTTTGAGAAAGCAGGTAATAGTTCCTACTTAGATCTTAGAAGAATGCTTGGCACATAGTAAGTGTTCAGTAAGTGTTCTCTGGTTGATGAATTGTCCAATGCATATAATTAATGTATTGCTAATTACACATGAGATTGGTTAAAGCTAATTATGGTTGGGTGAGGCAGAACTGGCCTTCCTTAAGGATGATTATTCAGAAGTTAGAAGCTCAATCAAACAAAAACCTATCATGGAACTTTAGAAATGGGTAGCAAAACCCAATCTTAGCTGAAGAAATATTGGCAGCTAATTATGGTTGGGTGAGGCAGAACTGGCCTTCCTTAAGTGAGGGACCCCTGATAGGCTGACTAGAGCTCAGTGGATGAACTGGCACTGAGGAATGGCCAGGGTGAGTAATTTGGCACAGTAGGCCCTAACACAAATGACAAAATGTATGGATACTGGGGGAGGGGGCCGTGTGGGAGGGGGTCAATGGAGAAGGGGGTATAAAGGCAATTAAGACTGATTGAAATATTATGTATGAAATACACAAAAATTCAATGAAAAAGATCAGATAAAAATAATTCAAGTATACAGCCATACCACCTTGAATGTGCCTGATCTCATCTGATCTCGGACGCTAAGCAGGGTCGGACCTGGTTAGTACTTGGATAGGAGACCGCCTGGCAATGCCGGGTGCTGTAGGCTTGGGCTAGAGGGATAGCGCAGCTGTTAAAGGCTAAGGCTAACAACCAAAAAAAAAAAATAATTCAAAAAAGAATTTTAAAAACTTAGCTTAATATGTAAATTCAGAATTAAAATTATGAAAACTTATGAAATAAGTCAATAAACTGCAGCCAATGTCACCTGGGTGAACTCCATACATTCAACATTAACAATTTAATTTGTGACAAAGCTGTCTGGCATTTTGTGAAGATGCATCTCATTAGAGCTCAGCATATAAAACATCTCATGGTCTATATACATTGACATTTAAAGGGTTTGATTTTTCTCATTTCTCTAGGTTTGGCCAGAGCTGCCCAATGTGAATGTGGATGGATCCCTTGACCATGAGACTCAGGTTAAGGTACAGTTAGCAGATTATATATATATATATATATATATATATATATATATATATTCTCACCCTATTGGATATTGCATGTTTAATCCTGAAGGATTTCATTTTCCCGAATGAGAAACCTAACAACTAAAATGGAAACATACAGGAAGAAAATTATCAATGAAATCCCCTATGTTTAGTAGGTTGTGATTCAAGTATAATGTTGTTTGAAAAAGTCTAAAGTACCCACAGCTCAGAAGCAATGCTAGCCAGCTGAAAGAAGATGCCATATCAAACCCAATACCTGCAGATTTGGTCACGTGCATCTTGTTTTCCTCTGGATGGCAGGGCCTTTTTGGCTTGGCCAATCTACAAAAATTCCCATGTATTTTTATAATTAAACAGATTGAATACTATTCACTTTCTCTTTTCCATGGTTAAATCTCTAATCGTAAAGCAAATCGTATGTTTAAAAAAGACTTTCAGAGGCTAGAGAGATGGCTCAGCAGTTAAGAGAACTGGCTGTTTTTGCAGAGGACCTGGGTTTGATCCCCAGCACCCATATGGTGGCTAACAATCATCTGTAACTCCAGTTCCAGGGGATCTCCTCCGATGACCTCAGTGGTCATGGCATGACATGGGTGCAGTGCACTTACATACATTCAGGCAATATGCTCATACACAAAAAAATAACCTTTTTAAAAAAAGGACTTTCAATCTGCCTAACCACTTCCTAAGAAAATTAAAAACACCCCACCTCACCACCATCTCTGTATCCATTCTAGTCTCTGAGGTCAGGACAGAGACTGAGGTGCGAGCTGGATAGGACCAAACGCTTGTTCATCTCCCCTTCCGGCCCCAGGACTCCCATTCCTGAGTAGGGGAAAACCTTACCATGGGAGCACGTGGCCCTCTTCCAGATGTACAAGGCCCATGTTGCTTTCCCTGATTTCCTGCGTACCAGCACAGCTGCATGGTGGAAGAAAGAGATAGAAGAGCTCTATGCAAACCCTCGGGAGCCAAGGAAGAGCTTGAAATTTGATGGATTGTGGATTGTAAGTAAACCCCAAATTCTCTGAACATGCAAACAGTCAAAACCCAGGGAGACAGCTCACAGACTCAAAAATCAGAGAGCTGGGAGGAGATGGGCCAAAGGGAGAGAATATAGGTTCCGAGACCAGGAATAGGAGAGATTATTGTGGCTTTACCTAGACACATGCTGTCTGGTGGAAGGTGAAGCTCATCAAGGACAAGTGCACCAACTAATGAAGGTGTCACAACATAGAAGAATACCCTGGCATCTCCTATCCCGACCCTCCAGCTCCAGTACTCCGCACCTGCCAAAGCCAACCAGAATCCCTTAAGTACATTCCCATAGGAAAGGTCAGCCCTGGGTGTGAGCATGGGATGAATTCAGGAGTCAAAAGTAATTCACTAGTGGCCTGTACAGACTACCCTGAGAGAGTGTCTTTAAAAAGCCTGCTCATCAGGGTAGAGATCTCTGTGAGATCAAGCAAGTTCCAGGCCAGCTGGTTCTACAAGGAGACCCTGTCTCTAAAACAAAACAAAAGTAGACTAAAATCAATAAATTAACCTGTTCAGATGTGGGTTACACCAGTATCTGGCCTTCAGAGGAGAGATTCCCGAGATGTCTCTGGGACATGTGTCCAAGGGCTTCTCCGTTTGTGTTTTTCTAGGAGTAAGAGGAAGCACATCAGTGTTATGGTTTCTTTGCCAATCTATCCCTGACAGCCTAAGCAAGTTCTAAGCCAGCTGTAAAAGCTGTTCAGTTCTGAGACAGGTTGGAAGAGGTTCACAGTTGGTATAGATGCAAGTGTATAATTCCTGTAGCTTCCTTGTGACCTCACAAGCCACTTGAACTTTCAGGATAGACAGGCACAGCCTATTATGTGGTAGGGCATAAATTAGCCTGAAAAGAAATTTCAGTGATCTAGGGAACTTTGAGGAAGACAAAATTCTGAAACTATTAGGTGTTTGTACAAATAGGAAAAAAACAAAACAAACAAAAACAAACATTGCTGGGTAAGCCAAAATAATAGCTCCCAAATACTTCAATAACTCTTATTTAAAATAGAAAAAGAACACATTTTAACTTTCCTATTGATAACATAGGCAATGAATATTATCAGTTAGACATTCACTGATGTATGATTTGATTTCCAGGTTTATTTCTGAATTATTACAATTATTCAGAGTGGATTTACAGCAGAGAGCAAGACTCTTTTATTTTGTTTAATATCAGCAGCATCAGTCTGGGGTTTGGTCCTAAAGAAAGGGTAGATAGAGGTAGATCATAGTGACCACAGGCTGCAGATGCAACGTAAGTAATCTGTGGATAGAAAACAGAATATGTCTCCTTGGGTCCAGGGTCCAGCTTTTCATTACTTTTCCCTTTATGGTGCCAACCTCATTCATTTGTAAAGACGCCGGGGGAGCTGGAAGGAGTTCTCCCCTCCACTAAGCAGACCTGGGTCCTGTGGGTCTTTTGATTCACAGGATTCAGCATAACGGGGTCATTTCCTTGAATTTAGCATCCTGTGTAGCCAAGGACATGCTGCCCTGACATGATGGACTCTTTTCTCTGCTTATTTATTCTAGGATATGAATGAGCCATCGAATTTTGTGGATGGATCTGTTGGGGGCTGCCGTAGTGAGGTTCTCAATAACCCACCCTATATGCCATGTATGTAGACAGTTAACTATTAAGTTTCTTTCCTGCTCAAGACATTCTTTCCTTTTAATTCTCAAATGAAGCCAAATGTCTTGAAGGTGAGGAGTGAATATACTCTCAGCACGACATAAAATCCAAAATAGAATTACTTTGATGCCCAAATGATTAAATTAGTACTTAGGTGTAGAAATAATGACATGATGATGTGTTATAAAAGGGAAGCAGGCAAAACACTTGATTGCATTGATAACTGTGAGCCAATTGACACAATTTTAAATACATATCTATATACACATATATACTCCTACACAGGAACACACACCCACATCACATAGGTTCTTTTGATCAGAAAATTAAAACTTAGTCTCTAAACCCTCTGCTGATGTCTAGATAATTCATGAAAGATAATCCTTGATAATCATCATTCTTGTACTAGAGACCGAAATAGGAGTCTCAGATCAGAGAGATATCAGAATCTTGAGTCTGCTTATCACACAGAGGCTCAAGGAGTGAAGTTCCTAATAGCAGTACACCAGCAATCTAGAAGTTTCTGAATCTCTAGTTCACTGCTATGTTGCCCACAGCTCACTGTCCCATTCATTAATTCATTCACTCACTCATGCATTCATTCTTCTATTCATTTGTTCACTCTTTCCTTTCTTAATATAGTATTTATGTGCCAGGCAAATGAACATATCAGAAAGATCTAGAAACATTCGTTCAGAATTAATTGAAACAATATCTATTCCCTTGAGAACATTACCATCTAGTGGAATAAACAGCTCTAACAACAAAGGGCTTCTTCATGTTGAGAAATGAGCTGACAGCAGATTACATTAGAGTTAGAGAAAAAAATTGCTTTATTCAGCTCATACCCTCCTCTAAGCATCAATTATTAGATCACAAAGTACCACTTTTCTACATAAGAAACACTAAGGAATTTAGACCTGTTACTGGTAACAAAGGCATTGATTGAAAAGAAGAAATGCTGAAAAGATGGACATTTCCATTTATTATGCAAACCAAGTTGTTTGGGAAAGAACTCAGCATAGCCTCCCCCCCCCCCAGATTTGGCATCTAGGGATAAAGGCTTGAGCAGCAAGACCCTGTGCATGGAGGGTGAGCAGATCCTGCCAGACGGCTCCCGGGTGCGACACTATGATGTGCACAGCCTGTACGGGTGGTCCCAGACAAGACCCACTTACGAGTGAGTATGTTTTTTGTTGTTTTGTTTTTTTTGAGACAGGGTCTCCCTTTAGTTCTAACTGGCCTGGAGCTCACTCTGTAGACCAGGCTTGCCTTGAACTCATAGAGATCCACCTGCGTCTGTCTCCCTCCCGAGTGCTGGGAATAAAGGCGTGTGCCAATACACTGGGCTAGAATGAGCATGTTTTTGTTTACTGGCAACAAATATAATTTTTCACATTGTTACTTTTTTCCTATTTGCATTGTGTTTTTCACCTATATAATTCCAGTTAAATGAATGGATGAATTTCAAAATACATGTTAGATTCATGATTTGCAAATATTTTTCCTCATTCTGTAGACTCTTTTTTTGCTGTGATGCCTTTAATAAAAAAGTATATATATATATATATATATATATATTATGCGTGACTAATTTGTCACTTGTGATTTTGGTATCATATAAAAATAAAAACAATTGTATTACTCAAGGTCATAAAGATTGTCTTCTGGTGTTCGTTTGTTTAGGCAGAACATCACATAGTTCAGGTTGACCTGGAACTCACTATGTAGGTTAGGCTGATCTCCAACTCCTGATCCTTCTGCCTCTACCTTGTACATGCCAGAATCACAGGCACATGGCACCATGCTCCGTATCTGTTTTCTTTTAAGGATTTTATGGTCTTTACCCTTAGATCTACCTACAGAGAGGTTCATCTCTGTGTGATATATTAGAGATTCGATTTCATTCCTTTCCATGCAGAGCTCTAGTTGTTCGTTTGTTCATTGAGCTGTGTTTTCACTTTGACAAAAAGAAACCAACAATAAATGACTGAGGAACTATTTATGGACTCAATCCAAGTGCATTGATTTCTATATACTTCTTGGTGTTTTTGAGACAGAATCTTGCTATGTAGCATATGCTTGTTTCAATTTGCTATGTATTCTAGCCTGGCCTTGACTTTGCAGTAATCCTGCCTCAGCCTCCCAAGTAAGTTCTGGGATTAGAGGCATGTACCAACATGCCCAGTTTCTGTACCTACCTTCCTATAGTCTACACCGCCTTAATTAATGAACTATGAATCTTCCTACTTTGTTTACCCCTTTCAAGATTGTTTTAGTTAGTCTTCATCTCTTATATTTGATATGACTTTTAGGGTCAATTTTTCAATTTCTATAAAATATCAACAGGGGTTTTGATAGATTACACTGAATCTACAGAAAACCATGGAAGAGTTGTCATCTTTTTTTTTTAATTTTTAATTTATTTTTGTACGTGTATGAATGTACTGTAGGTTTGTGCACCCGTGTTGTGCAATGCCGTAGAGGTCAGAAGAGGGTCTCGGATTCCCCTCGAACTGGAGTTAAAGACGGTTCTTAGTCGCCACGTAGGTGCTGGGGATTGAACCCGGGTCCTCTGCAAGAGCAGTCAGTGCTCTTAACTGCTAGGCTATCTCTCCAGCCCAAGAGTTGTCATCTTAACAATATTAATTCTTTCACCGGGCGTGGTGGTGCACGCCTTTAGTCCTAGCACTCAGGAGGCAGAGGCAGGCAGATCTTTGTGAGTTCAAGGCCAGCCTGATCTACAGAGTGAGTTCCGGGATAGCTGGGACTACAGGGAGACCCTGTCTCCAAAAGACAAAAACAAAACAAGACAATATTAATTCTTTTGAGTTGTCTTTTGATTCCTAACATCACTGTAGAAAAGAGGGTCTTTCCTGGAAGAAATACTCTGACTCTTAGTGGAACAGCACTTCAGTCTCATTCTTCAAGCTGCAGCTACTTTTTATAATGAAGTTCTATGGCTGCTCCCTCTTCAAATTCACCTCCTTGTTCTTTCCAACCAGAGCTGTGCAGGAGGTGACAGGAAAGCGAGGCATCGTCATCACCCGCTCCACGTTCCCCTCCTCTGGCCGCTGGGGAGGACACTGGCTGGGAGACAACACTGCTGCCTGGGACCAGCTGAGGAAATCTGTCATTGGTGTGTGGGTTATTCGGAGGGAGCACTTCTGGTGGTAGAAGTGGTACTAAAAACATGTTATTTGGGTATAGCATGTGGGTTTAGATTACCATCTAGGTGGCAGTAAAATATCAAGTGTTAAGAGTTCTGTGGATATGAGTTTTAATGTATACCTGCCTTTTAATATGTTCATCATAAATTGTCCAAAGTTTTTATTTACATCTTGTCTCATTGTAGGCATGATGGAATTCAGTCTCTTCGGAATATCGTATGTAAGTCATATTGAGGCCATTGGTGATTATCTGGATTTCAATGTATGTACATCTTAAGATAGTACCCAGTTAATGCTCTGATTTTGCTTCTTCTCAGACAGGAGCAGACATTTGTGGGTTCTTTGGAGATGCTGAATATGAGATGTGTATTCGCTGGATGCAATTGGGAGCATTTTATCCATTTTCCAGGAATCACAACACCGCTGGGACCAGGGTAAGGCAGCCATTATTCTTGCTGCAAGTGTTTCATACAAACATCAAATCACAGCCACTTTTGAAATCACAAGGAGGTCTATTATTCTTAACTTCTCAACAAATCATGAAGACCCTCAATGTATGCATTAATGAAAATGTTTTCAATATTCCATTGCTTGTAATAGCCTCAAAATTCAGAATTTGAGTTATCAATAATTTAAAAATAAAAATTCTTCATCTCTTGGAGGCCTTGTTGCCAAGAAGAAAGACATTTTGATAACTTCTCCCATGGAGATAAAATATAAAAGTCCCCATTTGCTTTAAATAATATTGAGTTTGTGTTTTACTCAAACCATCTCTGATGTATCAGAGCTGCGTAGAGACATTGTACATGTGTAAAGACAACGGTAGACCTGTGCAAAGATCCTGATTATCAGTGATAAAGAGGAGAAGCACTGGCTCTAGGTGAGAAGGGCAGGGGAAGGGGTAGGCTAGAAATAGGTGTGGGATACATGCTGAATAAGTGTCCAGCAATCCTTTTCTGAGATCATTAGGATGGAGTAAAGAAGAGCCGCTCTGTTATATGCTTGCTTACATCTCTAGAGACAAGATCCTGTGTCCTGGAATTCAACTTTTGAGGAGTACTCGAGGAAAGTGCTGCGGACCAGATATACCCTGCTGCCTTATCTGTATACCCTGATGCATAAAGCTCACACAGAGGGCAGCACCGTCATCCGACCGCTGTTCCACGAGTGAGTGTTGCCTCTTTCCCCACACAATGGATCTGAACATGTCTTGTAAAGAGCCTTTTGCAACATTTGCAAGAGTGGGGATGAGTTTCTAATGCTTGATTTTTCCAGGTTCACAGACGACCAAATGACATGGGATATAGACAGCCAGTTCATGTTGGGCCCGGCCATCCTCATCAGCCCTGTGCTGGAAAGTGTGAGTTTCTTGTTATAGACCAGAACTTCTCATATCTCATAATCCAAAGCCACAGGTGAAACATTTTATTTTCTTTAAAAAATATTACATTTATTTGTGTGTGTGTGTGTGTGTACATGCACACACATGCAAAGGCAAAGTACAACTTTCAAGAGGTAGTTCGCTCCTACCACATAGGCTCCAGGGACTGAATTCAGATTATCAGTTTCAGTGGTAAACCCATCAACCCACTGAACATCTTCACCAGCCCCAAGGAGGACGTTTTAAAGATGCCTTTTCAACCTCAACATTTTCAAACAAGTAACTTTCTAGAACATAGAAAGGAGATGTCTACCCTCATTTTATGTATTAATGAAAACTTGTCCACATGGATAAGTTTTCCCACTTTGGAATTCTGATGACCCTGTGTACTTCTATAATTTATATATATATATTTTTAAATTTTATTTATTTTTTTATGTGTATGAATGTACTGTCTGCATGTAGGTTTGGTTTGTACACCCGTGTGTACTCGGTCAGAAGAGGGTGTCAGATTCCCCTGGAACTGGAGTTAAAGATGGTTCTCAGCCACCATATGGGTGCTGGGGATTGAACCTGGGTCCTCTGCAAGAGCAGTCGGCGCTCTTAACCAACCACTAGGCCATCTCTCCAGCCCCAATTTATATATTTTTTTATTTGTCTGCGTATCTGAAGAAGAATTTTCAAAGCTTATTTATTAAAAACCTCTCAAATTTTTTTTTTTTGAGACAAGGTCTCCCTTTAGTCCCAGCTGGCCTGGAGCTTGCTCTGTAGGCCAGGCTAGCCTTGAACTCTCAGAGATCTGCCTGGCTCTGCCTCTGGAGTGCTGAGATTAAAGGTGTATGCCATCACACCCAACACCCCTCAAATTCATGATATGGCTAAGAAAATTCTGTTTTTATCTTAATTCTATAGAAATATTTTAAATAACAATATTGTTTGTTCATTGGAATATTCATAGTAATATATTGATTTTATGTTTCAGACCACTTCTGAGATTGATGCTTATTTCCCCCAAGCCTGGTGGTATGACTATAGCACGGTAAGTTTGGATATTTTTTTGTGAAGATCCAGGTTGTGCTGTGCCTGTGCAGGCTCAAGAGAGCTGACTGGAGCGTTCTCCTGACTTCCTAGCCCATGCAGCAGTAATTTCCAGCTTTTTCTGCCCTGGCAAGGTTTGTATAGATGAGGATATGCATAAATGCATAGCTAACATCTGAAGGCCTCCATCTCATTGGTGCACACCACACACCGTTCCTGGAGATACCACGAAAATGTTAGGTTTCCAGAGGCTTAAGGAAAAATGAAAATCAAAGACTGTTTCATCTGCAGTGCTTTGCTGCTTTTCCAACATGTTTCCCAGGAAGAATTTTTAGTAAAACATGCACTTACTTAATCCATTTATCTGTCAACCATTTCTTCGTTCTAGGAATTGGGCCAAGAGTCAACAGGCGAGAGGAAAATCCTGAAGGCTCCTCTGGACCACATTAACCTTCATGTCAGAGGAGGCCACATCCTACCTTGGCAGGAGCCTGCAATGAACACTCACTTCAGGTAAGAAGAGGCAGTGTTTTATGACCTGGCCCTTTACCAGGGCTATGTGGATGTAAATAAACCAAATTGCAGAGGAGTTTGGTTGGATTCTATGAGTACTCGCCTTCTGGACTGGAGGAAGACAATTCTTGGAGTCGATTGCTGGGAGGTCTTTGCCTGTAGTGTGTGTCAGGAGCACAATAATCCTGAGCATGAGTTCCCCTGCATCATTAAAAGAGGGGAGCCTTATTAATGAGTACCTTGATTTGCAATGACTGCTCAGGGATGCAGTGCTTGTTGCCAGGCAGACTTCAGTGAGCTCCAAAAAAGATTTCATAATACACACACACACACACACACACACCCATACACACACAAACACACACACACACACACACACACACACAAACACACACAAACATACTCATTAAGGAAAATATGTGGGGAGGTATACAAAAACAAAACTGAAGTTTACTTTCAGCCAGTGATGAAAAAAGCATGGTTTACATGAAAGAGAACCTTGAGCTGAGTTGTAAGTAGCAAGACAAGGAGAAAATATTCTGGAAGGGTGAAAGAACTAAAAGTGAAAGCCAAGTTGGATAAATAAAACTCAAGCAAGTTGGAGTTAATCATGGAAGGCTGTGAAGGCATATGAAGTGGTCTGGACTTTGTAGTAACTTGAAGGCTATTGAAGTGTTATTTTTCCCTTGGATCATTGTATCACATCATAGACATATTAGAAAGTATGCATATGAGTTTTGACAATTAAAGTTAAACCAAATGTTTCATTAAACTATAAATTATTTTCTGTTGATTGATATTTTATATTTTATCTCACTTTATTTTTTCAACTTTATGTACATATTTAATATATCGATTCTTATTTCTTTTTTAAAAAATTGTTTATTTATTTTATGTGTATGAGTGTACTGTCTGCATGTAGGTTGGTGCACCCATGTCATGCAATGTTGCAGAGGTCAGAAGAGGGTATTGGATTCTCCTGGAACTGGAGTTAAAGATGGTTCTTAGCTGCCATGTGGGTGCAGGGAATTGAACCCGGGTCCTCTTAACCGCTGAGCCATCTCTCCAGCTCCACAATTCTTATTTCTACCTAAGTAATATTTTCAATAAAATATGCTCGTCATTCTTTTTTGTTGTTGTTTTTTTTTTTTTGGTCTTTTTGAGACAGGGTCTCCCTGTAGTCCCAGCTGTCCTGGAACTCACTCTGTAGACCAGGCTGGCCTTGAACTCACAAAGATCCGCCTGCCTCTGCCTTCCAAGTGCTAGGATTAAAGGCGTGCACCACCATGCCCGGCCTAAAATATGCTCTTCATTCTTAAAGACTACAACTGAGTAAAAAGTGTCTTGTTTCTTTTATAGTCGACAGAATTTTATGGGATTGACTGTTGCTTTGGATGGTAATGGGAAGGCTGAAGGTCAAATGTTTTGGGATGATGGGCAAAGCATTGGTGAGTATGAACTTCCCATTGACCTTGTATATCTTTCAGACTGTGACACAGAGGCTTGACATGTACAAGCAGGGGCTGAAAACTTATCTCTGTCAATAAGGCAAGGTATTGGGAGAATTTTTGCAACTCTGACTTACATCTATTACACTGCAAATTATTATAGACCAAGTATGGTTCCAGTCTAATATGTTAATGAACCTGACATGATGGATTGGCTGTGGCCAATCTATCTGCATAGATCTGTCTCACTCTGACAAAACAGCATGGAAGCCAAAACCTGGATAGTGGAGTCATCCTCCACTGGGCATGGGCATGGCTCTTCTCTTGGGTCACCCATCAATGCCGGTTATCTTTTCCCTTATAAGTGAGCCCACTCTGGAGACAAACTTGAACCTGGAAAATCTCTTGAAGACTTATAAAGTGGAAATTAAGTATTTTAAGAAAGGTGCTTAATGCTATGTGTGCTTTCTGTCCCAATCCAGGGACTTCCTTGTACCTAAGATAACTGACACCTGTTACCATCATCAGAACACTCTCTTCCTTAGGCATCTCCATAGAACACTAGCACATTGCTATCAACTAACTCACTTTTACTGCTGTTATCCTGGTCCAGAGCATTCTGATCTTGCAAAGTGCCACATTTTTCTGATACTACAATCTATTTCATGGAAGCATAAAATAGTCTCTTTAAGAAGCTTTAAAGGCAGAAATTAGAAAAACATTTCTTAGTTTTTTGCTGCATTTCCTTTTGCTTTTCTATTTTCTCCTTAAAATATTAATTCATATGTAGCTGAAAATGTGATGAATTTAATTTTAAAATCTATTTTATTTTCATTGAATGTAATATCCAATATATATCTAGATCTTGCAATATACTCTTTGTAGGCAACATTTATCTAAGTATAATTTTTCTCTCTATGTGATGTAAATTCTAAGAGGCATTTTAAGGTTTTATTTTTGATATATTTTTTATTGAATTTTTGTGTATTTCATGCACAACATTTTAGTCCTCTTTATATACTCATTGGTACCCTCCTATAGCCTCTTCCAGTGGATTTAATGCATTCTGTCCTTTATGTTAAGGCCCATTGAGTCATGTTTAGTGTCCCTGATGCCCCTCAGCACAGGTTCGTCCACTGGGGTCTAGTCAGCCTATTTAGAGTCATTCCCTTAAAGAAGATCAGGTCTCCCTCACCCAGCAGTAATCAGTTGTCAACAGTTCTTTGGCCAAGATTGGGGCCTGGTACCCACTTCCATAGTTCAATGCTAGGTTTTTGTCTGCTTGAGTTTTCATGGGTCTTGTGCATGAAGTCATCATTGCTGTAATTTTATATGAGCAAGGTCTCAGGGAGCATATAAGACTCTATTTCCATATGCTCATCCACCACTTTGAGTATTAAGTTTTGGATTTTAGATATTGCAATAGAGTATATTACTAAGAAGAAATTACTGTCTTTTATTTAGTTTTTTTTTATAATGGCTTTATTGATGTTTTGTGTATTTCAGACATCATTTCTCAGTTTAGTTTAGACATATTCCCCTTTCCATTCCCCCCACCCCACCCCACCCCAGATCATGCACTGTCTTTTATTTAGTTTTAAAAAGTTGTAATTTATGTAACTGTATCCTTGTTTAGAATATAGTACTTTGGGTTTTAACAAGTATGTATAGTTAGATAATCATCACTACAAACAAGATATGGGATTTTATTTTATTTTTTTTCATCATATAAGTGCATGCTTAACTTTTGAAGAGCTGCCCGCATTTCAGTGTGTCTGAACCATTTCCATTACTAACAGCAATAATTCAGAGTTCCAATTTTTCATGTTGTTACTAATATTTGACATTTTCAATTAAAAATGTTATTTTAAGGAACATAAACTGATAGTTTATTGATAGTTTATTTGGCTTTATTTGCATTTCACTGATAATATTTTTTCACATACTTATGTCTTTTTATAGATCTTCATTGGAGAAAGTTATATTCTTGCTTATTTTAAAATGTTCTTTTTGGGGGGCCATTTTGAGGCAGAGTCTCCCTGCCTGGAACTCACTATGTAGCGCAAGCTGGCCTGGATCTCACAGAGATCTGCCTGTCTCTGCCTCCTGATTGCTGGGAGTGAAGGTGCGTGCCATCATACCTGGCTTATTTTAAAATATTGTTGCCTTTTTATAGTATCATACCTGGCTAATTTTAAAATATTGTTGCCTTTTTATAGTATTTTTCTTTTATTTTTGTTAGCATATATTACTTATACATTATGGGCCTCGTGCTGACGTTTTCATAGGTGTTTGTAGTGTATTTTGATTATATCCACTCCCTGTTATCCATTCTTTTGCGTCTGACATCTCATATCTTTATCAAATTAACATCGCACAAACGTGAGCGATTATACCTGGACTCTCATTTTATTATATTAAGTCTATATGAGTTTTGTTTCCTCTTCTGGAGTTTTTGAGACAGGGTCTCACTATTTACCCCTGGCTGGCTTCAAACCCACAATGTAGACCAGGCTGACCTCATTCTCCTGGTGATCTGCCTGCTTCTGCCTCCCCAGTGATTGGATTAAATGCATGTGCCACCACACTGGCTATAGGCATATTCTTAGTACTCATCGTCACACTGTTTTGATTAGAGTAGCATTGTAGTACATTTTTAAAGGAATATTATTATTGGTCCTTGTGATTTGCATACACTAAATCTTAATCATGTTTAGAGCCCCTCCCCCATTTGCACCCCTCTTGCTGTAGTTCCCCCTCTGGATTTTATGCATTCTGTTGTAATATGTTAAAGCCTCTTGAGTCAAAGTTTTGTACCCAGTTCCCCGGTGAAAGTTCATTCATTGGAGTGCTGTCAGCCTATCCATTACCCTGCAGTAATGGTGAAGGCATGCACAAGACCTATGGCAGAGTCAATCAGACAAACACCCCACATAGAACTGGGGAAGTGGGCATCAGGTCCCACCCTTAGTCCAGGAGCCACTGCCATCGTAGTAAGTTTTAAAGTCAGAAATCGTGAGATTTTCAACTTTGTTCCTCTTTTTGGATTGAAATAAAAGTTCCAGTGTGTGCTGTGTTCTATAGAGGGGTAACAATAGTTTATGAGAAACAACAGTGTATTTTGTGAATAACTGCTATAGAAACAGGAGTTCAAAGGCTCCAAACACAAAGTATGATCAAGAGGTGAAAAACTTTATTAAATGTTGAAGCATGGGCTTCATAAGCATGCACAATTATTATGTATTAATTTAAAACTTAAAAAAATGCCTATGGAGAAAGAATTGGTAACTGTTTGATTTGATCATTATGCAATATAAATGCTTATGATCATATCATGCACTCCCCAATAAATATGTTAAATTAAAATAATAATTAATGAAAAGAAAATTATTTTAAGAAAGTTTTATATTCATATTTTAAGAAAAAGGGGCAAGAGCTATTTTTTCTTCTTTTTTAATTTTTCATGTCTTTTTTATTTTTTATTGTTTATTGTTATTAAACTTTTTCCATAGGTCATACATCATTTCTCAATCAAATCTAGAGTTGCTTCCCTTTTCATGCCCCCCACCCAACCTGAGTCCCTACACTCTGGCATACACGCAGAGTTTTTTTTTCAGTTCTTTCGTTGTTGTTCTCTCCAACATGTATTGCTACAGTATATGTATATATATATTTATATGTATACATAAATATATACATACATATATACATACACATATCACTTGAATTGGAGGGTTTTTTTTTTTTTTCTAAAAGATGTCATGTTTTCCTTAAGGAAGTGCTCGAAGGTTCCTCCTTGGCAATCCCAAACAACCATCAATCCTGCACTTTTGCTCCACATTGGGGTCTTTCCCTCCCATGGTCCCCCAAATGAAGTCCAGTAAGCATGCGTCCTGTCTTGATCCCCGGTACTGCCCTCCATGATATAGCTCAGGTCTATATTCTGACGAGGCTGACATCCCCTTAGCTGTTTAGTCCACGAGCTGGGAATCTCAGTAGTCCCCATCTGGCATTGAACGTTTGGAGGATTCTTGGAAAGACACGAGTCATCAGTCCATATTGGAAGTTTAAAAAGCTGTGTCTCACGTCTTTGAGGAGTGCCAAAAGTGGTGGCAGCCACAGAGTAGATGCACTTGCCAATAAGAATTGAAGACAGGCCAAACAACAGTACTCTCTCTTTTTTCTTTTGTCTTTTTACTAAGATCTCAAGTTTTATGTCTGCAGTACAGTTTCTCTAGTCTTACTGATTATTTATATCTGATTGTACTTTCCTTTTGGATGCTTAAAGCCACACAGTTAGCCCAGATTAACCAAGGTTTTTGTTTTCTCAAGGTCAGTTGAGGATCTGGTCCTCAGGGGTCTCTTGGGGTTTTTTGGAGGGGGAGAGGAGGGTGGGAGCACCTTGCTCCTTTCAGCTTTTCATTTACCAGTTCTATCAACTCAAGGACAAAATCAGGTCTTGCTAGACCAGGCTTCCTTTTCTGAAGCATGAGCAGACTTTCCTCTTATATAGACTGGACACTGGCTGAAGTCCCACCAGTGGCTCTCCAAGACCTCCCTGAACAGGAAGCTTGGTGACCCACATTTGCAGGACATTTCAAGAGATGCCCCCATGCATAATTCCCTAAGACTTGGTTGACCTCTGAGGGCAAGGAACAAAGTTATCCCTTAGGTCCCTTGGCCAAATTGGTATGGGCATTAAGTATGGTCATTAAGCACCCAAAAAGGCTAAGTTGCACCAGCCTATTACACTGCACCTATATTAAAATTGTATCCTTTGGAAATAAACTGTATGCTATTTTGCAAGAGCTGTTTTAAACCATGTTGGGACTGAGGCAATATCTCAGTGATAGAGGCTTATCTAGTATGTTTAATCCATATCACCTCCAGAAAAACTCAGCATTGAAAGTCTGGGTTAGAAAATTCTCTGTTGTTGGTACACTGGTCATTATTTAGGATTAAGCATTATTCCTGCCCTACCTTCTTGTAATGGCAATATTATACATCTTTAGGTGTGACAGCTACATGTGGCTCTAGGAACTTCAACGAGAGAGAGAGAGAGAGAGAGAGAGAGAGAGAGAGAGAGAGAGAGAGAGAGAGAGAGAGAGAGAGGAGAATATCACTGCTTGTTGAGGTGCTTCTATGATGAGGTGGAAATTGGAGGAGAATGGATGGAGAGTCCCTGGGAGCTTGTTGGCCAGCTGGCCTGGAATGTGGAGGGGAGAACAGCTGACCCTGTCTCAAATAATGTGGAAGGAGATGACTGACAGCCAGCATTGTTCTTTGACTTCCATATGCACACTGTGGCCTGAGTACCATCACACACACACACACACACACACACACACACACACACTCACACACACTCCTGGCGTATCAGCCAAGGGTTACAGTCATCACACCTTGTCTGAGTCTTCCCTTTCATGGCTTGGGTTAGTGTTGGTATTGCAGTGCTTACATTTTATTTGATAATGCTTTCAAAGTGAACATTTTATTGAAATTTGGATACAGTTGTTTTGAGTTATTATCATTTGCAATTATCTGTTACTCTGCTTAATTTATAAATTCTACAACATCATAGATATATGATGTATAGTAAAACCAGAACTACAGTGCACATAGGTCTCACTCCATCCATAGTTTCATGAACTCACCAAGGGTCTGCACGATAAATGATGAGTGCTCTATTTCCAGGGAGTGATGGGTAAGCAACCAGATCTAAAAGTTCTGATCATCATAAAAAATCCATTAAATTTAATGTTTTTAAACTTGTGACTTATACTGAACTGGTTCTGTACAAGTAGAACAGTATGTGAGATGGCCATTCAATATACCCTTATATATATTCTGTAGATGAAGAATGTTAACGTGCTAACTTGTGGCTGCTTAACTGCTAATGTAGGAACTGAGATTTGAGTCCCTATCTGGGTGCTTTGGGAGTTTGAACTGTACATGCATTTCTTTGGCTCTCTGTCATCATACGTATGTGACCTCCCACAGCCTTGCTCCACGGAGGGTAGCCAAGTAGAGAGCCTCCATGTTCATTTCACTCATGGCATCTGCTCTCAGTTTAATCAAATCTTCTCACATTTGCAGCCCATCCTCACCCCTCTCTCACTCCATTCACATATCAGTTACAACCAGGAGTAAAAAGTGGCTCGGCTGTTACTTTTAATTCCCTACCACCCTGCCTCTCCCACACCCTGTACTGGAGATTAGAACCAGAGTCTTTTGCATAGTAGGCAAATACTTGCTTACATTTTCTTTATTGTTTCTCAGAAAGGTGATAAATACCTTGTTGGTAATGGTAATCTATTTCTTATCTGCTACAATCCAGCAGTGTCTAGTTATTTATTCCCTCTTGTTTGCAGATACCTATGAAAATGGGAACTATTTCTTGGCCAACTTTATAGCAGCACCGGTAAGCCTCTTTGATTTAAGGGACACACTTCTGTTTAATGTTTCTCTATTATACAACATGAGATTGCCCTTAAAGAGCTTCTAACTCTGAAAGTTCAATTATTTTGTTCTTCCAAAGTAATGATAAATGGATTCTTCTGTGATGTTTCATGGATTTTTTTTTTCCCCTTAAGGATCAGCCTGAGATGAAAGAAAGTCCCCAGAGGTGGGTGGGGTGATTTTATCCATGCTGCCCTGGCTGGTAAACCAGCTTTATGTTGTGGTTGGAGGCCAGGAAGTGTAATTACTGTAGCATTTTCTGTTTTACTACACTGGGAATACTTCTATGAAGTAGTCTGCAGAGTGTAAGAAATCGAATAATCGGCCCTTTCAAATCCAGAAGCACTAACTCCAGTCTACCTATTTGCTTCACATTATTTATTTTTTCTTGATGTTTTCCCTTGATTCTACATACCCAATCAGTAACAAAGAGTCCCTTTAATTTTTTTTTTTTTATCTCAGCCTGACTTTGAACGCTATGTAGCTTAGCAGGTCCTTAACTCATGACCCCTCTGCTTTAGCATCTCCAAGGCTAGGATTACAGTAGTGTTCCACCATACTTTGTTCATTTTTCGCAATGGCATTTCAACATCTCCATTTCTCTTTCTGCTGCTATCACCAGAATCAACATCAGTAGCTTCACTCCATGGCTTCTGTCTCCCTGGTTTATTGCATAGATTGTCATGATTTTATCTTTCAACCAATCCCATTCCTCTGTTTACTTTGACCGGCTACAATAATCCTGAGTGAGTTGCATTTGTTCAATGTATGCCTGGCTTCATTCCTTGTCCCATTTATGGGGCCTCTACATCTTATCTATCCTTCCAAGATTTTGAATTTCCACATCTTCACTAAATCTCCTTGCCTACTCTATTCCCACAGGGATTTTTCTTTCTATTTTCTTAACATCCATAACAAATTTTGGCTATGCTTTTCATTTAATCTTAATTCTACACCATCTCATGATTTACCTCATTTTATCCTTTATATTGGTATTAAAATAGCTCACGGTTTGGATAAACTCTTACATTCCTTGCAAAGTGTTCTCATCTAGTGACGGCTTGCCATGCTGCTGTATTAACTTGCACATCATGTTTCCGCTGTATCTGAATTTGCTACATGGACACTGGGGGGAGGGGGAGTCCCCTCTCCCCAGCCTTAGTTTCCTTGTCTGTAAAACAATGAGTGACACACTATTTTCAACTTTATTATAAGAATTAGTAATAATATATATGACATAACTTTCACTATGATTCATTTTTTTCAGTGTATAATTTTATTGAATTTTGTGCATTTCATACAATACACCTTAAGCAAAGTTCAAGCTCTCTTTGATCATCCAAAGCCCACACACTGGATTTCATGCATTCTGGGTAGTTATCATTGTGGGTTTTGGTGGGACCATAGTCTCTTGTGTGTGTGTGTTGTATATATATATATAATATATATTATATATATATAATATATGATTGCGTTTTTGAATTGTGGTCTGAACATGGATTACTTTCACTTGGCTCTATGCCCGATTGAAATTTCTAGTCTGGCCTTTGTGGTAGGTTGAAATTTGGTTGGGTTTTATTGTTGATTGCTTTCTGTTTCTGATTGGGTATGAATAGTTGTTTGATCTGTGCTTCAGGTTTTCATTTTTAATTTTTTATTGGTGGTACCAGATAGTTCCAAAATGATGAGGGGAGAGTTCTCCAGCAGGGGAAAGGGGCCTAAGCCCAATTCCAGATAATGCAGATCCAGTGACTAGGTTCTGGCAGGCTACTCAGGTGGTCTCAGGCAAGAAAATCTAGAGGGTCCTAGGGCCAAGGTGGAGATAGGGACAGCATGGGAAGGGTCTAACTAGCTGCAGAGTAGGTCTGGGCTCTGAAGTAGGAGAATGTAGCTAGTCTGGATACAGGGTAATCAAGACACAGTAGGTGAGGCCTGGGTTAGGATGCTAATCCACAGCTCTCAGGCAGGAAGGGGAGGGGCCCTAGGCCCAGGGCTGGAATGGGGACAGTGTAGGGAGAGAGAATGTAGCTTGCTGTAGCTTGTCAGGGTGCAGGAATCAAGCCACAGTGGGTAAGGTCTGATTTACCAGCATATGTGCATATCTCAGGGTGATCAGGACAGAGGACTGGTGCCAAAGCAGGGATGGAGACAGTGTGAGGAGGGTCTAACTAGCTAGCCAGAGTAGGGGTGAGGGCTGAAGCAAGAGAATCCCATAAACTCATTTTTGACATCTAATTAATTATAACTTGTTTTTAGGAAGTATGTCTCCAAAAAATTGCAAATAAAAATGGAAACAGCAGGGTAGTAATATGAAAGTAATTTGAGATCTCTTCATATCGCAATGTGGAATATAGTTTATNATGATCTTTTTGATGTGGGTCTGTATACAGTTTGCAAGTATTTTGTTGAGAATTTTTGCATCTGAGTTCATTAATGAGATGGGTCTGTAGTTCTCTTTTTTTGTTGCATCCTTGCCTGGTTTTCGTATAATAGTGATGCTGGCTTCATAGAAGGAATTTAGGAGATTTCCCTCTGCATGTATCCTTTTGAACAGTTTGAGCAATAATGGTTGTAAGTCATCTTTAAATGTTTTATAGAATTCTGCTTTGAAGCCACCTGGTCCTGAGCTTTTTTTAGTTGGGAGATTTCTTATTACATTTTCAATTTCTTCATATATTTTGGGTCTGTTAAGCTGTCAACCTCTTCTTGGTTTAGGTTTGGCGATTCCTTGGATTGTAGATATTCATCCATTTCTCTTAGGTTTTCAAATTTAGTAGAGTATAGGTTTGTGAAGTATTCCTGTGTGATTGTCTGGATCTTTTCATTGTCTGTTGTGATATTTCCCCTTTCATCATGAATTTTATTGATTTGGAGTTGCTCTTTCTTTCTTTTGATTACCTGGGTTAGGGGCCTGTCTATCATGTTTATTCTCTCAAAGAACCAACTTTTGGATTTGTTGATTTTTTTGTATTGTTTTCTTTGTTTCTATTTCCTTAATTTCTGCTCTTATTTTTGTTATTTCTTCCTGTTTGTTGTGTTTAGAGTTTATTTGTTGTTGTCTTTCAAGTGTTTATAGCTGCAGTGTTAGCTCATTTATCTGTGCTCTTTCTCTTTTTTTTTAATGTAGGCACCCAGGGCTATAAAATTCCCTCTAAGGACCGCTTTTAAATTAGCCCATAGGTTTTGTTGTGTTGTACTGTCATTGTCGTTTAGCTCCAGTAATGCTTTTATTTCTTTCTTTATTTCCTCCTTGACCCATTCATTATTCAGGAGTGTGTTGTTTAGTATCCATGTGTTCATGCAGGTCTTATCCTTGTGTTGATATTGAGCTTTATTGCATTATGGTCTGATAGGATGCATGAAATTATTTCAATTTTTTTGTATTTATTGAGTTTTTTGTGTCAAAGTATATGGTCAATTTTGGAGAATGTTCTGTGGGGTGCTGAGTAAAAAGTATATTCTCTGCTGCTTGGGTGGAATACTCAGAAGATGTCTGTGACGTCCATTTCCTGTATTGTATTGTTCAGTTCAGATGTCTCTTTGTTTATTCTTTGTCCAGTTGATATTCCAAAGGACTCAGTGGGGTATTGAAATCCCCTACTATGAGTGTGCTGGGGTCAATTTATGCCTTGATAGTCTGTAGAGTTGTATTTATAAAGGTTGGTACACCAGAGTTTGGTGCGTATATATTCTTGATTGTGAGGTCTTCGTGGTTAATTTTCCCTTTGATAAGGATGTAATGGCCCTCTTTGTCTCTTCTAATTGCTTCTACTTTGATGTCTATTTTGTCTGATATTAAAATAGCAACTCTTGCTTTCTTTTTGGTACCAATTTTTTGAAATATTTTTTTCCATCCTTTCACTTTAAGTTGATGCCTATTCTTAAGGGTGAGATGGATTTCTTGTAGACAGCATATTGATGAATTCTGTTTTCTTTTTTTTTTTAATTAGTTTTTATTGATGCTTTGTGCATTTCATACATTTTTTCCAATTCAGTTCAGGCTTATTTCCCTTTCCCTCCCCCCCCACCCCCACCCCATCCCAGATCATGAATTCTGCCATAACTGTCCTGCAACTTTCTCTCAGTTTTTTTTTTTCATTTTTAGCTATAAGTGATAATCCATGAGTACAAGCAT